>CM076084.1:3605102-3992602 GCA_038088235.1 Zacco platypus | reverse complement strand
GGTTAGTTCACCCAAAAATGTAAATTCAGTCATTAATTCCTCACCCTCATGTCGTTTCACACCCGTAAGACCTTCGTTCATCTTCAGAACACAAATGAAGATATTTTTGATGAAATCCGAGGCCAATTAACACTTTCAGATGTCCAGAAAGACACTAAAACACATTTAAAACAGTTTATGTGAGAACAGTGGTTCAACCTTAACATTATAAAGTGACGAGAATACTTTTTGTGTACAAAAAACCAAAATAACGACTTTTCAACAATATCTAGTGACGGCCGATTTCAAAACACTGATTCATGAAGCTTTACGAATCTATTGTTTCGAATCAGTGATTCGGTTCGCGTATCAAACTGGCAAAATCACGTGAACTATTGAAATTGCGAATCACTTACAACGTAACAAAGCCTCGTTTACTGAAATCATGTGACTTTGGCGCTCCGAACCACTGATTCGAAACAAAAGATTCGTAAAGCTTGGAAGCAGCGTTTTGAAATCGCCCATTACAAGATATTGCATTTGAATTGGTTCATTTAAAAGAAGACGTTTATATTTCTATAGAGTTTCGCTTCATTTTTGAGACGACAGAAAGCACATCCTGTGTGTTTTTTTTTATTTTACAAAGGCAACGAAAACAATGTTTTCTTGTTATTGTGGGTTTACACAAATAAAAGTAGACCCTTTACAGTTTCGAATGCTGTATTACTTGACGGAGTATTTTAAGGAAATATGCAAGTGATCGCACCGGCGCCTCCATGTCATGCAGTGATTGTGCTACACTTCAGCTTCCACACAAACACTTGGATATGCGCCTAATAATAGCACACAATTATCAAGGTTAACGAGTGAACGGTCATTTAAAGTTGCTATTACTTACATGTTTCAAACGATAAGCCACATTTGGATTTCCTATCCGACATAATGTAATCACCCGCCGTTAACGATCCGTTCCTCACAGACTGAGTGACTTTTTTCTGCGACTAACAGATTTGGTCGACTAAGCCTCTTCTAGACGAGTAACGATTAGTCAACTATTAGGGGGCAGCCCTAGTATGAATGACCTTCTGTACAGCATCTACGTTCTGCACAACGTCTCTGTTTGTGTTCCACAGGGTTTGGAATGAAATGAGGGTGGGTGAATGAACTTCTCCTTTATGATTCAGCCTACGCCTTTAGCAGCACCCAGCCCAGCTCCACATTGCTACCGCAGCTCGAAACAGAGCGGTTGTGGTTGTATAACAAGCAAAAGTCTTGAATAATGCTCTAATTCATTCTTTGTTTCTGTAGTGATTTCATAACAGGGCTTGAGCACTTGTGCTCTTGCCCTCTCCCTCTCTCTGCCTGTCCTCATTTTGCAATTACAAAATAATAGATGTTTCTTGAGCACCGAATAAGCATATTAGAATGATTTCTGAAGGATCGTCTTCTGTAACATTACGAATCTCTTTTGATCAATTTAATGCATCCTTTCTGAATAAAAGTATTACTTTCTTTAAAAAAAAATCGTAATAATCCCAAACTTTTGCACAGTAGTGCATGTATAAATTTGAAATGTTTAGTGCACCATAAATTAAGACACAGACGTCACATTGGGAAATCACCGTGCAAAAAAAAGTTCGTTCTGAGAAAAGCATCATTTGTTTACAGATGTCAGTTGGTTTGGCATTCAGTTTTCTAATGACGTTCTTAAGACTGCCCAAAAGATACTTTTTGGGGCCACATTACATAACGCTTCTTGATCAGAGCTCAGAGAAATCAGAGTATCTGAGGGATTCTCTATTTAGGTCATGGTTTTCACAGCACACCACATCCTCAAACCGCTTTTCCTTATGTCACTGCTAAAAGCAAATCAGACACGATTTTAAATAAGAATCAAGAGACGGCTCATTTCATTTTGGTCCTCATCAACTCATAACAGCATTACTACAGCAACCTTTCCTTTGAGGGAATGTTTTTGGACTCCATCTAGCCGCAGTGGAAAGTTGTACAAATGGAGGACTCTGAGTTTTGTTCTGCAGAACATGTGGGCGCGTAGGTGGATGAGATACTCACTCGTGGAATGACCTCCACCGCCGAGGCAGCCATGGCTGCTGCTTTAGCCTTCTCTGCCTCATCGTAAGTGGGCAGAGACGTGGCGACGCTGTATGGTGGAGGAACGGGAAATTCCCCTGGAAATGTGCTCTCTGAAAAACGATAAAAACACAGGTCAAGTCATCGATACGCCACACATTGCTCGCTGCTTATGTTCACATTTATTTGATACAGTAAAAGCGGCAACACTGTGAAATACTATTACAATTTAAAATTACCGTTTTCTATTTGGATATACTGTAAAATGTAATGGGCGATTTCAAAACACTGCTTCGAAGCTTTACGAATCTTTCGTTTCGAAACAGTGATTCGGTTCGCTTATCAAACTGGCAAATCACGTGAACTATTGAAATTGCGAATCACTTACGACGTAACGAAACCTCGTTTACTGAAATCATGTGACTATGGCGCTCCAAACCACTGATTCGAAACAAAAGATTCGTAAAGCTTAGAAGCAGCGTTTTGAAATCGCCCATTACAAGATATTGCATTTGAATTAGTCATTTAAAAGCCGACGTTTCAAACTTTCTATAGATATGTTTCTATAGATTTATTCCTGTGATCAAAGCTGAATTTTCACCACCAGTCTTCAGTGTCACACGATTTTTGTGTAAACTTAGACACATTATTTTCAGGATTCTTTGATGAATAGAAAGTTCAAAAGAGCGGCATTTATTCAAAATAGAAATCTTTTAAAAACATTATAAATGTCTTTACAGTCACTTTCGATCTATCGTTACTGAACACAATTGTGAACGCAATAGAATGTGTCTAAACTGTATCCAACATTATTATGACGACGTAATTGAATTGTGATTCGTCTTCTATTCACTATTTATACTGCAAAGTTGCACAATGGGTTTATTATTCGTTCACAGCAACAGAAATAAAATAAGCAACTGATGCATCATTTTATTTATGCATATTGAAACGTTTCTATTCTATTGCCGTCTTGCATGCGCTATATATTTAGTCTGGAAACAATAAGGTGTCTGTACCTGGTGCAGCGGTTGCTCCGAGTGCCACACTGGCGTAAGGAGGAGGCGGAGCTTCCGTGTCCACCGCGGGGTTGCTGATGCCTAACACAGCGGCGGTGGCCTGGGAGGATGTGGACGGCTCGGAGCCGACGGCTCCTTCAGAGGGGTCGTCCTCATTGTGCAACTGAGGAAGGACAGAAACAAATGTTCAGACGTGACTAAGGGTCAAGTTCAAAATAAAGTCACCTAGGGATGGGCGCTAAACGATATATCGAGATCACGATAACATTTACATCACAGAATTAAAATATCACAGAAATATAAGACAAAAGCCAGTCAGAGCTGGTCACCTATAAGTGATTTCTGCATCTCTCTGTGAATGAACGACAGTTTCGTCTGATACACATTTTTTTCTCAATATATGAGGAGATGAACACTGTACTTTATTCTCATTTCCTTTTTGTAAAGCACACTTTCTATATATTTGTCTTAAATTATGTTATAATGTGTTCATATATTAATACAATGTTTCTTAAAAATTGTACAAACAATCATTAGTAATAATGAGTGTATTAACATAATATCAACAAAATAAGATAATCACAATTTAAATAATGCTATGAGCTTAACGTTTTAAAAAAAAACAATTCTGAATAGTAAAAAATGAAAAATACTTTTAAAATTAAACTAACACCGCCAGTAGGATTTCAGACATTGGAGTCGATCTTTAAAATGATTCGTTCAAACCATTTATTCGTTTACGAACGAAGCAAATGACGTCTTTATGAATCAATTTTTCAAACGATTCTTTCAAAAATGTAGATTCATTTAGAAAACACCCATCACTGCACAGGATTTCCAGGTTTCCAGGACACGTGGGAACCCTCCACTCCAAAAAAATCAGCACAGAAGTGGTTAAAACAGGACAAAAGAGACGGATTAAACACCTTTTAAAAAAATCACTTCACAAGCTTTTCACCATCTGCAACGGAACGATCTTCACCACAAACCATCAAAATAAAAATTCGGTTTATTTTTAAGAAATTATAACGGATGTATCGCTACCGTACACTAAAATGTACTTCTCAACGTAATAATGATAACAATAGTATTATTTCTAAGGAATATCAATACAACCAATATATTTTTCATCCAGGTTTTATTTTTATACAGATCTATTTTCCAGTATCTTATTTGACATAAATAAAAATGAAATAAAGAAAAATGCAATGCAGAATACAAAAAATAAAATGGCCCCTAAATTAAAAGGTGGAGTTTAATTGTGAACAAACAAGTTTACATTCATTCTCAAGATCTAACAAATCTGTGGAAAGCATCTCCTTCCACATTAATAGTAAAATATCGATATCATATGATTTTTTTTTTTTTAAAAATTAAAAAATGAAGTACTTTTTTGGCCATATCGACCAGCCCTAAAGTCACCATGAAACCTAAACTGACAATTCTATTTTGTTAATAATATTTTGCATTGTTTATTTTAAAATATTTATCAGTGTACATCATTATTATTTTTTTTTATTCATGTGCCTCAATATCGTTAACCCTCTGAGTGCGGGGAAACCTGTCACTCACATGAGCCGGACCAATAGCAAACCACAACCATCCAATCAATTCCAATTGGACAAAATCAAGTCCCACCCTACATTTTTCTCCTTCAAGAAGCTGTTTCACTAAGATATATGTGTTAGCTGAACTGACACCATGATGTACTGAACGAAGGGAGGATATCATCTAACACTGCAAGGAACACGTCAACAACTTGGTCTCTTGGGTTGCACAATCTTACTGCCCTCGCCCTACAATGAACAAAACCGTTTGTAAAGCAAAAGTGTTGAAACAAATAAAGCATTTAGTGGTCCAAACGGAGCCTTTAATCTTAATCCACATGAAGTAACCTGAAAACGTCTTCCAAGTGTTTTGGTCCCGTGGTAATACGACGGCTCAAGATTGCGGGGGATGTATTTGGCACATCAGAGTGCAATTGGATGCACAGTTGTCTGTCAACAAAGTTAGCAAACAGCGAGATTCACACAGTAACAGGAGAGCTACGGTAATGCAAACCACGAGGACAGAGGCACAAGGCCGTCCCTTCAGCTGCACCTGTTTGATGTGCCGTTAAGAAGCAATCGTCCAAACAGACACGAGGGGATTCGACCTGGTGAAATTAGTCTGTTTCGCAGTCCTGGCAGTAATTCAGTGACTTACAAGGACAATCCTCTTATAGGGTTGTCACAATAGGATAATTCCGTGTCGACTCAACCAGACGTCCCCGGCTCAAATGTTTAAATCTGATTTTTTTTTTTTTCTGAAGAAAGACAAACATAAATAGTAAATGAAAGCCAAAATATTAAATGCCATTTACTAAGCAATATTCTATTTTGTAGAGAGGCATCAAAAATGACAATTTTCAACTGTAATTTGAAGCAGCATCATCATTTTATTTTTACATGGAGATTGGTAGCCATGTTTTCTTTAGCAACCCTTGTTGCATTACATAGCCAACCAATGGTGATTTTTCATGTTTGTTTTTTTCCCAAAGTTGGTATGCCTGTAACTCAAAAAACAATAGAGATATCTCAATGTGTTTTTAGATTCTGGTTCTTAATCTTTATTATCTATATTTATCTATCATTTTTAAGGCTCTATATGGTTCAATCCCAGAGATATTGGGATCTCAATGTGGCTCCGTCAATAAATTGTTAAATTGTACACATTTTCAGTGGCCAAAAACCAAATGTGGGTCACTCTGCACAGAGCGGATACTTTTTTCTTTAAAGAACAATGTGTGAAGAACAAATAAATGTTGAAACTGTGGAAATGTATCTTGTTTCCCTCTATCAAAATAATTATACTTGTCTGTACGGCTGCACAGATCATGAGTTTTCATGGCCGATTCCTATATTTTTTTAAAGCAAATTTGCAGATTCCGATAGCCCCTTTGTTTGTTTGTTTGTTTGTTTAAGTAAATATATTTAAACAATTTTATTTGAATTTATTTTATTTTTATCTCCCACCCCAACCTGAACAACAGATGAACAAATCAACAAATCGCTTCACTTGTCACGTTCCTTAATTGAAAGCAGCTTTGGATAAACGTGTCGGTTAAGCGAATAAATGAAGAGTTCCGATGCAAAAACCGCTAAATCCATCTGACATGCTTTCTTTTAAATGAGCATTTTTTACCAGGCTCCTGTATTTAGGCTCAGTAATTTCACTTTAAATGGCAAAGAAAATGTTCTTATTATGTTATTGAAATGTATTATTTTCAAAAATGTCACTTTAGTCAATTCATTGGTATTTAACAAATTTGACTGTCTTTTGCTGCAAAACCAGCAAAGTCCGTGTGCTAGGTCCAACACTTTGGAAAACAAGACATAATAAAAGGTCAGTTTCACAGAATCAAAAGGAACACTATTGTGTTTACTTGCTACACGCAAAATCATTGCAACTGTAACAATGTACAAAACATGATAATGCCGGCTAATGCGCACACCGCCATTCATCCTGAAACCATATGATCCGATTTACATCTTTCAATTGGTTGTTCTGTGGAGTTACAGGCTTTTGCTGACAAAGTTAAGTGGCGTTTTGCGGTTTCTGCCAACGAACTGCTATTTCTGAATGGGCTGACGCTGGGATTTAGCGGATTTGAAGTGAAACCATTTGATGAACGGAGGTGGCGTTTAGTGGCTTTTGCATCTGAACTCTTCAAATATAAACGTAAATGAATAAATGTACAGGCAAAATGTGATTAGTCTTCTTCAAACTCTATTGGTCACATGCTGCTAATAAAACAATAAATGTGGTAAATGCAGAAAATAACTTCAACAAGTGTTTTCAACTCATATTATCCAACTCAACAAAAGAAAGCAAGCTGCGGACTGTACAGATCTGCTTGGGTATTACAACTATAGCTAACATACCGATAACTAATGAATCGCTTTTTGAAGGGATCAAGCCGTGACACAATCTTTCACACCACCTGATAATATCCGAGGCCTCCTGACACGGCTGAGAGCCACAAAGTCTTTGCATAGGTCAACGCTCTAAGGTTCAACTCTGCTATCCTCTATGAAACAGGATTAGAGATTCAACGAGGGATGAAGTTCACATGAGAATGATTACACCATGAAGCCACATCAAGGACACCGAGCACACCATGGTGAATCTGGTTTTCTCACTGAGGACAACCAAAAGATAAACTGAATTCCTATTATTACATAAACAGAACAATGGTTTGCGATGGGCTGATGGTTACAAGAACCATCAGACTGGAGATAAATAGTACATCTTATCTGTGTTATGACTAAGACTGCACAGAATCAGTGTTCACTGAAATCTCTATAAAGTGCTGACTTGGTGTCATTAAAGCTCTTCAGCTGATATATATCTGGACCAACTTATTAAATATCTCACTTTTGCTAACATGGAATGAAGAAGCAAGCAGCATGCAAAACACTAAAAGGGATGTACTAGCATATCCTAGTACAAGTCAAAAAATGCCAATAATTTAAAGATGACCTATACTTTTTTTTTCTTACGTTTTCAACTTACTTTTGAGCATGAAAACTATCTGCAGAGTTACAAAGCACAAAGTCACTCCAAATGGAGTCATTTTGTATATCAGCTAGCACAGTTTCTGAACACCTTGACGATTGTAGCCTTGAGTTTTCCTCTTGGAACGTACACGTCACATTTAAAGGGATAGTTCACCCAAAAATGAAAATTATGTCAATATTTACTCAATCTCATGTCGTTTCAAACCCACAATACTTTCGTTCATCTCTGGAACACAAATGAAGATCTTTTTAATGTCAATTAAACTCAACCGAACCTGCTTTACGTGCGAAAACAAACATCTCACTGAAGCTCAAACGTGATTCTTAGCACGAGAGTGAACCTCATTGGCTCTCGCATGCGTCAATCAAACATGCGTGAGCTTCCGTTTACCAACAGATGTGTGAGTTGATGAAAGTTTATATGTGAATAAAGGCTTAAATTCAATCTGTTCATCATATAAAGTGATCGAGTCTCTTCGGAATATTTGGACTAATCCGCTCGATTCATATGGATTAGTTTTACGATCTCTTTATGAACTTTTGAAGCCTCAATGTGGTAGTTGTGTAGCTGTCAAAGGAGGAACAGAAATCGCTCAGATTTCATTTGTTTTGAAGATGAACAAAAGTCTTACAGGTTTGGACCGACATGAGAATGAGTAATTGACAGAATTTGGAAACACTTTGTTGTTACATATATTACTATTGTAATAACTATAAATTATGCATAATTACAAGCAACTAACCCTAAACCAACAGTAAGTGCATGTAGTTACTCAGTACTTAAATGTATAATTACAGTGTATCAAAGACACCTTAATATTTTAAGTGTAACCCAGAATTTTAATTTTGGGGTGATCTAGGCCTATGCCTTTAAATAATCCCCACCCAAGGCATATGCAAAAAAAAGGGGGGTAATGCCTGGTTCAGTTGTTTTAGTAACTCGTGGTTATGGTAAGGGGGTGTGTTGAAGCAGTTGACCAATCACAGCACACTGCACATTTTGGAAGGAGGGGCTTTACAGAGATAGGAACTAAACAAAGGTTTCTCACAGACTAGGAAGAGAGGCATTCATTCAAAAATATATAAAAACTGGCTTTTCGCATACTGTTGTCGAACAAAATGAAGCCTAATTAAAAATGACACAGTTGCGTAATTGCAATTCTGCAGTGTGCTGACTAATGAAGAGTTCAAAGATTAAGTGGGAGACAGCGATATCACGGTACAAGTAAAATAAACTGGATAAAGATTAAGAAGAACTCGTGCAGCAATGACTGAGCTACATGAAATATTGCAGGAAGCGACTTCTGAGAATGGATGAACCACACAAACCACCACCACCTAAATATTGATGTACCTTAAAATGGAAAGACCAGCAATGCCTATTTGTTGACACATCTAAGAAGTGCTATTACGCGGTGGTTGCTATAGCAATATTCTAACATGCAGCAAGATCAAAAAAGCTTGTGACTAAGAGTGAACTGCTTTTTTTTTTCCTTCCTACAAATGATGAAAAGACTTTGAAAACATACAGAGGCCTGCTGGATGAATTACTCAACACTCCAGGAATTGAGTTTCAGTCGCTGTGCTCTTCTCTGAAAATGAAAATACATCGGAAAGCTCTCCTTGAAATATATCAACACTTCAAGCACGGAAAATGATTTGATGATTTTTCGATAAAATAACATTAAGTTAAGACTGTAATACTTTAACCATTCCCTGTTAAATAAGCGTTAACCAAGAACCAGATTTATACTCTCAATCCAAAGTCTACAATTTGTGTGGTCAGTACACAAAAACTCTGGACATATTTACCTAGCAGCTCTCCTTGTTAGATTTTTACATACATACACACTCAAAGTACTATAGTCCTAAAAACATATTACTACCATGGTAATTTTTGTAAGGTGCATATCTTAATAATGTTTGTATTGTATGTTTATAAAAGATCATCTTTCCTGGGACACTTCACATAACCCTTTCCAGCTGAGCAGTGAGTCACCAGATTTCCAAAATAAACAAAAGGTCCTGGATCCAGATTACCAGGCCAGTGCTCTATTGTTCAGGGTGGAAAACACACACAAACTTGTGATTATAATGCACTTTTGTTCTTTATGATACAGCAGAAGGTTGTAACCCATTGAAAATCAAGTGAACGTCAACCAAAAGGAGATTACATTTGCACCCGACCAAAGTCTCAAATGCATTGAAATGCTTCCAAATGTGTTTAGCCTAAACATCCCAGACACTTACGATGTGTCAAAATGCTTTTGAACACACCTAAGCATTGATTGAAATGCTTTAAAAGTTTGTTGAACATCCCAAACATGCCCTTATGATGCCTCAAAGTGCATGTGAACATTCTGAATAATTAAAATTTTCAAAGTGGGCCTGTAACACCTCAAAAAGTGTAAGAACAATTTAAACATGCCTACGATGCCTCAGCATGTATTTGAGGGCCCCAAAACATGCCTATAATGTCTAATAAAGTGCCTATGAGGCTTTAAATGTTTCAAGTTAACCTGTGACAACTCAAACTGCATTGGAACGCACCAGCTTTATGCTTCAATCCACCAAGTTATGAACTTATGATGAAACGCATTTACCAAATAAATCCCCATTTTGAATGCACTTGCAACACCTCAAAACACGTTCGGAAGATTAAACGTGCCGACGTTGCTTCAAAATTCATCTGAATGTTCCAAACATGCCTATGATACTGCAAAATGTGTTTGAGCACCCCAAAACAAGCCTATGAAAATTAATTTTACCGTTCCAAATGTGCTTATATCGCCTTAACAGTTCCAAGATCACCTGTGACAACTCAAACCGTGTTGGAACGCACCAGCTTTGTTTCAATCCACCAACCTATGACGGAAAAACATCTACTCATAACAATTAAGTCATGTGATTTGCAGCTAGTGAGCGGTATGATTGAATTGACAGGTCCGAAACATAAACAACGGCATAACTGGACTAACCAGTGGACCAATTTCATTGTAGATCAACTCAAATGTTGGTTTAGTTATTCTGAAATGTCTGAGCCAAAGTCATCATGACCTGCCAGAACTGTCTCACACGATTGCATTCCCAAACACCACATATCCTCCTCCAAATGCAAGATAACATGACAGTGTTTGAGTTTAGTCAGTTATGATGTATGAAAAAGGATTGCAGCACCACTCATTTTTATTACCGATATTTTACTCGAAATTCAACAGAAATTGACTATTTTTTAACACATTTTAAAGTTCCAATCGCACTAATGTCATCTTGAATGTTCCAAGTTACATCTATGGCAACTCTAACTACATTGGAACTATGCTGACACATATCGGAACTATTTTTGGAACACATTGGAACTATATTGTGACATATTGGAACGTGTTGGAACGTGTTGAAATGCAACGCAATTGAAATTGCATTTGCTCGAAATGCATTTGCATGCCCCCAAACGATTAAAAAGTTCAGAGTGCACCAATGACAACTCACATCGAGTTGGAACGCATCTGTGATGCTTAAACATTCAATGTTTGTGAGCTTCCAAACGCATTTGAATGAATGCCCCCAAAACCCATCTATAATGACTTAGTATGTACTTGAACATTCCTCAACGCACCTATGATGCCATTGAAACCTTTTAACAGGGACAAAGCATGTTGTCTCACAATGTTCTGAGATGGTTCTTTCGTAAATGGTTACTATGGTATTTTCTGAAGATGTATTATTGTTATTTCCATGGTTTTATTATTACAAATGTCATGTCAAAGTAAAAACATGCTCAATTTGTGGTTTTGCTACAAAATACCATGGACTACGGTTACCACAGCTACTGTAGCTCTCCAGCTGGGTTAAGAGCCGTTCCAACTTGACCCTGCGTTAATTTAGGGCGGCACTATCAAAGTAGTTCAAGTTCGCAAACGCGTTGGACGCGATAAACCGTCCCGTGTGAAGGTGCGCGTGATGATGCGGAAGTCACGTACGATTAAAGGTTGGCGGATGAAATGACAGTGATCAGCAGCTCGGACAAGTCCGTCTATTGTATAACATGGCATGTTTGATCGACTTATATAACGATGAGCGATTTAGACTTACCACTTGGTAGCGGCTCGCCGCCTGGTCCATTTTCATATACGGCCAGCCCAGCGAATAAAACCAGTAAATCCTTGATTAATTCAAATTAAAGGCAGTTCCCGATCTTACTTCAGACCATATGACACGAATAAGTCACACACGGAGACAGTAGTTTTTCCCATTTACTCAGTAGACATGTTTTAACGCGAACGCTCACACAGATGCAGTCGCGTCCAACATCAAGAGACAAAGCGAGTGGGCGGAGACATCCATGACGCAAGCGTGACGTCACGCAGTCCGCGTCAAACTGTTTTTATTTATTGATATATGTACATATACACATACATAGAACACGTATTATTACTATTACAAAATTATTATAAGTGCTATATATATTATAATGAAGGGAGTTTATAGGAAAAATAAACTTTGGAACTTTGTTATGATTTGTATGTAATTCGAGCTCTGTGTGTTTTTGGAAAAACTGACAGAAGTTTACACCTTTATCTCCTTGAATGTTTGTTCTTGTAAAGCACATGACCTTCAAGATGACTTTTATGGAAAAGTAATGTAAATATTATCCAAAATTAATTTGAGGATGTTGATGACACCGTTACTTTATTGGCCAATTTCGATCTCCGTGTATTTATTTCTTATCTGTGAAATTATACTTGAAAGGTCAAAGGGCAGTGCAGTGTCAACAACTGTACCAGATTGCAGGTCTGAAATCAAGCATGCATATCCCCATCTACTGGACAGATAATGCAAAAAATTGTGTACTGTAAGTAAAATATGACCGGTGAATAAGTATATGCAATATACAGTTTTGTCTTAATTTTTGTCTTTCAATAAATTAAACAAATAATAAATAATATAAATAATAAATAATAAAATAATAAATAAATAATAATGACATTTCTTGAACTTTAAATCTTAAAACAATTATGATGTAATTATATTACATTAATAAAATATATATGTATATATATATATATATATATATATATATATATATATATATATATATATATATATAATAAATTTCTGCCTCATTTCTTGAACTTTAAATCTTAAAAAAATAATAGAATTATATTGCATATACACAACACACACACACGTACACACACACACACACACATATATAACGTGTGTGTATATATATATATATATATATAATTCTATTATTTTTTAAGATTTAAAGTTCAATAAATGAGGCAGAAATTTATTGAAAGACAGAAATGAAGACAAAACTGTCTGTAGTTATTTGGGAAAAACTGTAAAACACCAACAAAAAACAAACAAATAATCTTCTTTAATTAAGTTGTTTAAATTTGTTGGAGTTTGAGGTTTGATTATTGACTTTGGACTGTCTGAAGAACAATAGAGCAGGAAAAATATAACGCAATCACAATATTAATAATTTATCTAAATATTTTCAAGAGCAGCCAAATACTTACATACTTTCCAAAAAAAAAAGTGTATTATTGTTTAATGTATATTCAGTGATGTAGTAGTATATGACACAATGTGTTGTAAAATGAAAAGAGACATCATAAATCCCAAAGACTTTTAAGCAGCTTAACTCATTGCATTTAGATGTGATTGCTTTTACAGGCACTAGAGGGCAACCTTAGGCAGAGCCATAAGTCGGTCACCAATAAAACATTTGATGGAAAAGCACTAACAAAATCACTTTTTAGACATAATACTTTTTTTTCTCCCACAAGTACCATGACACCGATTAACAAAAAAACTCATTTGTGACCTAAGTGATAATCTGGTTCAACGGACTTTTACTATTTTTAGCACCTGATTATAAATCACGTCATGATTAATATTGTTTAAAATGCATGAAAATGACAATTACTGTCTTTTTAACTACATGGTTCATATCCTAGTATATAACTGAAGCTATAGATTGTGAAATCAAACATTGTTTTTTAGCTTACGCACTAGCATAGCATACATCTACCCGATTAGCCTGCTAGCTTTGCTTATACACCACGCATTTGAACTTACCCCACATATGTTAAATGTCCAAATATTTCAGTAATTAGGCTATAATTACTGTGTAATATGTTTGTATTATTATTCGTATTATTATTTACAGGCCATCTAATTAAATAATTTACATTAAATTACGTACTATTAGTACGTAGTATTTATTGTTTACATTCTACATTACATTATGTATAATTACTATGATGTGATATATTATTATGTTTATCAAGTGTAAGAATTTACATTATATTAGGTATGTTTTTTTGCTTCCGCAATTACGTTTTAAATTAATGATGTTAATGGGAACGTGGCATGACAATTAATTTGTTGAAAAAAAAAATATTATTGTATTATTATATACCCCAGTCTCCCACATTACTATTATTGTGTGAAATTAATAGTAAATTATTTTTACAGAACATTAAATGTTGAACCAATGGGATCACTCAGAGTCCTAAAGGAGACCCAATCGACCCTTTGCCAAACAGTTTGATTGACAGCCGATCTGACCAATCATAACCCTGAATCGGCCATTTTGTCTGACAAAGCAGTCAGGGGAGTTAGTAGATTAACGTTGGTGAACTTGATAAATTGCGTGTCCTCACGTCTTTCTGCGCTTGATACGACATTCCCTCTGATGTTCATCCATGTTTATTTGATGCTATAAATGAACCAGTATGAAGAGATGATCGCTTCACGAGGAGCTACAGCGATCTGTCACCACACATTAAACACACACTAGACGCTATTTATTGATTAAAAATGACAATATTTTAAATATGAAACTGTTTCATACGTTGTCAGTGTCCTCTTTGCTTCTCTATGTATTTTTCACTGCGTGAGAACATGATGTGTGGCGTGAGAGCGCATGGCTTGTCGGGCATAGCAACAGTAACTAAAGGGGGCGGGTCTTTGCGAAGGGTCAGTTGCTGTGGGGGACTGGATTTCTCACCTGAACATTGCTTGAAATGAGGCTGTCACGTGACCTGTGGAAATCAAGCTTCCCTCACACACGTCACGCCGAGCTCAAACGAAGGAATATTTTCTAAAGCTGTGGATATGGTTAGTAAAAAAAAAAAAGCACAGCGGTACAAATAATTCTTGAATAAAAATATGTAATTGCATGTGTGTGGTTTTAACAATGTACATGCTTGTGTTTTGTAAGGAAGAAAAACAAAATGGTGCAATGAAAAATCACATCCTAATTTATCGGTGTATTAAACGTTCTATTTAGAAGGTGAAAGTTTGACGAGAGTAAAAAAGTATTGTCATTGTATTGTGCAAAATACATCGAAATTTGGAAGGAAACTTGCTGCCGCCATCTTGCCAATGACAGCCTATATGCTTATTAAATATACAAATAAACTTTAGGACGACACCCTATGGAAGCCCGTTCCCGCCACTGTTGAGAAAAAAAAAATATTCCGTAAGTCATAATAATAAGAAACTTTCTCATAATAATGACTTAGTATCTCATAATAATGACTTAACATCTCATAATAATGACTTAATATCTCATAATAATGACTTAACATCTCATAATAATGACTTAGTATCTCATAATAATGACTTAGTATCTCATAATAATGACTTAGCATCTTTAACTTAATAAAAAAAAGATGTTAAGTCATTATTATGAGATGTTAAGTCATTATTATGAGATGTTAAGTCATTATTATGAGATACTAAGTCATTATTATGAGATAATAAGTCATTATTATGAGAAAGTTTCTAAAAAAAAAAAAAAAAAAAAAATTTTTTTGATTAAGTTAAAGATACTAAGTCATTATTATGAGATACTAAGTCATTATTATGAGATACTAAGTCATTATTATGAGATGTTAAGTCATTATTATGAGAAAGTTTCTAAAAAAAAATAAAAAATTTTTTTTTTGTTTTTTTTAGAAACTAATGACTTAACATCTCATAATAATGACTTAGCATCTTTAACTTAATAAAAAAAAGATGTTAAGTCATTATTATGAGATGTTAAGTCATTATTATGAGATGTTAAGTCATTATTATGAGATACTAAGTCATTATTATGAGATAATAAGTCATTATTATGAGAAAGTTTCTAAAAAAAAAAAAAAAATTTTTTTGATTAAGTTAAAGATACTAAGTCATTATTATGAGATACTAAGTCATTATTATGAGATACTAAGTCATTATTATGAGATGTTAAGTCATTATTATGAGAAAGTTTCTAAAAAAAAATAAAAAAAATTTTTTTTGATTAAGTTAAAGATACTAAGTCATTATTATGAGATACTAAGTCATTATTATGAGATACTAAGTCATTATTATGAGATGTTAAGTCATTATTATGAGAAAGTTTCTCATTATTATGAGATACTAAGTCATTATTATGAGATGTTAAGTCATTATTATGAGATACTAAGTCATTATTATGAGAAAGTTTCTCATTATTATGAGATACTAAGTCATTATTATGAGATACTAAGTCATTATTATGAGATACTAAGTCATTATTATGAGATGTTAAGTCATTATTATGAGAAAGTTTCTAAAAAAAATAAAAAAACATTTTTTTTGATTAAGTTAAAGATACTAAGTCATTATTATGAGATACTAAGTCATTATTATGAGATACTAAGTCATTATAATGAGAAAGTTTCTCATTATTATGAGAAAAGTTTCTCATTATTATGAGATACTAAGTCATTATTATGAGAAAGTTTCTCATTATTATGAGATACTAAGTCATTATTATGAGATGTTAAGTCATTATTATGAGATACTAAGTCATTATTATGAGAAAGTTTCTCATTATTATGAGATACTAAGTCATTATTATGAGATACTAAGTCATTATTATGAGATACTAAGTCATTATTATGAGATGTTAAGTCATTATTATGAGAAAGTTTCTAAAAAAAATAAAAAAAAATTTTTTTGATTAAGTTAAAGATACTAAGTCATTATTATGAGATACTAAGTCATTATTATGAGATACTAAGTCATTATAATGAGAAAGTTTCTCATTATTATGAGAAAAGTTTCTCATTATTATGAGATACTAAGTCATTATTATGAGAAAGTTTCTCATTATTATGAGATACTAAGTCATTATTATGAGATGTTAAGTCATTATTATGAGATACTAAGTCATTATTATGAGAAAGTTTCTCATTATTATGAGATACTAAGTCATTATTATGAGATACTAAGTCATTATTATGAGAAAGTTTCTCATTATTATGAGATACTAAGTCATTATTATGAGATGTTAAGTCATTATTATGAGATACTAAGTCATTATTATGAGAAAGTTTCTCATTATTATGAGATACTAAGTCATTATTATGAGAAAGTTTCTCATTATTATGACTTACAGAATTTTTTTTTTCTCAACAGTGGCGGGAACGGGCTTCCATAACACCCCAATTAACAACAACAACAAAAAAAACACTGAATGACATGGTTGGTGTAGGAATTTGTATTGACCACCAGATGTCGATGTAAAGCTCTGTATCTAAAGCACCAACGCAGTTTATTGTAAAAGCCTCACTGCTTAAGCCTCGCTCGGCACATCCCTACTAAATCCTAGAGGAGCTGTTTAGTTTTGAGCATACAAACAAACACAGGAACTAGGGTCAAGGTGAACACCAAAAGGAGGTTAAAGAAAAAAAAAATCAATAAAATACACAAAAAGTGAAATATACAACAATAAACACCCAGAACCAAATGAAAGACAAACTATATATACCCGAATACTGGCATTGTAGCACAGCAGTCCATCTGTAGTAGTTTTGGTTTGCTCTTTTCTTTTGCACCAGCAGTTACGGGGTTAATGTGTGGAGTTCAGGAAGTGTCGCATGAGAAAATAAAAGTGCTGCGTAGGCTGCTGTGCTCAGCGTCTGTCACTTCAGACATCAGCTAAAGTGCTGCTCATTCGTAGCCGTAGCCCGGTCTGAAATAGCCAGAATCTGCAGTTTATTTAGAATCAAAATGTTTTTGTTTACGTGCTTAAAACCTGTGGGGGGACATGGAAGCGGTCTCCACTAGTCTAAAATTACTGTTTTAATGTAAAATAGTGTAATTAACTTCTTTAACTTGAGCAAACGCTGTTAATACCCATTTAGTTAACCAAACGAAACCATGCAGGTTTTAATGCTAAAAGGAAGCCATCCACTCGCATGCCTGTGGTCAGGTGCCTTGATCTGCGTCTCGAGCTGATGACGTAACTTGGAGAGAGGCGTGGGCGGGCCCGTTACACACTCACCAGAGCCGTTGAAGAACGTAATTAACGGCTCTGACTCTTGACTCCACCCAAATTTCAAAACAGAGCCAAAATTTGAAAACACACAACAAAAGTGAAACGGTATTGTGAGCTCACACTTGACTGAAACGAGGAGGCAAATGAATTAGTTGGTATGGCTATGGAATATGTGTTGCTTAAAATATGTTGTAGAGATAAAATAGGATCAAGAATTAAAATTGTCATCATTTACTCGCCCTCAAGTTGTTCCAAACCTGTATATCTTTATTTTTGCTCTATTTTATTTTTGTTTACAACACTTCTTTTCTCTCTCGAAGTTATTAATTTTCCGTTCTTTCTTTGTATTCCTTTTTATTTGCAAAATTAGATTTTTATCTTTATTTAATATGTTGCATGGATTTAACTCTGTATGGCACCAGCGGTTACAGGGTTAATCCAAATCTTGCTCACAAATGACGTCCAGCTAACGGGTGGAGCTTTTCTAGTCCAGTTCCACCTCTGTGGACTTAATGGGTGGAGTTATGTTTAGCTATAGGGTACAAGTAGTGCTCGCTGCATAGTTCTCTGGATGGAGCTTAACCTGTTTAATGGGTGGAGAGATAGGATTAGGATGATGCAGCTCCACCCATCATGCCCATAGTAGGCCAAGAGACGGAGGAGCTGGAGCTCCAGAGGATGGGAGTTGCAGTGGAGAGGCTACTCACTGCAGAGCCATAACCTCCAGCTCCTCCCTCTCTATACCTACTATGGGCATGATGGGTGGAGCTGCATCATCCTAATCCTATCTCTCCACCCATTAAACAGGTTAAGCTCCACCCTTGTGAGCACGGCTTGCTGCATTGAGCAGCCTCTCTTATGCTATAGCTCCGCCCATTACATCCAGCGAGGACATCAAGCCCCACCCACTGGCTCTGCAGTAAGCCGCCTCAGGGAATTCAGGAAGTGTCGTATGAGACAATATTAGTGCTGCGTAGTGTGCTGTTCTGCATTAAAGCTTTAAACAAAGTTCTTTCTTAAGACATTACAACACCTTGATGTTGTTAGAGTATGTAAAATAAATGACTTGGCTCGAATAATAATAAAAAAAATAATAAAAAAATAAATAAATTGTAGAAAATACACAGCTTAATAGACATAACACATCACATTATTTACCCTGAGTTTTAAAAAAATGAAACAGTGATGTTTACGTCTTTATTCCGTGTCTAAATATATTGCTTCACAGTTTAGGAGTGTCGGGTCGCCCCTCCTCTTTGCTGTAGGTATAAAATCAAACTCCTGTCAGCGAGCCAGAGACTGTCTCACTCATACCACATTGTAGGTACGCAGTGAGAGACAAGAGATCTTCAGTTTCCCGGCGAAAATCTAAAGCAAATCCAAAGCAAAATGGTGAGTAGGACATTATTATTTTTTACTAGTTAAATCGACCGCGAAAGTTTCTTAACATTATGCGCAAAAATTTAACATGTGCGTATAAAAGCTTGGTTTCCATCCAGAGAACACTTCCTAATGAACTGCTGATAAATATCACTAAGAAGAACGCACTGCGTGTAGTGTGTCCTCAGAGCGCGCGCAGACTACACGCGCGGCCATGTTATATTGCGCTCTCGCGCGGATACTGTGAAGTAAGTCGGTTCTGTGAGGTATTTTATTTTTTTTACCGACACACAACTCAAGCATTTCAGAACAACCAAAGCAGGATTTCAGAGACCGGTCCGCTCGCTGGTTGGTCCAGTTACGCCGTCCCATCTCAAAGTCACGTGTCTTCATGCGCATCAAATAATTCATTCGGTAAATGTAGTTTATTATTATGCGTATGTTTTGCTTTTTCGGATAAAACGGATTAAAGCGCGTATTTTAAGCGCGTGCGTGTTTTAAACGGAGACGCGCATCTTGGCGTTTCCGTCCAACGTTTTTAGTGCGACATCCCAAAATGCGCATGGTGCATGGAAACCGCTAGCCTACCGAGCTAAGGATATACGCATAGGCTACGTTTGAGTATTTTATTTGCATTTAATGATACAGAAATACCTGAGAATGGAACAAAAGTATAATATATATATGAGTCAAAAAATATAATTATATTGCAAGAAAATAAGGTGTGTTTTTATTTATTTATTTATTTTTAGATCACTATGGATAAAGATTTATACTACATAGGCTACAATATGCTGGAGGAAAAAAGCATTCATACAACCAGTATTTACTGTGTTTATTTAAAAAGTGACAATATTTTTTATTTATTTTTTCAAATTTGCCTTTTTATATTACTTTTATAGCTAGATTTGATTTGATTCATATTTCCAGTACTACTGAGAAGCTTTATGCCGTGTTTGTGATTTTACTGTGTCTCAGTATGTCACATGATCCAGAAAAAGATCATCATGTTGGTTATATAAAAAAATGCATAATAATAATAATAATAATAAGAGTAAAGTACATCTTTACTCAGAAAGTATGGTTGAAGGTGAAAAGATGGTTATGACTATAAGAGGACATCATTCAATAAGGTGACTCAATCTCAAGCTTTGGTTAATTGTGTGAAATATCGTGTGCCAATGCTCATTTGAAATAAACCTACGTATTGTAGTGCCAACACGCCCCCTGTTTACAACCAATGAGGTGTTGTAGGTCTCCAAGCCTGTTTTTACTTGGAAAATATATTCGAATCATCGTGTGTGTAGGAGTCTGTTGTGCTGAATTCCAAGAACAAATGGTTCTCACATTCTCACAGTCACACTCCTGAGGCCATTGTGTTTGTCTTTGGATGCCAGCAAAACATTTCACAAGATTTGTATTCTGAAACCTTAATATTTTACAAGCTGGCTCACTGAAGGTTTACGATGTGAAATTGCTAGTTTATTTCTAATAGCTCTGAAAAACCATTTCTATTCGTTCCTTTACAAATCATGAGGTGAGGTTGGTTGCCTCCCAGTAAAGTTAACAATTAACAAACCTTAGTCTGTGTCATACGTAACATTACACTTTGTAACCTTAAGTCTTATTTGCTTTTTTTTTTTTTTTTTGCAATCATTACTCAGAATAAGGTTGAAGGTGAAGTCAAATATCAAATGCACTTAATTTAAGTGAATTTGTGCGTATAATATATTTTTGGATAATTATTTCCTTAGCGTCACCATGAAATTGACAAAATGTATTTAGAAAGAACGTACTAAAACTAAATAGTGTCGAATCGTGCACATTATTTTAAAGATTTTCGTTTTTAATCTTTCGTCAAAATGACAAACTTGTTCCACCCTCTGAAATAATTTTTTTTCTGCTTTGTCAGCTGTTATGTTAATAAATAACCAGTGTTATTTATCACACACATTAAGATCCGACTCTCTTAATACAATCAGTTTCCAATGGTGAAAGGCAAGGAATTGGAAACATAATGATTGTCTCCAAACTGGTTTCTAAGCTTCGACGCTTTTTTCCGCCACTGAATAAAAAATAAAAAGGGTAATTGCGACTTTTTATCTCCCAATTCGGACTTTTTTTTGTCAATTGTGTGACATAAACTCGCAATTGCGAGTTTTAAAGTCAGAATTGTGAGATATAAACTTTTTATAATCTTTTTTTGCGACTGAATTAGATTATAACTCACAATTGTGACTATATCTCACAATTCTTAGAAAATAAGTCAGAATTGAGTGAAAAATGTCAGAATTGCGCGATACAAACTCGCAGTTGCGAGGCAAAAGTCAGAAGTGCGAGATATAAAGTCACAATTGCGAGAAAAACGTATATCTCGCTATTCTGACTTTATTTCTCGCAATTGCGAGTTTGTATCGCACAATTCTGACACTTTTCACTCAATTCTGACTTATTTTCTAAGAATTGTGAGATATGAAGTCGCAATTCTGAGAGAAAAAATGTCACAATTGCGAGATAAAAAGTTGCAATTTTTTTTTTTTTTTTATTCCATGGAGGAAACAAGCTTCCATAGGTTTCCCAAACACATTTATGACATATTTCTGTTGCAACTGTTTTGAATGAGGTTAAAAGAGTTTTAAAAACTTTTGTTCTGGTTTTCTGTGTCATGCATTACAATTCCCTGGTATGTTGTGAGAGAATAAGAAATATATGGGACAACAAAATGAAGTAAAAAAAAATGCAGGAGGATAACGCCTAATCTCACCTCCCTGTGGGGTCAAAAGATGAGCAAAAAGGGTTCATGGGTTGGTGGTGGAGGCTTTGGTGGGGGAAGAAGAGCTACTGCGGAAAGACGACCTGTTACAACCCATAAATAACTTCTAACCTGGCTGCCATGCCCAAACTAGGCAGTCCCATGTGCCCGTGTAATGTACCACCCCCCTCCCCACTGACTCACCAATGGGCAGAAAGGGACAGTGGGGTAAAAATAGTGGCCCAACCCCAGGAGAATGAATTCAGAGGAAGAGCCATGCCGTCAGAGGAGACGCAGACTCTGGATATCAGGCTGATGTAGGCCATCTCTCTGGAGCGCAGGCACAGATTTAGTGGCTGAATCATTACAGAGCACTTTTACTGCAACCATGTGACTCATTTTTGCACCGGTGTCTTTTGAAGGCTTAATGGCAACACCTACATTCATGCCTTTGGCAGAAACTTTTATCCAGACAATTTGCATTTAATAAGTCCATGCATTCCCTGGGAATCAAATCCTTGATCCTTGTATTTGCTGCTACTTTTGATTAATAAAAGTATTTATTTAAATAAACAAACCCCAAACATTTGAACAGTTCTAGTTTAGCATTTTACTGTCAAATGAATGTATTGTAATGCATGGTTACAGAAAACCAGAACATAACTTTATTTTTTCCATAATCAATTGTTTGTGTTTTTTCCATCAGTGATTTTCAACACTCTTGCAACCTCCTTTTAGGACACATACTGTAAATTCCACATTAGGGTGCAGCTTGCTCTGTTGTCAGATGCAAACATGTCGGGGCTGTTGTCGACACCTCAAGCCTTTTCATGCTTCAGACTTGCTGGGGTGTGTGAGAGGAGCGAGGAAATGTTTGTGGAAGGTTTTTCTTGTGTATGTGTGAAGAGAAAATAACGTCTATGAGGGTTAGTAGGCCTGTTTGCCATATGTGCCAAGTGTCTCATAGGTTCCCAGGTCCAGTCTTTCTGGGAACTCCCTTTCCAAACAAATAGAGGTGTTTAACATGCCATAATATGAATTCAAGGCTGGCTTTAGACTTTATCTCAGGGTTGTCATCTAGATAAGCACAAACCCATGACTGGCGACAAACATGTCTGGGGATTTGAGTGATCCGGACAGCACTGTTGTTCTGGCCTGTCAGCTGCAGGTGTCAGTCATCTGTGACTGACATTGTGTAATAAACCTTAGAGCCTTTAAGAGAATAAATAGAGCCTTTTTTTGCTTCTGCCCCCTGGTGGGCAAAACAAAAATCTGAAAATTTTTTTTTTGAAAACTATTTTTAAATGCAATCAATAGGACTATATTTTTCATGCAATTCTGACTTTTTTTCTTAGAATTACAAGTTTCTACCTCGTAATTCTGACATTATAACTTGGAAAACCTACTTTATTTCTCACAATTGCGAGTTTATATCCCACAGTTCTGACTATTACTCGCAATTATAAGTTTATTTTCTGCAATTATGTCCATTTCTCGCAATCCTGACTTTATTTCTCACAATTGCGAGTTTATATCCCACAATTCTGACTTTATAACTCACAATTGCTAGTTTATATCTCCCAATCCTGGCTTTATTTCTCTTTATTTTCATAACTGCAAGTTTATATCCCACAATTGCTAGATTATATCTCAGAAAAAAGTCAGAATTTTGAGAGAAAGTCGCAATTATCTTTTAAAAGATAGCCAGCTTCCATATGATTTTGTTTTTCATATTGGGTTTGGAAATTTTTGATTTCATATTGACCGCCAAATGTCCCATCAAGGTTGTTAGTTAAGTATAGGAGGAACACTACAGAGAAAGTATTGTCATATTACTGTCATATTATTCAGTTACTAATAATCCGTTTCCTTTCCACAGCGTGAGTGTATCTCTGTCCACGTTGGCCAGGCTGGTGTCCAGATGGGCAACACCTGTTGGGAGCTGTACTGTCTGGAACACGGTATACAGCCCGATGGCCAGATGCCCTGCCACAAACCAGTGGGTGGCCATGATGACTCGTTCACCACCTTCTTCAGTGATACTGGAGCTGGGAAATACGTGCCACGTGCCATCTTTGTTGACCTTGAACCAACTGTCATTGGTAAATATCATCTTGATGTTACATTTAAGGCAAAAAGCCAATAGAGGTCATGCATTTGTCATTTTACCATGTTTAGCTTAACATGGGGTAAAATTGTAGGGCCAATCAGCACTTTGCATTTATAATAGAAAGAAAAAGGGACAGCACACTGCTATAATGCTTTCACAGCATTTATTAATAATAAACCATTTTCAACCATTTCAGTCTTCATCGGGCAGTGAAACACATTGCATTTATAAGAAACTAGACAAAAGATACCTGTCTTCAATCGATAATTACATTTATTATCACAATAAACAATCAACAAACTGATTCCAAATTAAACACCATTCTTTTTACAGCGGGATAGAGGTTAAGATCCTTGAAATTGTAATACAGTTTATATACTATTATAGTATTAATTTATGTTTTGAATTGAAAAATATAATTAATTTTCATTTTAATGTTATTTTAAGTTTTAATAATTTTAGTAATTTTGCTAAACTGAGTAGAACGGTCCGTGATATTTTAAATATATGGATGTTATATTTTATTTTAAATCATTGTAATAAAATTTTATATATATATATATATATATATATTTAAATTAAATTAAATGTAACTGTTTTTTGTTATTAATTGTTGTTAATATATACAAATTTTCACAATATATTATTAGTACTAGTACTAGTACTAGTAGTAGTAGTAACGGATAGTCCAAAAATCAAGATGAAGGCAGGTTATTAAAAAAACAACAAGGTTTATTTAAACAAGAAGCTAACACACTCAAGTGTTACCACTGGTCAGTGCACCACTAAAACACGAACAATACTGAACAAATGAAGAGTGCACAAGGAGGAACTTAAATACACAATGGTGATGAACTACATGACGAACAGCTGTGATGATTGATTTAGTGTCCATGGAAACAAATGAGTGGTGGGAAATTAAACAAAGGGAAACATATGACAGAATATAAACAAACTAAAAATCCATGAAAATGAATTTAACAGAACATAACTGTGACAGTACGCCCCTTCCTAGAAGGCGCGACCTTGTGCCGTAAGAGATGAAATGAGGGAGGGAAAAGTGGGGGTATTGGAGGTGGATGAGGAGCAGGCGAAAGGCTGGAAGAGGGCAGACAAACGGGCAGGAGAGACCAGGGTGGCAATGATTGTGATGGTGACCCAGAGCACAGCCAGGATCTAAGCCCATAGCGGAGTCGATGGAGGGAGGAGCCATGATGGCGACGACCGACAGAGATGGAGCCATTAAAAGTGGAGCCCGGGGAGTAGACGGAGAGCTGATGGGCTTGAGTGACACTGCTGGCTCTAGAGACCAAGGCGAGGGTACGGTGACGAGCGCTCAAGGTGGAGCCAGAGTGCCCAAGGGCTGAGGGCGAGCTGGTGTGACAGAGGCGGAGCCAGAGGGTTGGAGGCTGAAACCGTAGGGGTGGAGAGACCAAGCATAGCGGAAGGCTCGCAAGTCCATGGTGGAAGCAGAGTGACGACTGGCCAAGGGGGAGGCGGTGGGACGAGGGAACCCGGTGAAGTCACAAGGCCGAGGGTATATGGTGTAGCCGAGGGTGGGAAGAACCGAGGAGGGAGCCGACAGGCCAAGGTGAAGCAAAGAGATCAGAGGCCGGAGGCGGAGCCCCAGGTTCCTCTCGCTCGGGCGAGGCTGGTGGTTGCATGGCCTGAGGCTTCACATTGCAGCAAGGCGTTCCCGGGGAGGACGAAGGGCTGCAGGCGTCCAGCAGAGGCGGGGCTGGAGGTGAAGCTTTGAGGTGAAGGTGACAGAGGTAAGCTTGTCATGATCAATAAGGGTAATTTCCCTTCCCAACAGGTCAATGAAACCGAATCAGTGCAGTCTTGAAACAGCGATGACAATCAACAGGCAATTGATTCAGGGTGGGATAGGGCGGGAAGCAGTACTTCTGAGTTTCAGTCGAATAACCAGTCCTCTGTGTCCAAAACCACCAAAATTCCCTCTGGCACGGTAGTAGCCGGCTCACACTTGCTGATTACACTGATTTTGAGGTATCGGCTCCAGGCCGATTGTTAGCACTGTCATCACAGGCTGCTCACTCGCGGCAGGCAGATGCTCTCCATCCCAGGCAAAATCTCTGAAGTCAAGGGTGGTGGTGGGTTGGGTTCTGGGTATGACTGTAGTCTGGATTGAGGGTAGACACACTCCAGACACCTGATGATGGCCTCCCTCCAACTCCGTCCTTTGGTGTCTGCGAGTTCTACTGGGTGGTGATAATTGGCGAGATGGTCCTAACTGCATAACACGAGATTGGGGGGGGGATGTAGGATCCAGATCCAACTCCTCCTACTTGCATATCCCTAAAACTACCCATCTCCACCCCCTTGATCCCTAAACCTACCCATTTCCACCCCCGATCCCTAAACCTACCCATTTCCACCTCCGATCCCTAAACCTATATCCACCCCCTGGATCTGAATCCAAGTCCTCCCACATTACATATCCCTAAACCTACCCGTCTCCACCCTCTGGATCTGGATCCTGGATCTCGTGTTCTGCAATGAGGAGCTACTGTAATTGGCCTCAATCCAGAACAGAGACTTTAAATTCTCATCGTCATAGGAGGAATTGACTATGAATAGTCCATAAAGCTCAGGCCACTCCGGGCCACAGCAGTGATCTGAGCTGCAAAATCAATTTCTTGGTCCAGTATTGTGTCACGGATAGTCCAAAGATGAAGATAAAGGCAGGTTAATAAAAACAATAGCAAGGTTTATTCAAACAAGAAGCTAACTCTTCAAGTCAAGCTTTATTGTCATCCTGCTACATGTGGTGACATACAGTGGATCGAAATGTCGCGCCTCACAGGACCACGTTGCTACATAAACACAGACATACAACAATGAAGTAAAGCAGTATAAACGTACTGAGTCTCACTATAAATATACTATAATATATATATATATGATTTACTAGTATGCATATTATTAGTACTACTAATGCATATTAGTATGACACTTGAGACAGCACCACTAACACACGAACAATACTGAACAAATGAAGAGTGCACAAGAAGGAACTTAAATACACGATGGTGATGAACTACATGACGAACAGTTGCAGAGATTGAGTTAGTGTCCATGGAAACAAATGAGTGGTGGGAAATTAAACAAAGAGAAAGATGTGACTGAAGATAAACAAAGTCCATTAAAATAAATATATTCATACGATATTATTATAATAATTATTATTTTATTTATAATTAATTATAATTATTTAATTAAATCTAAATTATTATTATAACATAACCATGGCAAATCTGGTATTTATCACTGATAATTAAATGTTATTATTATTTTTTTTTTTTTTCAGAGGGACAGGGGTCAGGATTAGTGATATTTTAATATTATATGCTATTATAGCATTAATTAATATTTCTTTTAGTTTTTATTTTCAATTCAATGTTAAAGTTTTAGCTTCATTTTTATCTCCGTTTTAGAAAAAGTAATTTTATTTCAGTTATTTGCCAAAGCAACATTTCTCATTTTTATTTAAGTTTTTGTTACGTATATGTTTTTCATCTAATATTTATATTTTTTATTTCAGATTCTGGAGATTATTTGTAATATTTTTCATTTTAGTTAAGAGGAACAACACTAATCAGGATTTTGGGGATTTTTGCACTAACTTTGTACGGTACTGTTCTGTTATTCTTTCAGACGAGGTCCGCACCGGCACCTATCGCCAGCTGTTTCATCCTGAGCAGCTCATCTCAGGCAAAGAGGATGCTGCTAATAACTATGCCCGTGGGCACTACACCATTGGCAAGGAGATCATTGACTCTGTGCTGGACCGCATACGGAAACTGGTAATGTGAAAAAATAGTGTTACATTTACTTGCAAATAGGGCTTGACATTAACACCCTCAAAATGTGGGTGGATTTTACGCAGTCACTCCTTCTGGCCACTTTCGCTGCTTATTGCGGTTAAACAGGCTTGGTGAATATTCAAGTAAACACAGTCAGTTATTTTTTAAGTGAACGTAAACGGTTGAGAAAGAAAACGCATGTGTAACCGTATAATGGATCCGTGCGTCAGCTCTTAAAGTGACAGCAGCCTAATAAACCTGCTGCCAAATTATGAAATAATATTAAAAATATCTAAATGGCAGTTTTCCCTTTCCCATGGTATTAATGTCAAAATTGTGGCCAGGGAAAATGCTCATTGGCTAGTAACTTTGGAAAACCACAAGCCACAGTGGTTGGCTAGCAAAAAAGTTAATGTCAAGCCCTGCTTACAAAGGAGATCAAAATAACAGAAACTAAAATGCAACTTCCCTCCCTTCTCCCACGCAGGCTGACCAATGCACAGGGCTGCAAGGTTTCCTGGTCTTCCACAGTTTTGGTGGAGGCACAGGCTCAGGTTTCACCTCCCTTCTGATGGAGCGTCTCTCAGTTGACTTCGGAAAGAAGTCCAAGCTAGAGTTTGCCATTTACCCAGCTCCTCAGGTGTCTACGGCTGTGGTGGAGCCATATAACTCCATCCTGACCACCCACACCACCCTCGAGCACTCCGACTGTGCCTTCATGGTGGACAACGAGGCCATCTATGATATCTGCAGGAGGAACCTAGATATCGAGCGCCCGTCGTACACCAACCTCAACCGGCTCATCAGTCAGATTGTTTCCTCCATCACCGCCTCTCTGCGCTTCGACGGAGCCTTGAATGTCGACCTCACGGAGTTCCAGACCAACTTGGTGCCCTACCCTCGTATCCACTTCCCGCTCGCCACGTACGCTCCGGTAATCTCTGCCGAGAAGGCCTACCACGAGCAGCTCTCTGTGGCTGAGATCACCAACTCGTGTTTCGAGCCCTGCAACCAGATGGTGAAGTGCGATCCACGTCATGGAAAATACATGGCCTGCTGTTTGCTGTACAGGGGAGACGTGGTTCCAAAAGACGTCAACGTGGCCATCGCCGCCATCAAGACCAAGAGAAGCATCCAGTTTGTGGACTGGTGTCCCACTGGCTTCAAGGTGGGCATCAACTACCAGCCCCCAACTGTGGTTCCCGGTGGAGATTTAGCCAAAGTGCAAAGAGCGGTGTGCATGCTTAGCAACACCACTGCAATTGCTGAAGCCTGGGCTCGTCTAGACCACAAATTTGACCTGATGTACGCCAAGAGAGCCTTTGTGCACTGGTATGTGGGCGAGGGCATGGAAGAGGGAGAGTTTTCTGAGGCCAGAGAAGACATGGCGGCTCTGGAGAAGGACTACGAAGAAGTGGGCATTGATTCATTCGAGGAAGATGAGGAGGGTGAAGAGTACTAAAATGTAAAAGTGTTGTTTATTTTTCTACCAGAAAAATTAAATAAAATATAGCTTAAATTATGTTGTTGTGGTGGTGGTTCTTTTAATAATTTGGTGACACTGTCAAATACATGCAAGTCCTTCCAATGCAGAAAAGATTTTAGATTTTCATTGATAATACTTTATAGGCTAATAACTCAGCCCTAACGACATTAACATTATTATGATCTAAATCTTCTATAGGATCTGTATCTATGATCTTCAAAAAGTGTAACGGATCATTATTGTACCACATGTACTTTATTTATGACCCTTGGTTAAAAAACCTTGATTATAAAGAAACAATATCACTGGAATTAATCATATTCATGATGGAGAAAATAGCTAATAAAGTGATTAATATTCTATATGTAATCACTATTTAATCATAAGCTTTTATGTTAATTATTATAATATTATTGTACTAGATTTAGTCTATATATGACCTTTTGTTAAAAAAAAAACCCTGAAAATAAAAATCAATATTTCAATTAGTCATATCAATGATGAGGAAAATAACTAAAATAAGTAATATCCAATATTTAATAATACTGGATATTATCATGACTGTTTAATCATAAGCTTTTATGCTAATAATAAGTATATTATTTCAATTATTTTATAATTACCCTATTAAAATGGTGTATACTGTACCGAACTGTAAACCCAACAAATTGTTCATTACAATTTTATAATATTAAATACATATATTAATCATTTAATAATTAGATGTATAATAACATTAACTATATTAATTTTTTATATTTAATGATATTGGACTATTTAATCATAAGCTTTTATGCTAATAATAATAATAAGTAGACTTGTATTATTTTAATTAATTTAATAATTATCCAATTAAAATGGTGTGTACTGTACTGAACTGTAAACCATACAAAACTCATACAAATACTAATAATTAAAAAATGATAGAGAGATGCTTTTATACATAGACTTCTTAGTCACTTTTTATACTATTAAATATTAGATGTGTAAATTATAAATATAATATATATAATATAAATATATTTATATATATATAAATCATTTAATAATTAGATTTATAATAATATTAATTATATATTTAATATTTGATATTTTCTTTAGCTTAATCATAAGTTTTTATGCTAGTAATAATAAGTAGACCTGTATTGTTTAAATTCATTTAATATTTACCCAATTAAAATGGTGTGTACTGAACTGAACTGTAAACCATACAAAACTCAAACATGTAAGTATACTTATGCATAGATGCTTTTATACATAGACTTCTCAGTCACTTTTTATACTATTAAACATTAAATGTGTAAATTATAAACATATATATATATATATATATAATTTAATAATTATATTTATAATAATATGAACAATTATAGAAATTTTATACCCCAATTTAAATGTGGTATTTTACTGTAAATCACGCAAAACTGTCATACCAGCATTTTAAGGGTTAACCCGGCACCCGTAGTCATACGTCACTGTTACGTTTTCTTTGTACACGGAAGAAACCGGAGAAATCAGCGGAGGACAAGAAGGAGAGCGTCTCAGGTAAACAGTTTCTCTTTAATTCTTCCGTTAGATGTATAACGTATCGCTCGATATCAGCTTCAGTTATCAGCTATAAGAACCCAGTCTAAATCTGAATATTACGGTTGTCGCGCGGCGAATAAACGACGCCACGTCGAATTCATGAATCGATCCATGTGTAGAACAGAGTCATGACGAATTCACTCTGAATTCAACGCGTTTTTCCTCAGCAACTCCATCAGATCGTATATGTAACATTTTCGTAAGCAACAGGACACGTCATAAAGGAAAAATACAAAGAGCCAATCAGAACGCTCGTGAATAATTTATTTTAGTGAAACATTGGAACAGGCTGTATTCAGTTGTTATGTAGAACAGAAATGAAATATGGAATAAAATGCATTTTTGTCATGATCACTTCCAGTGCCTCTCCTCCATCCACGGTTGGTTTTAAGCAATGCTCCAGAGAAAATGGGACAAGCTTTGTGTATCTGCTCGCGCAGTGTCATCACAATTGACAACAAGAGATACTTCTTCATCCAGAAACTAGAAGAAGGGTAAGTCTTCAGATACTTGGTCTAAAATATGGTTCATTTTCATCAAAGTGTGCTCAGCAAGTTCTCCGCTCCCTCTAGAGGTTTCAGCTATGTTGACCTGGTCGAGGGCGCACATGATGGACGTTTCTACGCTCTAAAGCGAATCCTTTGCCATGACCGCGAGGCCCGTAAGGAGGCTCAGACCGAGGTGGAGATGCACCGCCTCTTCAGCCACCCCAACATCCTCAGCCTGACCTCGCACACCTTCATGGAGCGCGGCGGAAAGTGTGAGGCCTGGCTGTTGCTCCCGTACATCAGTGTAAGTGGACCGTGTTCCGCTTTCCATTCCAGGCCTCTAAAAAGATGTGCCGTGTTTCACTTGCTGAATTGTTCCTGTGCAGAAGGGAAGTCTGTGGTCCGTTCTGGAGAAGCTGCGGGATAAGGGGAGCTCTATGCCTGAGAGTCGCATCTTGCACATTCTGCATGGTATCTGTGAGGGCCTCAAAGCGATTCATGACAAAGACTATGCACACAGGTACTGCTGAGAGTACGATCCATTATCCTGAACCCAAATTAAATTGTTCATTTTTCCTTGGTTCTGCATTGGAGATGCAACCTGTAAAAATAAGTAGTTACTTATAAGGGTTAGTTCACCCAAAAATGAAAACTCTGTCATTAACTCCTCACCCTCATGTCGTTCCACACCATCTTCAGAACACAAATTAGGATATTTTTGATAAAATCCAATAGCTCAGTCTCTATTGACAACAAGATAACGGATAACAGTTTGATTGACAGGCGATCTGACCAATCATAACCCTGAATCTGCCATTTTGTCCCTCAAAGCAGTCAGGGGAGTTAGTAGATTAACGTTGGTGAACTTGAACTTGATAAATTGTGTGTACTCACGTCTTTTCGCGCTTGAAACAACATTCTTTCTGATGTTCATTCATGTTTATTTGATGCTATAAATGAACTAGTATGAAGAGATGATCGGTTCACGAGGAGCTACAGCGATCTGTCACCACACATTAAACACACACTAGACGCTATTTATTGTTTAAACTTCTTTAAAACATTACAGTATATTAAATATGAAACTGTTTCATACGTTGTCAGTGTCCTCTTTGCTCCGGGATGTATTTTTCACTGCGTGAGAACATGATGTGTGGCGTGAGAGCGCATGTGTGGTCAGGCGTAGCAACAGGCGGCGGGTTTTGCGAAGGGTCAGTTAACACTTTAAATGCCCAGAAAGATACTAAAACATATTTAAAACAGTTCATGCGAGTACAGTGGTTCAACCTTAATATTATATAATATAATATATTACCATAATATTATAAAGTGATGAGAATACTTTTTGTGCGCCAAAAAAACAAAATAATGACTTTTCAACGATGTCTAGTGATGGGCGATTTCAAAACACTGATTCATGAAGCTTTACGAATCTTTTGTTTCGAATCAGTGGTTCGGAGCGCCAAGCTCGCGTGATTTCAATAAACAAGGCTTCGTTACGTCATAAGAGATTCGCAATTTCAATTGACCCTTCGCAAAGACCCGCCCCCTTTAGTTACTGTTGCTATGTCCGACAACCCATGCGCTCTCATGCCACACATCATGTTCTCATGCAGTGAAAAATACATAGAGAAGCAAAGAGGACACTGACAACACGTCGATAGACATATGAAACAAATAAACATGAATGAACATCAGAAGGAATGTTGTTTCAAGTGTGGAAAGACGTGAGTACACACAATTTATCAAGTTCAAGTTCACCAACGTTAATCTACTAACTCCCCTGACTGCTTTGATGGACAAAATGGCGGATTCGGGGTTATTAACCCCCTGGAACAGTATGAATCACTTTTATGATGGATGGATTCGCTTTTTTGAGCTTCAAAATCTCGGGTACCATTCACTCCCATCATAAAGCTTGGAAGAGGATATTTTTTAATATATTATTTTTATTTTTTTAATATAACTCTGATTGTGTTTGTCTGAAAGAATATATTCATATACACCTTGGATGGCTTGAGGGTGAGTAAATCATGGGATAATTTTCATTTTCATTTTTGGGTGATCTATCCCTTTAACTACATTAGTCAACATGGACTAACAATGAACAATTCTTCTACAGCATTTAATAATAAGTTTGCTAATATTCATTTCAGCATTTACTAATAGAAAATAGATAGCTACTTAGTGCACCATGAACGTCATTTATGATAAAATATGGCAATGTTTAATAAAATGTATTCTTAATAATAATAATTATTCCACTAAGTGATGTTCACATAAGCCAATGTCCAATTTCCTACTAAAATAACAGTACATAACAATGCTTTCTCTTTAAAGGCTCCTTATTTTTTTCTACATTTCTATACTGTTAGGGTATTTATTAATACTTTGAATTAGCTAGAGTTTTCGCTTCATTTTTTTGTTTTAGTTGTGCTTATTTTTTAGCTTTATTTTTATTATATTTTTAGCTTCAGTCATTTTAGTACTTCATCTTGTTTTATTTCAGTTATTATTTCAGTTTTTATCTAATATTTTAATTTTGTTGTATTACTGATGAATCAGTTTTAGACTCAACTGTAAAATCAGCTTGAAAAACAACATCCTTCCTGAGTAAAGCCCTGAACAAAAGACAGACTGAAGACCTGAAGTCAAATAAAAATAGATGAAGATAAATGAAAGTCCCGTTTATATGAATCCTAGGCAGACTTTCAATAATGGTTACACTAAAAGAGATATTATATATCATATATAAATATGGCCTGATGTGTAAACAATAACAAAAAAAATCCTCTTGAGGAATATCCTGTATTCAGTTTGAAATATTTGGCTGATTTTTCCTGTTTTTATTATTTCTCTAACATGAGTTTTATTTCCGAAAACAGAGATTTGAAACCCACCAACGTTTTACTGGATGAGAACGATCAGCCTTTTTTAATGGATTTGGGCTCCATGAACAAGGCCAGGATTGAAGTTCGAGGGTCACGGGAGGCCATGACAGTCCAGGTTAGAGCAGGAACATCAAGCAACACTCGAGAGTTATCAGTAGCTAAGTTGTGAATTTAACAAAATTGGAATATCGCTTACAATATTTGCGAATAAAAGTGGAAGTTGCTGCCATCAGGCAAGCCACTGGGGCTCTTTTTACCCACATCATAAACCACGAAACGCAATAAATGTTATCTTTCGTTCGGATGCCTGGCGTTTGGGAACGCAATTATGTACAAGTTACATGTGCTGTGTCCCAATTTGCCTACTTATACTATTCCCTAAAACTATGTACTCTCTTTCTGAAGAAAAAGTATATACTTTGGAGTGTGTAGCAGAAGAGTAGACAAGCTTTGGGACATGCTATCACGTCATTAAATTGCGTCTTTAATGGACGCTCTCTCACAGTTACACGCATCCTGTCACCGTAAACTGGCTTGTCAATCATCTTGTCACAGTTAACATCCTCCACATTTTATTTAATTTCCTACCGTATTGGAGAGAAAAAAAGTAGCAAATCGTGGGTCTTTCATGCGGAGAACTCTCCTCACATTTTTGCATAATGATGCATTTAAAAGTTAACGGCCTAACGGGAAAGTTCACTTTGTTGTTGCAGATGAAATACAACACGGATAACGTTAAATAAATATTTTTATCAGGTAATCGAACCACTTTAAACCTCTCTACTTGACCGTCGGTCGCACACATTCGCCATGTTTGTAGTTTTTAACACTTTTTATTCGTGTTTGTAGTTCTCAACCAAATCCTCCTCCAATATGCAATGGGTAATATTAGATGTTATAGTGTGCACGGATCCACACTTCAAAAAATCTACTGGAAATAGTAGACCATCTTGGGACATTTGACATAATCTTTTCAACATGTATGCTTTGGGACACACTTCTACTAATCTCACGTACTATTTAGGATGGATAGTATGCACACTGAGACACGGCTCAGGCATTTCAGAATGATCAAACAACATTTCTGATGCTGTGCAATACATTGTTTTTTTGTTGCACTTCAATAGTTTTATTCAGTAAATGTGTTTCCATGGTAGTTAATGTAATGTAGAGCATTAGGGCCAAGCAATAATACTAACATCTCGAGATTAAAGTCTTTAAAAAAAAAAAAAGTCGAAATACAATGTTGAGAATAAAATCATTAAATTTCAAGAAAAAAAGTTGAATTAAAATGTGGAGAATAAACACTTATTCGATCAGTGTCATGTTCATACTGTTAGAGGACATGACAGAGTTGGATCACTTGGCTATATATAGCCTTTCTTTCCCTATAGCCTTTCTTTCTTTCTTTCTTTCAGCTTTGGCTAATTATGACCGAATAATAATTAGCACATGAACTTTAAAGAGAATTTGCAAAATAGTCAAATTTACATGATTTTGCCTACTTGCAAGAAAATGGAACATTCTCAAACGCTTACCGACTCAACGAAACATAACGACTTTATTCTCGATATTTTATTTCAAATTTTTTCTCAAAATTCAGCAAGTTTTTTCTCAACACAATGACTTTTTTCTTGAAATGTAATGATTTTATTCTCAACATTGTATTTCGACTTATTTTGTTTTTTCTCAAATTTAACAACTCTAATCATGCATTAAAATGACTTTAAGCTCAATGTTTCTTTTATTATTGTTATTATTATTCATTGGCCTAATCCTCTTTCATATGCACATATTCTTATCGGATAAAAATGTATCGGCCTCAATTAAGCCCATAAGTTTTTTATGTCCATCTTGACGTTTGCATCCAGCAATTTATTTATTTTTTTTCAATTCATGCAATATCCTAAAATGTGCATAAAAATAGATGGATGGAAACATCAAATGAATCCTCTGTTGTTTACTCTTTCTCTTTCAGGATTGGGCTGCTCAGAGGTGCACCATCTCCTACAGAGCTCCAGAGCTCTTTAATGTGGAGAGTCACTGTATCATTGATGAGAGAACAGATATTTGGGTAATTCTCTTTTTATGGGTGTAATAGTTGTTGACTTTTCAGCTCTTCTTTCTCAAAACAACATGACTTACAGAATTCTGTATATGCTTTCAGTATATACTCTGTTATGTCTGCGCAGGTCTAATGTTAGTAAGCTTCGTCCTTCATCCTCATCTCTGCTCCTGATCAGCGTGATGTTATGTCTGTGACAGTCTGTTATGTCTGCTGTTGGTAACATTTGTTTTTTTTTTCTAGTCTCTAGGTTGTGTGCTGTACTGTATGATGATGCTTGAGGGACCGTATGACTTGATATTTCAGAAGGGTGACAGCGTGGCTCTCGCCGTCCAGAATCCAGTCTCCATTCCTCAGCCGTGCAGGTGAGCTTAAGATCTTTAAGGGCTATTATTGTGAAAAATTCAACCTCCTTAAACCTCATTGGAAGAAGCTTTCTCTTTGCAGTGAAAGATCAATTTTTTTTTATTTTTTTTTGTAGATGAACGTCAATCAAATGAAATATATGTTGTATATTGTAATATTATTTTTAAATAATATTATAATTTTTTATATAATATATTTTAAATTAATTTTCCCTCATTAAAAAACTACACATTGTAACTTAAATGTTTTTTTTAAATAAAATTTAATTTTTTTATTTCGTATGTGTAATTTTTAACAAATTACACATATGAAATTATGTAACTATTATATTTTTTAACTGTAAAAAATAAAATAAATTTAGTATTATGCATTTTTTTATGTATTATATATTTAAATATAATATATAAATTATATATGTAATTATATATTATAATCTGCATTTCAGTTACATCATTTTATATGTAAAATGTTTTTATAAAATGTTTATATTTTAATTTGAATTATATTTTGTCTAATTTTCCTTCATTATAAAAAGTGCACAAACTTAAATGCAGACTGTTATATTTAAACAATGTTATATTCTATTGAAAACATTTTAAACTAATAATCCCACATTAATAATTTTAACAAAAAATGTTATAACGTACCTAAATACTTCAATTACGTTCTTTTTTTCTTTCAAATGTGGAATATTATTAAAATAACATTATTGTTAAATATAAAAAAATATTGTGTTTTAAGTTATATTATAACATTATATTTTAAACAAATTTTCCCGCATTAAAATGTTTATGTTTAAGTATTTTTCCCACTTTACAACAATTTTAAAATGTTGTACACTTACGAGAGATTATGAAGACTGAGTTTAATAACAGCTGTTTCAGGTCATATTACTTCAGAAAAAGATTAAACACTTTTAATCATGAAATGGGAGGCTTGGATTTGCCACAACATTGTAAAGTTTTCCAATGCTAACATATTTTATCATCTAACCGGAGAAACGCCACCTGCCAAAGAGACATGATCCTCGTGTATACTGTATAACTTTGTCTCTATCTTTGACACAGTTATTCTCAAGGTCTTCAAACCCTTCTCAGCTCCACTATGGTGACCAATCCTCAGGAAAGGCCCAGAATCAGCTGGGTGCTTGACCAGGTCCAGAGCCTTCGGGGCTCAGACGGTACAGATGTAGATACCAACAGAGTATGATGCTTCCACTGAGATTTCATGCCCGTTTTCCTGTGGACTTTTTGGACTATGCACTCTCTCTTTCGGACAAAAATCACAAGCCTTGCAAACATTTGCTCTCCCTTACCTCAGTGAGCTCAGCATGCCTTAGTTACACGCGCATCTTTGTTGGCGAATCTCAAATTTTATATCAAAATTACCTGATGATTTTGGGGTAAAATATGAGCTGGGCATGTGCCTGAATTATGCCACGCACACCACACAGGAGAGGGCAAAGACTCTGTTCACTACAATGGCAGCGGTATCACAGGCACCGGTTACGTATCATCAAACTGTTTGTTTTCTGCTTTCGCGTGTCTTTTCCTATATTTCTTAGCTTGTACATTCTTAGGAGCCCAAAATTATTTATGATGGTTTCAGTTGAGTGCTGCAGGGATGATGTCAAAACCTAAAAAGACTTAATTCGCCAGAGATTCCCTCGAGATGAGTAAAATAAGTGCCGTTGTAAACATAACTTCATATATCAAAACAAAACTTCATATCATCAAAAAGCATACGAAGCCTCGCACATGATTTATAAATCATGTGCATAATTCACTATTTCGTTCCCTCGATTTATGAATCCTGCGTGTGATTTACAATTTTGTTCCCTCGATTTATAAACGTGCGCAGGATTTTCAAGTTGAGGGAACGGAAGAGTAAATCGTGCGCACGATTTTCAAGTTGAGGGAACGGAAGAGTAAATCGTGCGCACGATTTTCAAGTTGAGGGAACGGAAGAGTAAATCGTGCGCAGGATTTTCAAGTTGAGGGAACGGAAGAGTAAATCGTGCGCACGATTTTCAAGTTGAGGGAACGGAAGAGTAAATCGTGCGCACGATTTTCAAGTTGAGGGAACGGAAGAGTAAATCGTGCGCACGATTTTCAAGTTGAGGGAACGGAAGAGTAAATCGTGCGCACGATTTTCAAGTTGAGGGAACGGAAGAGTAAATCGTGCGCACGATTTTCAAGTTGAGGGAACGGAAGAGTAAATCGTGCGCACGATTTTCAAGTTGAGGGAACGGAAGAGTAAATCGTGCGCACGATTTTCAAGTTGAGGGAACGGAAGAGTAAATCGTGCGCACGATTTTCAAGTTGAGGGAACGGAAGAGTAAATCGTGCGCACGATTTTCAAGTTGAGGGAACGGAAGAGTAAATCGTGCGCACGATTTTCAAGTTGAGGGAACGGAAGAGTAAATCGTGCGCACGATTTTGCGCATCGAGGGAACGAAATGGTATTTAAATTTTTTTTTTTCGGCATAGCATGTGCTGGGCTCCGTAGAAACATGAATTTTGAAGCTGTTATGTTTATTTAAAAATATATATGTTTTTATAAAGTAACTAGATAAGAACGTTTGGGATGTGAGTGTGTATGTTTACGTTGTAGAACAAAACGTGCAGGTATTGTCAAGTTATGTTTACCACAGACCATATTTTACTACTTATTTTACTTATTAAACCCACAGGAAAATCTCGAGGGATTGGCTGGTGAATTATTCTTCCGGGGTTTGACGTCATCCCTGCAGGACTCGGTTGAAATTTTAGCTGTTCCAAATGTAATTGACTTTAGTTCAGTTATTTAAACAACAGTTCTCCTGAAAAAGCAAGATATCGGATCTTTTTTTATGAGCAGAGATTTAGGGACTTTGTGATGTGAAGGTTCAACGATAAAACTGCCATTGGTCTTTATTTGTGAAACAAATGTCTAAATCTTCTGTAAATGCATGTACATTGTAGCATTGAAAAAAAAAATAGTTCTGCTCCGATATAATGAACGAGTCTGGAAAAAATGGCCGAAAAAATGTTTGGATGAAAGAGTTAAGTTATTAACTTTTACTCGGTTGGTTATAGAGCTCAACTTTTATGTGAAAATGGTGTTTTGTTTGAGACTTTGAGAGGATGCCTAACGAATGTTCATGCCTGTGAATGCTTAATACTAGTTCACATGACTTTGCAAGAATGATGTTCACTTTTCTTTTTTTAAGTGGTATAAATGAGTAAATACGCATTTGTTTTGATTTAGCAAGAAGTTCCTTTCATCGTTTACAGTATTAGGGTGTTCTTTAAGGGAACTGTGTAATAAACAGGCTTTAATTCATTTTAATTCGGCAAGAAATATTTAGCATTCAGTTATTTGTTTATGTCTGAGGAGGCTTGGCTGGTGTGGATGAATCTCACGGAAAAAATCCGGGTCATATTTTATCTGCTCTATAAACAGAAAGAAATCTGTGATTTTATTATTTTTGGGGGGGCATTGAGGCAACCGGACACGTTGTCATGAATCACATGCTGTTTCATAGATCAGCACTAAATTAACTGAAGCATTCCATATACTATATAATGTAGTTGGAATTTTATCTGTGAACAAGGACCTAAATGTGTGTGTGTGTGTGTGTTTTTTGTTTTTAATAACATTAATAATTTTCTGGTTATTTCAGAAAAAAATACTTTAATATTCAGATTCACTGCATATTGCTTTGTGGTGGCTTTTCATTTCCACTAGATTGTCGTTTAAAAAGGACATTTTAACTTATACATGCAGTTCTGTCCAGGTTTATTTCTGTTCAGGAACACTTAATTATGCAAGCCTCTTAATTTATCGGATATAATACTGGAGACATGTCTCTTAGCATTCATTTACATCATTTCTTCTCTTTTCCTTTTATAAATGGTGAATAAAGTGAGATTTAAACAGCGACCGATGGCATTGGTTGGTTTTTTTTTTTGAAGTTTTCAGTATCACCACACGAGGGAGACGTTGCTCAAGCTCTGTCGTGATCTCTAGCTGACAAGTTTAGCAAACTGAACACAGGGTCCAATGTTTTTGTTCTTTTTGATGTTGATATGTAAACATATGAATATCATGGTGTTTTAGAAACTAATTTTGAAGTACTTTTGGATCACAATGTAAATACCGTTGAAGGGTAAACAACCTACAATTGGTACAGAAAAACGGTTAATTCATCCAAAAATGAAAACTCTTGTCATCATTTACTCTCGCTCATGTCGTTCCAAACCCGTAAGACTTTCATTCATCTTCGGAATACAAATGAAGATATTTTTAATTAAATCTGAGAGATTTCTGTCCCTCCACAGACATTTACTCAACTACCACTTTGATGGTTCAAAAAGTTCATAAAGAGATCGTAAACCTAGTCCATGTGAATTGAGCTGAAGAGACAGGATCGATTCACACGCTGAACAGGTTAAATTTCAATCTATACGATTTTTTCTTTGTTGAAAAGAAGGAAGAATAGTTGTTTTCAAAGGAAGCGCTTCTTAATATGAAATTTTCCTTAAGCTGTGATGTATGATGCATTTACAATATTAAACGGCTGCAAAGACTTAGGATTAGATCTTTACGGTCTAATTGTGAATAAAAGACACTTGAAAGTTGAAATTAAATCAGAATGAATAAAAATCATGAAGACAACTATTTATACAATAAGCATTTTTGGAAAGTAAGCAGCAATTTCATTTTTGTTTGTTCTTCTTTTTATTATTATTATTTATATTAATTAAAAAAAATGCAACCTGTACTTTAGACAAATGAATTGTCTAATGACCTGCTTTTGTTCTCTAACAGTGTGACATTTTAATGTTGTTTACTTAACAGCTGACCTTCACAAAAATCGTTTCATCAATTGCCACCTACCAAAACCTAAGCAAAAAGATCTGGTCAAACCCCTTTGGGTGGTCTACGCTGTTACTCAAAGGTATGAAACAATTATTACAGGCACCTGAATTTATTATACACAAGGGTTGTGAGGGTCAAAAGTGACGTTCTGACTCAATGTTCATCTCAATAAATCGCGTCAATGGCCTTAAGCCACCGAGGGGGTAAAGAAAAGCCATAAACTGCATATGGACACACATGTTCACCTAGACATCACCACTATCAGACAGCCAACGTATAATGCCCAGACATAGATACAGTTCCAGTGGGATGAATTACACTTTAATTACCATCCATGCAAACCATCCCACTTTAACTCCAGTCGGCCCTCTCTGGATAATCATTCATTATACAGAAACAATGTTTATGGTCTGGGGAGCATGTGGGGCTGTCCTCCATTGGTCAGCCGCCTCTGTTTTCATGATCCCACAAGCTATGAGATGATGTCATGTTATAGTCCACGTCAAGGTCAAACAAAACCTACCTTTGTTTTGTCTGAAGCTAATACTTTTTAGTATGTTAATCAGCACCATTGCTGGGGGGGGGGGGGGGTTAAGATATATCCCTTATATTTAAGATGATTACGATATGATTTATGCAATGTTGTTGCTGGATGAAGAATGAGAGTACATCTCGCCGTCCAAAAAAAGAAAAGAAAAATTCTATATATAAATTTGGATTAAGCATGTTTCCCTCAAAACTCTCCTACAAATCGTAATATTACTGTAGTGCTATAATTTTTTATTATTATTTAAATCAGCATTAATGAAAACAGACATGTATGAACGCTTTACAATATTAATAATATATCTGTATTTTTTGCACTATAATAATATTCTCTTACACATTACAGTCATGAGAATTGAGGGCAACAATTGCTTAATTGTCCTGAAAACCATCCACCCATCCATCCAACAACCTATCTAATTACCCACCCACCCATCCATCCATCCAACAACCTACCTAACTACCCACCCATCCATCCATCCATCCACCCACCCATCCAACAACCTACCTAACTACCCAGCCACCCATCCACCCATCCATCCAACAACCTATCTAATTACCCACCCACCCATCCATCCAACAACCTACCTAACTACCCACCCATCCATCCATCCACCCATCCATCCAACAACCTACCTAACTACCCACCCACCCATCCATCCAACAACCTACCTAACTACCCACCCACCCATCCATCCAACAACCTACCTAACTACCCAGCCACCCATCCATCCAACAACCTACCTAACTACCCACCCACCCATCCATCCAACAACCTACCTAACTACCCACCCACCCATCCATCCAACAACCTACCTAACTACCCAGCCACCCATCCATCCAACAACCTACCTAACTACCCAGCCACCCATCCATCCATCCATTCAACAACCTATCTAACTACCCACCCACCCATCCAACAACCTATCTAACTACCCACCCATCCATCCACCATTCAACAACCTATCTAACTACCCACCCATCCATCCATCCATCCATCCATCCAACAACCTATCTAATTACCCACCCACCCACCCATCCAACAACCTACCTAACTACCCACCCACCCACCCAACAACCTATCTAACTACCCACCCATCCATCCATCCATCCATCCAACAACCTACCTAACTACCCACCCACCCACCCATCCAATAACCTACCTAACTACCCAGCCACCCATCCATCCATCCATCCATCCATCCAACAACCTACCTAACTACCCACCCACCCATCCATCCCACAACTTACCTAACTACCCACCCACCCATCCATCCATCCAACAACCTACCTAACTACCCACCCACCCACCCATCCAACAACCTATCTAACTACCCACCCACCCACCCATCCAACAACCTATCTAACTACCCACCCATCCATCCATCCATCCATCCAACAACCTAACTACCCACCCACCCACCCATCCATCCAACAACCTACCTAACTACCCAGCCACCTATCCATCCATCCAACAACCTACCTAACTACCCACCCACCCATCCATCCATCCATCTAACAACCTACCTAACTACCCACCCATCCATCCATCCAACAACCTACCTAACTACCCACCCACCCATCCATCCAACAACCTACCTAACTACCCATCCATCCATCCATCCAACAACCTACCTAACTACCCACCCACTCATCCATCCATCCATCTAACAACCTACCTAACTACCCACTCACTCATCCATCCAACAACTTACCTAACTACCCACCCACCTATCCATCCATCCAACAACCTACCTAACTACCCACCCACCCACCCATTCATACATCCATCCAACACCCTATCCATCCATCCTTCCACCCTCAAGGATTTGGGAGTAAAACATGACTCCAGACAAGTTCCTGATAAGTTTCTTGACTTTTTGTCCCCTTATTTTTACCAGTCCAGTGTTCGATGATGTCAAAACTATATCCACCAGGTTTTAGTCTATCTTATCAACCATTTAATCCAGCTTAGACCAACTAATGACCAGCTAGTAACCATGTAAAACCAGCCACAACCTTAGACTGGTTTTATCTGTATTTTCCAGCAGGGATGCCTTTGTCAGTTTAAATGAAATAACTATATTTTAAAAACTAAACTTTTACATTTTCTGTTAAAAAAAATAAATGAATAAAAAATGTTAGTGTCACTTGCAAAAGCCTATAGTAACAGCAAAAGTAATAATCATACATGCCTTGGCGAACACACTAATAAAAATACATCTTCCTGGTTGCAACCAATTGGTCACAGAGTGCTATACCAACACCATAAACCATCTCCTGCTTTATTGATTTGTTGATGAATCAATTAGTGAATTATTTAATTAGCCAGGGATTATGGGTCAATGTTGAGTGCCTTTGATCCTCAGTGTTTCTCTCGTTCAGTAAATCACAGATGTGCCATAAGGCGAAGGAGTAGGGAATTCCGTTTAAATGTGTCTCGTTTAGTAAAATTCTGTGGATATTCTATATTGCATTGATTGGACCTTTTTTTGATTGACACTATTTCTTTATAACATTCACAATCTGTTTATTTCTAGGTTTAAATTTGATTTTGAATCTTGAATCTTGCTTTATTTGACACTGCAATAGAGGACTGGGCTGAAGTTTATGTCTTCAAAACAGTCATAGTGCAATCAGCTATAAATATACTGCATTCGCTTCAAGTTTAGGTAGGCCCGAACATTGAAATTAGCCTCTAGCGTATAAAAGTAAACATCGGCCACTTTCTACGTGTACATTCAGAAATCACATCTCAAGGATAGGCTGATTATTTATTGCAGCAGGGAAAAACAAACACAGCCTTTTGCTGACTCCAAGCCAATCATAATCATTGTGACGGCTAGCTAGTCGCTTATCTTGATTATTAAGCCACATTTCGCATCTGTTTGATAGATTTCCCGCAAGCATAATAAATGCCTGTCCCGAACGCAAGCTTGCATTTAAAGAGAAAAGGCTGAGCCTTTTTCAATAAAGTTTATTACTAAAACTTGGCCTTTTTGTGTGTGTTTGAGCTGCGGTTAAAGTCGGGACAGATGTGAATTTATGGGGCCAGTCTCTCATTCTCTTACCTTCCCATTAGCTTAAGTGACACGACAAGGCCGAGGGAAATCTCAAGCAATAAGGGTGATTACTTTAAAAGATCACACAATCTGTTCATATTCCCGTAATGAGTCTGATTGATTAAACTACAGGGTATAAATATTTTACAGGGTCATGTCGCTCAACTTATTGTTGCTGATTTGCCGACAGACAAATTGGTAGAGTCGCATTTACTTATTTCACTATGAAACTGACATTTCCATGCGGATAAAAGGGCTGTTGTAGAAACCGGAGCCATGCATAAAGTCGGGATGTCTTCGATGCTACGAGTTCATGACTTTGGGTCTGTGCCGTAATGGTTGGAAGATAAAGCTACACTCTTAAAAATAAAGGTTCTTTATTGCCATTGATAGTTCCATAACATCCATGGAACCTTTTGAGGTTCTTTATACGAAAAAAAAAGGTTATTTTAGATTTTTAAAATGTTCTTCAAACTAAGAAACTATGGAAAAGGCATAATTACATGCAATTAACCCTAAACCAAACCCTAATTCTAAAGTAAGTACATGTACCTAATTAATATTATATGTATAATTACACAGTAATAAGAACATATTAAAATAAAGTGTAATCAGAAATCTCTCAGATTTCCTAAAAAATATCTTCGTTTGTGTTCTGAAGATGAACGAAAGTCTCAAAGGTTTGGAACGACGTGACAGTGAGCAAATGATGACAGAATTTTCGTTTTTGGGTGAACTATCCCTTTAAGAGGTGTTTTATTACGTTTCTGTTATAAGAATTTTCAGAACAAGGAGAAAAAAATCCCATAGGCTTACATTTGAAGGAGAAATCACCTAGAAGACCCTATCAAACACAACCTGGCAGCAATGCGCAAGACAGACATTTTGCATAGGCAAGTATCGCTCGCATTTTCTTCAAAACATTTTAATAAAACAAGTGTCAAAAATGTAAATGGCCTGTTTATGTGAAGAACCTCTAACATACAGCCTAGAAAATTAAGTTAACATAAAAAGTGCTTAACTTCATTATGGAAGGCCGTTTCCGCCACTGAAAAAAAAGAAGAAGATTATTGCAACTTTTTATCTGAATTCTCAGAAAAAGTCAGAATTCTGAGATATAAAGTCAGAATTCTGAGATATAAAATTGTCAGAATTCTGAGATATAAAATTGTCAGAATTCTGAGATATAAAATTGTCAGAATTCTGAGATATAAAATTGTCAGAATTCTGAGATATAAAATTGTCAGAATTCTGAGATATAAAATTGTCAGAATTCTGAGATATAAAATTGTCAGAATTCTGAGATATAAAATTGTCAGAATTCTGAGATATAAAATTGTCAGAATTCTGAGATATAAAGTCAGAATTCTGAGATATAAAGTCAATTCTGAGATATAAAGTCAAAATTCTGAGATATAAAGTCAGAATTCTGAGATATAAAGTCAAAATTCTGAGATATAAAGTCAATTCTGAGATATAAAGTCAGAATTCTGAGATATAAAGTCAATTCTGAGATATAAAGTCAAAATTCTGAGATATAAAGTCAGAATTCTGAGATATTAAGTCAGAATTCTGAGATATTAAGTCAGAATTCTGAGATATAAAGTCAATTCTGAGATATAAAGTCAGAATTCTGAGATATAAAGTCAATTCTGAGATATAAAGTCAGAATTCTGAGATATAAAGTCAATTCTGAGATATAAAGTCAGAATTCTGAGATATTAAGTCAGAATTCTGAGATATTAAGTCAGAATTCTGAGATATAACGTCAATTCTGAGATATAAAGTCAGAATTCTGAGATAAAAAGTCAATTCTGAGATATAAAGTCAGAATTCTGAGATATAAAGTCAGAATTCTGAGATATAAAGTCAGAATTCTGAGATATAAAGTCAGAATTCTGAGATATAAAGTCAGAATTCTGAGATATAACGTCAATTCTGAGATATAAAGTCAGAATTCTGAGATAAAAAGTCAATTCTGAGATAAAAAGTCGAAATAATCTTTTTTTTTTTTTTTTTTCAGTGGTGGAAACGGGCTTCCATAGCACTTCATGGTTAATGGCCTCTTGCTTTCTGAGGCTCTCCTCTGTCCTTTTTCCACGAGTTTGATACATGCAACTCCAAGGTCATGTGTTTAATTCCCAGGCATAAACTGTTTGGATAAAAGTGTCTGCCAAATGTAATGCAAATGTTAACGTGCAATTTACCTAATCAGGTAGATGGAGTCCTTTTCTTGACTTTAAAACCTATCCGATGTAAAACTTTTGAGGGTTTCATTGACAACTCTCAAGCTGTAAAGCCCTGTAGTCTCCCTTCAGGGAGCGTATGCCATTTTCCTTACCCGGGAAATAAACCTGTGTAGTCCAATCTCTGAAAATGAGTAAAAAACTCACTCAGAGACTGTCCTCGATGTCCTGGTCTGGTTCAGTTTTAACAAGGCAGAGGCACCTTTCTGAGGCCAGTTAAAAATGCATTTAATCACTATATAAACATGCTGTCCTGTAGCCTCCGTGACAGAGAAGTTATGCTGTCTGTACTTGTTGTGCATTTAATCACCGCCCTCATACAAACGCCCAATAAAGTGCCTTGTTTTAGTCAGATTCCCATAATTTTTCCTTGCTTTTTTTTTTGTAAATGAAATTACTGTGATGACATCACTACCAAGGGGCTGATTACTTTACTTCCTCTTCATTAACTTAATTATTTGACTATCAGTAAACCCGCCTGAGTAATTCATATTTGAGAGGCTGGGCTGTAAATAACCTCTTTCCGCTGCTTTATTATGGGCTGCAGATTTGCCGTTCTCCAGCATGTTAATCAGCCTCGTTGGTTGTGTCTGAATCCGAAGGCAGCTGTCTTGCTGCCCATTCGGTCAATAATGACTTAAATGACTTAAAAGTTTATATAATGGCATCTTCAATACCAATTTTAATTTGAAATAGAATTTCAAGAAAAATCCAAGTGAGCTTTAAACATAAATATTTTTATTACATTAATTATATTATATTATATTATATTAATTTATTGCTATCAAATCTGACCCTTAGCCGGCAGTTTGATTGACAGGCGATCTGACCAATCATAACCCAGAATCCACCATTTTGTCCGACAAAGCGGTCAGTTAGTAGATTAACGTTGGTGAAACTTGAACTTGATAAATTGTGTGTCCTCACGTCTTTCCACGCTTGAAACAACATTCCTTCTGATGTTCATTCATGTTTATTTGATGCTATAAATGAACTAGTATGAAGAGATGATCGCTTCACGAGGAGCTACAGCGATCTGTCACCACACATTAAACACACACTAGACGCTATTTATTGATTAAACTTCTTTAAAAAACTACAATATTTTAAATATGAAACTGCTTCATTCGTTGTCAGTGTCCTCTTTGCTCTGGGATGTATTTTTCACTGCGTGAGAACATGATGTGTGGCGTGAGAGCGGATAGCAACAGTAACTAAAGGGGGCGGGTCTTTGCGAAGGGTCCGTTAATCAAATCTGACATAAAAGTGTGTAATATGTGTGCATATATATATATATATATATATATGTTTGTGTGTGTACTTGTGTAAAATCTATGTGTGTGTCTGCAGATAGATAGATGGATGGATGGATGGATGGATGGATGGATAGATAGATGCCTCTGCAGGGAACTTTATTCAGATTTTGAACGCAATCATTGTCACATTTCGTTTTTCTTTTCGTTTATTTGCAGCAATTTACAGCAACACAGACAAATATAACATTATTATACTGTGCGTCGACCGCCCTTACATCCTTCAATGGAAACAAATTACACTCTTTAACTTGCTTAAGTAACATTAAAGTGAGCAAACACTGAGCCACATATGAATGTAACCATGACATTTAGAAATAGACATGCCTCCAGCTCTCTTCCATCACACAGGTACATGATGCACAGGTGGAGAGAAATCAGAGAAAAGCATATTCATTTATAGGCTACTGCAAATGCAAATAAATAGTATCTTTAAAAAAAAAAATCAAACATGTAATTTATCAACTCTTTAAAAAATTAATTTCAAACTGATTTAATGTTGTTTTGGTTTGACACCACATGCATTTAAAATATGCAAATGATGTTTTAGCACATAATGAGTGTTTGTAAGCCTTAAGAACTGATGGGGTCCTGAAAAGTGCCCGTTTCATTCCAGAATGAAGTTTGCAGTGGATTGACGGACACTAGAGGCCGCTTGAAACACCTCCATCACCCTCTTTTTGATCTGGACATGGAAGCTGAAGGTCAAATTCACCCTCCAGAGCATCTTGACGTTTCCCAATGGTAACGCTTCTTTTTCAAATCTGTTATTATTTGCTATTATTGCAGCTGATATTACAGTTAACCTGAATTAAATTACTGCACATAGCTGTAAGATTTTAGAAATGCTTCTCAAAATAATACTTCTTTGGAATACTGCACGGCTGAATCATGCACCAGGTGTGTTTATTAAATCAAATAGGGTATTTTAGATTCTATTTTTTTTTTTAATAGCTACTGTAGCCTATATTTAGTGGAGGTTTATATGCAATTGATGTAAAAACTGCACACAGAACATCTGATGCTATTTACAATGAACAAAAACAATAAATTAACATATAAATCTTGCTGAAACAAGACATCGCTCTCAAAAATTGTAATCAAAAGCTCTGTTCCAAAACCTAGTAAGCTGCCTTACTGCCTACATAGGCAGCTGCCTTCTAATTACAATAAAATCTTGCAGCTGATTTGGAGTGCTCTACACAGGCAACATCTCAATTGATTATAATGGCGTTTACCATTAGCATGTCGTGAAGATAGCAACATGATATTCTATAAAGAAAATATTGGGTAAAACAGACAATTTTAAGCGGTTTATTATTATTTTTCGCTATTTAATTATTAACACACTATCGTTCAAAAGATTGGGCCTGGAATTTTTAAATGTTTTTAACTTAATTTTTTTAAAGTCTCTTATTCTCACAAAAGCTCCATTTATTTTTTTTAAACAAGGAAAAAAAACTCCAAAAATGATAATATTGTAAAATATTAATACAATTTAAAATAACTGTGATCTGTTGTAATATATTTTAAAATGTAATTTATATCCAGTGATCAAAGCTGAATTTTCAGCATCATTCCTCCAGTCTTCAGTGTCACATGATCCTCCAGAAATCATTCTGATATGCTGCATATTAGAACAGCATTTATTTGAAATAGAAATCTTTCGTAACATTATAAATGTTTTTATGGTCACTTTTGATCAATTTAATGCATCCGCAAGTATTTATTTATTAAAAAATTTTTGTACAACATGCCGTCTACAGGTTTTGGAACACAACTTAAATATTTATTTGTTATATTAAATGTCTATTTTGTATAAGATTTTCGGACACCTCAAACACCAGCGAAGTCCATCTGTACTGTACACTCGGTTGTCTTTAGGTGGCTAAATGGTTTGGCTTTTAAAGTCTCAGATTTTTCATCTTACTGTTGCCATAGTCAGACCGCAGGACTGTAATGCTGCTGCGAGTTCATGCAGTCTCAGTTTCCATTTTGGAAATCCTTTCATAACCCCGCCCCAATCTTCCTATCGCCGCCTCCCACCTCCTCCATGTCGTCCTCAGAGAACGGGCTGTCGGCGTGGTATCCTAACGCAGATGTGTGGTGCAGAAAGTCTGTGGAACGTGGAACATTAAGGTTGTCGCTTATGAACTTGTGTGGCCCTTCCTCCTCATCTTCTTCCTCGTCCTCGTCTAGATCGTCCTCTTCCTCGTGCTCCTCCACACTCTGAGCGAGAGCCCTGCGGCCGTCTCTCCCTGGCCTCTCATTGGTCGATTTGTTCCCCCCACGTTGGCGTTCGACCTCGATCTGCGCGGCCTGTTCTTTAGCCTTGCGACTGCGTTTCCACTTCATTCTCCGGTTCTGGAACCAGATCTTGACCTGTTTTATAAACAAACACAAGGTTATCAGCAAAATAGACATCTTCTGCCAAAGAAACAATAATCAAATAGAGAAATATAGAAGATAATTTATGGAAAAGAAACCATTTTGCACTTTGGACACCAGGTGATAACATATCAATGTTTTTGTCCAGCCTAATGTGTAGAATTATGGGACTATTTTCTTTCATATTTTGAAAGAAGTGTCTTATGATCACCAAGGCTACATTTATTTAATCAAAATATAGTAAAAACAGTAATATTGTGAAATATTTTTCGATTTGAATATATTTTAAAAATGTGATCAAAGCTGAATTTTCAGCATCATTCCTCCAGTCTTCAGTGTCACATGATCCTTCAGAAATCATTCGGATTTGATGATTTGATGCTCAAGAAACATTTATTATCATCAATGTAGAAAATAGTTGCTTAATATTTTTTGTAGAAACCTTCCCAGATTCTTTTATATGTAGAAAGTCCAAAAGAACAGCATTTGTTTTAAATAGAAATCTTTAATATCAATGTCTTTACTTTTGTCACTTTTGATCAGTTTAATACACCTTTGCTGAATAAGGGTTCATTTGTTTAAAAAAAAAAAGAAAAATGACCCCAAACATTTGTAAATATGGTAATCATTCAACTGTATACAGGGCTTGACATGAACTTTTTTGCTCTCCAGCCACTGTGGCTGGTGGTTTTCCAAAGTTACTAGCCACTCAGCATTTTCACTGGCCACAATTATGACATTGATATCATGGGGAAAACTGCCATATAGATATTTTTAATATTATCTCATAATTTGTCAGCAGGTTTATTAGGCTGCTGTCACTTTAAGAGCTGACGCACGGATCCATTATACTGTTACACGTGTTTTCTTTCTCAACTGTTTACGTTCACTTCAAACATCACTGACTGTGTTTATGTTTATGCATTTTGACATTATTTTGTGTGTATTTGACTGTTTAAGAGAAACAAGCGGTGAAAAAGAACTCAATTTAGTTCTGAGAGAGTTTTATGTATCGCACTTTGAGTGTGAGAACAAAATCCGCGGGAATGAGTAAAATTATGCGCAATCCCACGCCGAAATTCAAGCCCTGTAACACCAACAATATTCACCCGGAGCGAACGAAACGAGCGAGTGAGGGGAGACGGGTTTGTGTGTCGACTCGAGAGATAAGAGCAGCTGGTATCGTGTATCTATTCTGTGGAAAATGAGTATTGGAAGCGTTTCAGATATTTCTGTATCGATATGCATCAAAAAATTGATATTTTTGACAACATGACATTGTACTTAGTTTATCATTTCAGATGCTTTTTTGAAAGACTACAATTGAAAATGTATATACTACATATAAAATTCAACCCGCCAAGGGTAGGACTGACTGCGTCACATCCCACGGCTGGGTGTTAATGTCAAGCCCTAACCGTATATGAAAACTGTCACTTTCACACTTCTTTACCTGTGTCTCTGTCAGCATGAGCGATGTGGCCACTTCGAAGCGTTTGGGTCTGGAAAGGTACTTGTTCAGTTTGAACTGGTTTTCCAGCTCCAGTAGCTGTTGACTGGTGAATGCCGTCCGTGGCCTACGACATTTACCCATCAAACCAGACTGGGGGGCCGCTGAAAGACAAACAGAAAGGTATTCTTTAAACATTAATAGATTGTATAAATTATTAAATTGAGTTTTGTTGTTTTATAGTGGTTCATGTCAAATAAGAAAAACATACACTGATATTTTGTTAATGTGGTTCAGTTATGGGTGTGTTCAACACTAATAACTATAGCGAATCTTCTGCGCAAGTTTAACATAAAGTTATGTTGAACTAATATAACTTTAAACTAAGGGCATAAACGTTTAGCAGCATTTTTACTTAAAAGCCTGCACTAACGTCATTGCTAAACCTGTAAATCTCTTCCAAATTAATAAGAGGCCTCTTGTGCCTGTATATAAAAATTAAGCACCAGCCAAAAGGGATGCAAGATACTGTAATCCACGTCTAGATTATTTTTATGAGATTTGTCTCTTTTATATAATGTCAAGGACTTGCAGGGACTTGCACACACACATAAAAGAAAGCCTAGAATTTGTAGCTATCATTTACCATAATAGCTTTACTGCAGCTTATTGTTAAACACAGAGGAAGCGGGACTGGGTGGCCATAAAATGCAAGAGCAAGCCATTAACTTAATGAAAATTCAATGAACGCTTTTGGGATTTTATTGATGAACTACAGTATGTTTAAGGTGTTTGTTTATAGTTTCTCTCTCGCACAAAGACAATTTCCACCGAGCTGACATTTATGGCTTTATAAAGAAGCCAAAAATAAAATTATATTATTACAGTTTGGTGTAAATCCTGGTAAGACTATACGGACCATTGTTCAGTCAGAGTGTCAAACTGACTTTATTGTTGAGCTGTTGTTTCTTTAACTATCCGAGGATAACATAATCTTTCAATCATGTCTATGAAGAGTGTAAATATGATCGAATATATTGGCTATTATATATAATTTTCTATTATAGTAATATTTTCCTGATACCGTCTTATCGTTGATCCACCTAGATTGTCATTTATAATTCAGCAAACTAATTTCGTCACATGTGACCACCATGATTTCAGTTTAATAATCCATCAAACAGGAGTTATAAACATCATAATTGCTTAGTGACAAATTAACTCCACGTCTTTCAAGAGTCGCAGGTGTGCAAGCACATCTCTCGCCCTCTGTTTGCGTTTCCTCACCTTTGATTATGTTGAAAAGGATTTCATGAGCTTTTACAATGTTTGCTTTCAAACTGACAGTGGCGGCAATGCAACAAAATTTGGTGTATGACAGTAATGATGCGATGATGATGGAGGTGCACAATTTATGCACATTATGAATGATTTGGAGAAAACTTCTATTTGCTTCTACTTTTTTCTATTTACATCAGATGCTGTTGTAGTTTTTAATTACAGGAAAATTGTTTGCTCGTGTGAATTAAGAGTCATTTAAAACAGCATTATTATGAAATAAGGAATTATTTCTTTCAAAAAATAAAAAATAAAAAAGCTCCAATTGAACTTATAATACTTCACAGAACAATTATTGATATCTATACAGGTAAAAAAGAACCTTATATATATATATATATATATATATATATACATACATACATACACACACACAATGTAAAAAAGAATTTTTGGCTTAACTTAAAAAAGTAAGTTACCTGCAGTTGCCTTAAAATTTTGAGTTCATTGAAATTAAAAAATTTGAGTTAATACAAATGAAGGCGATTGGTTTAATCAACAGAAACTCAAAATATTGTTATCATCTGATCCATATTAATTATTAAAGTTGATTTGACAAAAGAACATTTTTGTGATAGCTAATGGTGAAAATATATATCTTTTTACAGTGCATGATTTTACACTGCATGTTTACATATATTGTTCATGTAAATCGATTTTTTTAAAAGCGGTTTAGCATTATTTATTAAAATTCACAAAATGTTATGGAGATCTACCCAAATTTCATAAAGCAAAGATTTAGCCAATAATTTAATGCTTAATAGATTAATTAATTAATTAATATAGTTAGAAATGTCAACTTTAATGATTCATGTCTTTGGTTTTCTATGACCTAAGGATCGTTTAATGTTTAGTAATGATTTAAAGTGTTACCCACTCATCTGAATGCTACCCCACTCACAGGTGTAATCGGGAAGTCGTGGTACCATGATGCCAGCTCTTATCCAGTGCTCCAGCGGTAAAGATCCGGCCATCGCCGCCGCCTTCAGCTGCTCCGGGTACGGCTGCGCCAGCTGCGTAAAACCCGAGTACGCCAGGGCATGGTGCTGACCTCCCAAAGCCGAAATAGGGTACATGGGCGTCGTGTACATGGCTGGAATTGAAGTGAGTCCCGGGTGTGGGAGATTGAGCAGCCCTGGTTTAGGTATGATCCCGGTTTGGAGGTGTAAGGCGCCGGGGGTCCCGCGGGGGGACGGAGTGTCGGCGCGCCTGCAGGACACCGGGCTACCCGTCGGGCTGTCGCTGCTCAGCCCAGGTGATACTTCTCGTGTCCCTCGATGTGGTTCTTCAGCCAGAAGAGCGTCGATCCTGAAGTTCTTTGATTTTTCCATCGCAACGCTTCTAGGTTGTTTGGAGTTGGATAGCTGTGTTTTACGCACAGATGCATGCGTTTTACACACGATTGGTGATACTTTCTGCTTTATTTATAACTTGTGGGATTTGAGTCTAACTGAGTTTCGGAACTCAGCCCATGAGACGACCGAAGTATCTACACACTTTAAGTATCTCTAAACTTTTAGGCACTCAAAAAAGAAAAAGAAAAAAAGCGCTCAGAAAAGATCCGCGTAATCGTTCCGCTCTCTCTCCTTCAGAACAGGTTCTCTGTCATCGACTCTGCTCTCTGAACCTCTCCGCGCGCTCACATCTCAGTCATAACGCCTTTGTGAGCGCTGATTGGCTGCAGAGGATGTCCTGCGGGAGTAGATCACTTGACAGTTTTCTAATTAACTAATCATACTGTACTACAGACACTTCGAGCGCGTCCTTGGACTGAGACTTGCTCCGCAACCAAAGACGCGCGCGAAGTTTCCAAAGTGTCCGAAACCAAGCTCGTGCATGGCTTACGGGAACTGCAAGTTTAAAGCTATCCCCAAAGCATCGAAATAATCTAAATAAGGTAGTAAATGACATAATAATTAAGATAACAATAATTTCTTGTCCCGACAAGTTTATTTATTTTGTCAGATAATTATGATGCTTTTCTATTTGTTAGACCTTAAAACCTGCATTTGTTGCAGGTTTTATTATTAGGTATATTATGTATTATTATTTTAATATTTAATACAAATAATAATAATAATAATTATTATTATTATTATTATTATTATTAGGTATATATTATGTTTGTCGGTATATTATTATTTGTTGCAGATTTTATAATAATAATAATAATAATAAATAATCCACCGCCATATTATTATATAATTATTATAATAATTAATAATAATTATTATTATTATTATTGTATTATTCAGTATCAAACATAATATCAAATAAAAAAATCATTTCACTGAGCAGTACCCTACATACTAATAATGTGATCTAATATTTTTTACGACCCGCTTATTTAATCTTAATCTGTAATATCAAGATAATTTAATTTTATGACTTTACATTGTACATAGTCCGTAAAATTATGCATTAACCTAATAAGTCAGATGTTCGCAGCCTTAAATGGCATGATTAAAAAGTGTTTTGTCACATAACCTAAAGATATATCTCGCCATTCAAATTATTATCCTAAATGACTAAATTAAGTAGACAAATAAAATGTGTGTAAGGTCAGGATGCGACTTAAAGTAACAGCAGCATACATATACTTTTTTTTTTTTTTTTTTTTTTTACAGTATATAATAATAATAATAATAATAATAACTGCATGTACGGCATGAATTTATCTTTTCTATGAGATCTCATCCTCTGGAAATATGTTGCTCATTTTATTGGACATTATTCCAGTATATGTGGGTTTTAAGATGCCTTTTAATTAAGACAGAATAGTCAGTAAAATAGATAAATAAATAAACAAAAATAATTATGTTGTCAATATAGGCTATTTTACGCGCTTCTGTATAAGAGCAAACACTAAGTTTGCATTACATGAGGGGGACACAAATAATAAAAACAGTGGCAATTCATTCAAAAGCTTCATTTCATCCATGAAGCTTGTCGTAAACACGCAATAAATCGAGAATTGCAATTCGCAATTGTTATTTTAAATATTGCCTAGTGGACGGTGGATTAATAACATGGAAAACATGCGACGTGAGGCCGAAACTGATATTTTCGCCTTGACCCGAGAAGATTGGAGCATCCCGCTCCTCTATACAGTCAATGAGCGCCGAGCGGGCGGTGTTTCAAAACCTAGTGTGCTGCCTACCTAGGCTGCACGTTTGAGGAAGCAGTCTATATCTTTGAAATTTCACGTTTTATAGTATAGGCCTTTATCCACCTTATTTTTCAACACGGAAGTAAGGCGTTTTCTGGATGCAAGTCATGTCGGCTATTTAGCGAAATGCACATATATAATGTCGTAAATACGAGTGGGAAGTGCGGGATTTTAGTTGGGGGCCTGTCAGTGAGAAACAATATACCAAACTATTAGGTATTTAGCAGTGACGTTGAAGCTAATTGCCTGCTAAATATGCTAGAATTATAATAACATAATATGTAACGATAAAGTTTACAGTGGCTTCATAAATTAACTAAAAACATAAAAAAGCAAAACAGCCGATGCGCATTCTTTATTCTTCCTTTTCTATAAGTAAAATTGCTGTATTTTTTGTATTTTTCCATCTTACTCCGACTTCCCACCTCGTAAATATGAACTTCCCAGAAGGACTTGAACAAAATAGGAGGAGAAAATCAAAATGTATAAAATGTTGCTGAATAAATTTATAATTAAGACAACATGCTTCAAAGAAATACCAGTTTGCAATATCAAACAGCCATTTTGTATAGCTAAAAATAACGAAGCTGATTGAAACCGGAAGTTAGACATATTCAATTAAAATGGCCGCGCCCATTAACTTGAAAGAATCAGGTGGATACATATTATAGCCTACATGAAAACAAAAAAAAAGTAAATAAATAAAGTCTTTATACTAGAAGTTTTTTTTTTTTTTTACAAGAAAAAACACATTTAACCAAATATGTGTATGCTGTCCAGTTAGGCAACGCTAGGCTTTGAAACACAGCCGTGGAGCTAATTTGGTCGAGAGAAATCAAGTGCTGTCCGCATATTCCCAGCAACCTACCTCTCCCTCCCCTCTGCCTTTGCGCTGCTTTTATGATTTAAAAGTAATTTAAACCGCCCGGCCACTGGTAAATCCGTCTTTGGCACCCTGTGACAGAGGTGCGCAAATTAAATTGAATCAATGGCACCGCCGGCCTCGTGTCACGTCCTCTCTTAAGTAGGCCTGTTGCGCGCGTGCGCGCGTACACATGCAGGTTCATTGCATTGCATACAAGTGATTCATTACAATGACAGGCATTGCTAAAATATATCTCTAACAAGAACGATGGTGATTTATCTGACATATTTCTGTATTCTTATTTTAATTTGAACGTTCAGATATAATTTAAGATGTTTCGCCGTGGTAAATAGATGCATCTTATTGTGCTTTTCTAAACAAATGGCCTATACACAGGAAAATGTTACTGCTCAGATGTTGGTCTTTCATAGCTCAGGTGACTTAATGGAGATTTACTTTTTATGTTTCAGTTATGCACTCTAAAATGTAATTCAAGGGACCTGTTACCACAGCTTAGTTGCAAATATTGTTTGAATTAAACCTTTTAAGTTGCGAACATTATTTTCTGTTGAAGTAATAATGTCGATCAACTTAATATTGTCTGTAATTTAAACTTAAAGTTAATTGGCTTTACAATTAAAACAATTAGGTTGTTGTAACTTAATGAAATTTTCTTCGGTGGATTTCTAGTTTCCAGCATGCTTTGCTACTGGATAAATATTTAAATCAAGTGTTAATTTATTTGTTTTTAATGAAGGAAAAGACCTGTTATAGTGTTTAATGCTGTTATGTTTGACATTTAAAAGAGTTTCTGTAATGTTGAAGTTATTCCATTGTGCTGAAGGTAAACAAGTGACTGCGCTAAAGCTACTGACAAGTAATGTCGTTCTTGTTCATTAAATATACATCTTAATGTTAGCATGTGCTATGATAGCTGTTGATTTGAACTGAAATAGATAAGAAACTCTGGTAGTTGGAGCAACTTAATTTTTTTGAGTAATCAACTTAAAAACTTGTTTCAAATTATTAAGTTCGTCTAACTCAATGTAGCTTGTTGGTTCAACAAGTTCACTCAAAGTTGTCATAACTCAAAAAATATGATGTAAATTGGGTATTTTTGTAAGAATATAAAGCACAGGATAGCATAGTCCTTATTATTTAGTCAAGGACTTGATAAGAAGTGTTCAAGTTCAGGAAAGTGTTCATATAAATATCTCATTTTAATTTTCAATTTGACGGCCGACGGGATGTTTGAGATCGTATTTACACAAAAAATAATGAATGTTCTAAAATAATAGTGGAGATTATTTGAATGTTCATATGTATACAGGACACACACGGCTCCTTAAGATCACACAATGCGTTCTTGATGTGCCTTTCAAAGTCAAAGTTTATCATTTAATTTTTGGCCTGTAAACTTTAGTACCTGTCGTGTTTACAGAGCATTAAAGGCCTTATCGCTGATTACAGACATATTCTGCGGTCATTATCGCAGCTCAGCAGTGATCAGACAGCCGTGACCGGCGAACGTCCCAGTGCTTCACCTCTGTTTGACCTTCTGCCTGAATCAGCAGTTTCTTTCCATGGAAATGAAACATAAGTCTGATTTAGCATGACCCAAATTCCAATCTGGTACAAACTAACCTTTATTTTGAAGGATACGCATATAAAACACTCATATAAACCAAAAATAATATCCTGGAAGTAATATTTGCTTGGGCAAACACAACATCAGAAAAGGTAAAAATCGAGTCTATTATTAGATGTTTTATTAAACATGTGCCATTCACGAGCCCTTTAAGTGTACCAACTTTTGAAAAATTAGTGTGAGGTTTCATCTAATGCATTATACTAATTATTTGTGCTCAGGAACGATCCCTGAGGACAGGTCCTTTCCTGGCAGCGCTCCTGAACGCTGATAAATATCCAGCTTTTACCCAAATGCCGGAAAGTAACTTAAAATCATTCTTTATCAATGTTTTTGTCCTCGATTTGCACCTCTCAGTGTAATTTGTGCTGCTAAACGTAATATGCTTTTATCGGGACTCATAAATTCATCTAGGCTGGCATTAAATGATTTGGCTTTATTATGTTGATCAGTTTTGTCATGGCTACGATGACTCTGTGATGGGTCAGGAAGCAGTCATTCGTTCAGATAAGACGACTTCAAAGATAATTATGGCATTCTTCATTTTTACATGCAGGGTCATTTATGCGGTATATATGTCTCGACCCATTGAACATTTTGTCGAAATATTAATAAAAATATTAACTTTCAAGACTTTTTTATATTAATATTATTTGATCAACATTTTATTTTATTTATTTACTTTTTGTATTGAACACTGACATAAGGGGAACAGAGGAAGAGAGGGGAAAAAGAGAGAGAAAATCCAGCAAAACATATAGATGTGTAGATAACGCCTACAAGTACAGTAATAAGTTTAAACAATAGGTTATTCCAGTGTGATATAATAGTGAACATTATTATTGATTGCATATTACTGGTTAAGATGTGGAATAAAAAAAAGATATGAGATATGGATACATTACATTTTATTATAAGTTTCAGCTGTATCAGAAACATATATTAAAGCTTCCCAAAGATGCCATGAAAATTGACCAATATTATATTAATATTTAACAACTTTATAGATGTTAGTCATATTATTGACTTCATATTTATCATAATATCTCTTTAAAAATATGAGCTGCTGCTCCTGCCCCCTTTCCAGAAGTGGGTGGATCTTTAACAGCTCTCTCTCTCTCTCTCTCTCTCTCTCTCTCTCTCTCTATATATATATATATATATATATATATATATATATATTTCATTTATTTTGTAGGGAACACAAGTGTTTGTTCATTTTTTTCTTTTATTATAATATTTAAAATTAACATGTTAATATTGTTCTTTTGTAAAAACAAACATCAGTTCTTTAATGACATCATCCTCCAGGAAGTGACATCATTATTTGGAAGCAACACAACAGCACCAATATCAATATGTAGTAGCAGACCTGATGAATTTTGTGATGTTTTGCGGTATTGTTGGGTTTGTCTCACTGTAAAACATCCGTATTGTTCGATAAAATGACACATGTGTGTTGATCTCAGAAATGTTTATTTCATTCTAATAATTTAGAATTTGATAAAGAATCAAATTATAGTTGTACACTGTTGGTTTAAGTTATCTGGTTGCCTTAAAATTTTGAGTTCAGTGAAATCAAAAATTTGAGTTAATACAATGAAGGCGATTGGTTTAATTGACAGAAACCCAAAATATTAAGTTATCTGAACCACATTAATCATCTAAGTTGATTTAACATAAGAAATAATGTTGTGATAACAAATCATGAAAATAATTGTTTACAGTGTAATGTCTGAGTTGACCAGAACATATTCAGAAAGTCTGGTATACATTTAACAATAATAATAATAATAAATACTTCCGTAAATGAAAACACAAGCACATTCATTGTTTTAAAAGAGCTCAGTCAGCCACCTGTTTGTTTTTTCCACGCAGGTAACAAACGCACCTTACGCTGAGGTTTATGGCGGTTTAATGGGCCGCCTTTAACAACCAGGTTTTTTATGGTTCCACACAAGGGCCTCATTGTGTGCTTGTAGATAAACAACCCGTATTGTACCAATGACATACAAGAAGACATAATTACTTTCACCCTGATATCCCTGCTATCTCAACACGCCATTATCTCTTCCCTTAAGAGAGAAGACTGAGGGCTTTGAAGTTCCCTTTCTCCCTATGTGTCCTCCTGCCCATTTCCCGCTCTCCATAATCTTTCATTATCTCCACTTACCTACAGCATATGTGCTAATTGATGTTGGTTTTGCGATGGATTACAATGAATCGCCTTTGAAGCTGGGCGGCAAAGTGACATATAAAGTCAATGAGGAAGTTAAAGTCATTAGCACACAGTAAGTGTGGCCTTTATTGGCTAATTTGTCTGAGAATGGCAACCTTTGGTTGGGATGGCGTCGGGACACTTTCAACTTGTTACAGGAAAGGAATCGCGACCTAAAACCTAATATGTCAAATAACCTCAAGGCAATTTTTACAGTAATTTAACAAATTAACCGACACCACAGCACAGATTTATGTTGCTTTTGGTAACCTTGCATTATTTAATGCAAAAAATAGTTTTTATTAATTAACTTTAACATTGCATGCGAATCACTGCATAATTGCTGAATGATGTGGCCTTTGGTCTTTCAATTGCACGTCATCATGATACTTGCTCAGTGATGATCTATAAAATTTTTAGTCTATTGTAAGTGGTGCTTTCTTCTGGCAAGCATCAGTACTGGTGCTTATAGAGATTTGAACAAATCCTAAGTAAGTAATACTGTACGGTGAGTTATTGTTCCCACCAATTGACTCTTCGCCGGCAGTTTGATTGACAGGCGATCTGACCAACCATAACCCTGAATCCGCCATTTTGTCCGACAAAGCAGTCAGGGGAGTTAGTAGATTAACGTTGGTGAACTTGAACTTGATAAATTGTTCGTGCTTGAAACAACATTCCTTCTGATGTTCATTCATGTTTATTTGATGCTATAAATGAACTAGTATGAAGAGATGATCGCTTCAGGAGGAGCTACAGCGATCTGCCACCACACATTAAACACACACTAGACGCTTTTTATTGATTCAACTTCTTAAAAAAATTACAGTATATTAAATATGAAACTGTTTCATATGTCTGTCGACGCGTTGCCAGTGTCTTCTTTGCTCTGGGATGTATTTTTCACTACGTGAGAACACATGGCTTGTTGGACAATTGTCTATTGTGCTACGAACATGAATAGTACCTCAAATCATGTGACTTGTGTAGCAACCATCCTGAACACCCGAACAATGCCCTAGTAATCACTTAGCAACAAACTAGAAGAGTTATTTATATAGAAGATTGTTATTTATATACACTGGGTTAAATGCTGGGTTATTTAAACTCAAATTTGGGTCAGATATGCAAAAACCCCAAAATTTAATTTAAAAATGTAACCGTTTGTCCATATTTGAGCCACATTTGGGTCGAAACCACCCAGCATTTTTTTTTAGATTGTGCTGTTTTAATATTTATTAATATTTTGAATTCTCTTTTCTTTCTTAATTTTTTTTCAGACTATTTTAAGTTTTAGTAGTTTGTGTGCTTTTGTCAATTTTTATTATTTTTTATTTTTTTTTGGAATATTTTTAATTTCAGAAGATCTATTATTTATTATAGTATTCATTTATATATATATATATATATATATATATATATATAAAATATATTATAGCATTGAGCTTTTATATTTCAATTTAGCTTGAATTTATTATTGTTTATTTCAGTTAGTTGCAAAGGCCACGTTTCTATTTTATTTTATTTGAACTTTTCAATGATCAAAAATGACTTTTAATAGTTTTATTTTTATTTAACAATACCAGCAATACACACTAGTAGCCACCATAGTTTTCCATAAACAAGCAACACATTTTCTTCAGAAGATTTTCATCCAGAAGTTTTCATCCATATTTTAATACTTTTACCACACGAGTTCATAGTTCATAGCTTAATATGCAGAAGAATTCCGAAACTCTCCAGTAAGATCCTATTTTGTTTGTTTGTTTCTGTGTTAGTTTAATCCTTGACAGTGTATTTTCTGAGTAATGCAGCTTCTGTCATTCTCAGAGTAGGGTGAGAAACATCTCCTGTGAGACATTGACCTCTCTCTGCCTCTGTAGTCTGAAAGCTTTATCTCCACATCCTACAAGAGGACAGCCCTCAGAGAACAATGCACCACCAGCTCTCTCTATTCTTCCATTGTCTCACTCACACGTTCCCTCTAATGACCTGCGAGAATTGAAGACTTCCCAGACAACAATTGTGACAGCTCACACAGCGCCTAAATGGCTTGATTAATGATATAGACATGTTATGTTAAAATGTGAGTGTGTGTGGGCAGCAGATGTTGACACCATCTATTAACCACTTCAATTTGTCCTTGGTAAAAAATTTGCATGGATATGCACAAACAGGACATCTATTTATCCATGCAGAAAGTGGACATCAGGCAGTCTGATTATGATAAAGACTGAAAGTATGACCATCTGTTGAACCAAAATGGAAATTTCGAGAGCATGTGATGCTCGTAAAGAAAATTGCATCTTAAAGGAACATGCAGGATCACACTTGACTGCATCAGTGTTCATTTTTTTAATTCTGCACTAATTTTTTGCACATTTATTCATTTTCACACAAAAAATGATTGCAGACGCAGATTCTCGTTTAATAAACACTTATTTTTGAACAATTTACATACCATAGCAAATACATTTTTATGTATCACATGCCCCACATGCATGACTTTTCTGACGTAGTAAACTTGTAAAGCCTTGCACTTGATAAAATGGCATGGTTGCGTAAGAAAACGTGTTTTTATCTCACTTTTGCTTTTGTTAATACTATCAGTTAGGTTTAGTGTAGGTGGTATGTTATTTACAAACGCCATAGAGCATTAACCTTTTAGCGAATTGCCGCAATGCGTACAATAACCAGTGCTGGGTTGGTTCCTTTTAAAATGTATTTCACTGCAGATTACAAAATACATGCTTTAAAAAGTAATTTGTAACGTATTTTGTTACATTACTCAAGTTTAGTAACTTAATCTAAATACTTTAGAGTATTTTGGAATACTAATAAGTGTGAAACAAACACAAAAAAGTTTTTATCTCACAATTCTGACTTTTTCCTTCAGAATTGCGTGATGTAAAGTTGCAATTGTGAGTTATAAAGTCAGAATTATGAGATATAAACTCACAATATTGAGAAAAGTCAGAATTATGAGATATAAACTGACACACTAAATTCACAATTGCAAGAAAAAAGTCAGTATTGAAAGTTTATATCTCCCAATTCTGACTTTATAACTTGCAATTGTGAGTTTAAATCTCACAATTCTGAGAAAATTAAAATTCAAAGTAATCACTTTGGTAATCTAAAACACTTTTCAGATGTAACTGTAATCTGATTACCACCCATTTAAAATGTAACTGTAATGAAATACACTTACTCAGATTTTGTATTTCAAATGCATAACTAAGTTACTTGTATTTCGTTACTCCACAACCCTGACAATAACCAATGTAATAAAACGTTGATACGTTCACATTCACGATGCATGATGAAGGGAGCGTCTGCTAATTCCACCAACTGGTTAAAACATATAATTTATATTCAAAAATTTCTTTTAACTTTTAAAAGCAGACATGTTCAAATTCCAAAACTAGGAGGTTTCTATTGGTAAGACTGATTTACTACAGGTGACCTTGACAAAGTCATTGTAATGAATACAAATTATTCATTTTAACCACTTGGAGGAATTGGCAGACGTTCCCTTCATCATGCGCCGCGGTAGCGCGTCAAATCATTCACAGCTATAAACATAAAGCTATTGTGCAAGTAGGTGATTTTGAATTAATATTTCATGTCAATTTACAACGTTTACATACTTAAAACTAATCATGGTATTGATATGTACAACTCTCGCTTTTTTAATTTCATTGCGTAGTGTGCTACTGGGCCACCGTATCAACGTTTATGCTTGTCCATCTAGCGCGTGTACATAGAAAAACAATGGGAAAGTAGCGCATTGGAATGAAAAAACGCTTTCTGTGTAAACGGCCCCTGAAAATGTTTTGTTAGTTAACCTAAAAATGTGTTTAACATCTAAATTGAGTGTTTTAATTCAAGACAAAAGTACTATTTAACATGACTGAATCAACCTACAGCAGTTAACAACAACTAAGGTCATTTTTATCCGTCTGTCATGTGGAAATGACTCCTTTAAGAGTTCATTTCTTATCCCGTGAGCTGTGTATGTCAAGATAAAAGTATACCAATGTTCATCCAAAGTTTGGGTTTTTGAACAATCACTCAAGTTAATGCCGTCATGAAATATGTCAAATATGCAATATTACTGTTTCTTATGGCTAATTTTAATCTGGACCTTGTCATACATAAATGTGGACTTCTAAGGGAGACATAAATTCTGTCTGTGCTATGTAATCTGATTTACAATGTCTAAGTAGAAGTAGTTTTATGCCCAAATTATTGACCTGATAGATTGAGGTTACTGAGTTAAGTAGTCTAACGGTTTCGCCATTAGGAACCCTGTTGAAACTGCAACATGTGCCAGTTTTGCACTTCACCGCCGACTGTCAAGCTTCGACCGCTATCGGATTGCGAAATGAAAAAAATCAATTACTCAGTCAAGCTGACGAATTTTATTCAATTCCTCATAAATTGTCTGGACAACAAATGGCTTTTTGGTGGCAGTATTTTGATTGAGTGTCTGTGTCACCTTAGCTGTGATCAAATGGAGTCCAACATCTCTCTCAAGCTCTTATTGAATGAAATTTATTCATCAACAGCTTCTAAGTAAACACCACAGCGTCAGTGAGTGGCTGCATTAGAATATAAGAGTATGGAAAAGCAATGAACCTAATATTGACTTCTGACTGAATCATTATATCATTTATGAGCACAGGTTGACACGGCTCACTACTGTATATGAGTAGCAGGACAACTGTTCCTTTTTTGCTTTTTGGTTAATCACTGGCAAATATACCATGCATTCGTTATTTTATTTGTGACATTTTTAAAGAATGTGTTCATTTTAATTTTCAGGTCATTCTCAGAAAACGGTGCCGTATGACTCCCCATGACTTACTAACATATACAGAATGTACATACATTATTTGATATATTTAGTAGATGTCTTTGATATGCGCAATGAAAGTGAAAAAAATAACATAAAAAAATGCATGTCCACATTTACAACCACATTCACTCTGAAAAGAAAAAAGCTGGGTTGGTTCAACACAATTTTTGGGTCAAAAAATGGACAAACCCAACCAAAAATTCAAATTTTTTAACCCAACAGATGGGTTTGTCCATATTTGACCCAATTTTGGGTTGAAACGACCCAGCATTTTTTTTAGCCATATAGAATCCATTTATCATCTTTAGAAATTAAAATGAATTTTTTTTCTGAAATACTTAATTTTTCTGAGAATTATATTGTGCATTATATGTATCATTATATTGTGCATTTTTTTCAGTTTAAAATAAATTGACATCATTTAATTATATATATATTAAAAATCTCTGACATAATATTTAACTGAATAGCATCGTAACTATTTGACAATATGGTTCAAACAGAAGTTTTCAGAAATTTTCTTCAATCTCCCATTTATTTCAATGTTTTCAAACATATTGGTCTTGTTTAACTGTTACAAAAAATACCATATGATGTAAAGCTGCTACCTTATTTATAGCAGCCTTTATAAAAAATAAATAATGTCCATTTATTTTAAACTGGTTATAAGTCCAGGGGGAAAAAAACAGCTGAATTTTCTCAGAAAATAAATTAAAATTGTTTCAGAAAAAAAAATAACAATAATTTAATTCCAAAATATCATAAATGGATTCTATATGACTACACAATTTCAACACTGTAAAAAAAATACTGTGTTGTTTCAACTCAAAATTGCCTCAAATATGGACAAACCCATCTGTTGGGTTTGTCCAGTTTTTTACCCAAATTTAGGTTGACACAACCCAGCATTTTTTAGAATGAATAAATTCGTAAATGCAATGAATATACATTTTTTCCCATAAATTTCTAGCACAAATGGCACCATCTGCTCAAAATGACCCGTCCACTACTTCCCAGTCCTCCCCTGGAAATTCTCATGAAGATAAAGGCAGTGAGCGATGTCATTGATAGATGCTGTGGGGGGATATAATACTCAGTTCATTTCATCAGTAGGGTTAATTAACTGGCGCTCGATTGGACCTGAGGTTAATCTGTGTGCCGAACTGACACATTGCCGTTCATCACTCTCATCACTCCATCCCCCTCTCCTCCTCTTGTCCTCCTCTTTCGTGCACTCGTCCAGAGGAAGACAGGTCAATTAGTTCATGTCTTTTTACACAGATGGCCCCTTGGCCCTGGTGCCGGCAGCTAATTGACTGAAAAGAGCAGCCACGCCCCCTTATAAAACACATTCAACATGTTTAATCAAGGATTGGAGGCAGTGCACAGTGCCAGGCTTAAATATAAAGGATTAGTCATTTCACACACTAATATAAAATAAAGGGAAAATTAGTTTTAAGTGCCTCCCAAATGCCATACAATACAATTTAAATTTTATTTATGGTATTGGCACTTGTTGATTTAACTACGCTTGTCACATGAAATCCAACATTCTTCTTAAAGGGATAGTTAGCGAGGCAAAATTGACTTAAATGCAGCCAGATAGTCACTTGTTTCATTCCTGAATGACTGACTGTTATTGAATGAATCGGTTGAATGAACGATTCAACGACTCACTCATAAAGACGGTCGAGCTGTGTCCGAAATCGAATACTGTCCTACTATATAGTATGCGAAAAACACTACGCCAACAAAGTAGTGTGTCCGAATACATATTATTCGAAAAACAGTAGGCGAAAAGTCCCCGGATGACCTACAACTTCTGGCGAGATTCTGAAGTGCGCATTCGATGGACACTTTACTATCTCATGAGGCTAAAGGGGATTTATGAATGGCAGTGAAGCAAAGCAACTGACGCTGGTTGGTCACATGACAGTAACAACATGGCGGATGTAATACATCTGAATTTCATTCATACTACCCATATTATATAGAACATACTTTTTAACGGTCGCGAAGTAAGTTCAAATTCAAATGTAGTACCTACTCAGACAGTATGCGATTTCTTGATCCGCCGCTGCGCAGACTGATCGGTGTATGGCATCAAAGAACCACCAGAGCGTTTGGAAACCATCTGCTCTCTAATCGCACTCGCGATATCATCCATCGATCTGTGCGACACAAACACACCTAGTCACTTTTTATTCCTGGTTTTGGTCGATCGGATCACAAGTGAACGATGCTAAATACAGGTGTAAATGGGGTCTAAAACGTTTTGACCACTTCCAGAGGTACAGTAGTTCAAAACACATTCGACCAGATTGCTTTCGTAGTGTAAACGCTCAATGTGTTCAAACAGCCACAAAAGACTGCCGACTCTCCGCCTACTGACTTAATGCGTAAACATTATGCTAGCCAGGTGGGAACTTTTTCGGATGAAAACCCAAGTTTGGTTTGAAGAGAAAAAACGTACCAAGTCCAATGTTTTCTCACCATTCTTAATTATTGATTCTTGCATGAGTTTATTTTGTCTATTAGATCGAAAGATCTGGAAAAACCCATACCCCCCCCCCATAGACCCTCTTCTTTAAGAAATCAGGACAGAAGTGGTTGAAAGTGGACGAAAGAGACAGATTAAAACACCTCCCTCGTTTACTTGTAAACCAATCAAACAAAACGCATCTTAATACCAGGTGTAAACAGAGCCCTAGATTCAAAACATGAATGACATGAAAATTTCTGCAGTGCTTAAAACATCTTACGAGACAGGTAAAATACTCTTGTGCAAAGCTTCAAGGAGATGAATGCATGTGCATATGTGTGCATGTGTAAACCTGAGTATTTGTGTGTCTTGAGACATTACACACCTCATTTATCAGAGCGCTTCACCTTGTGGCAGAAGGTTGTAATCCAGAGTGGAACCATCCACTTGGTATAATTACAATCATTAAAGGTGCTGCCATCCTGAATTCCATCACCTCGTTCAATGTCTTCCCCTCATCGCTGCATGTTCGTCTAAAAAAATTGATAGCGTACACCAAAACTAGTAATAAAGATCATTCAAGCAATAGGAACAGCGATGATTCCAAACACAGCTAATTAGTTTTTCAGCACTGTAAGACATTCTAGAAATCAAATAGACAGCATCATGAACACAATTGACCCTTCACAAACAGTTTGATTGACAGGCGATCTGACCAATCATAACTCCGAATCCACCATTTTGTCCGACAGTCAGGGGAGTTAGTAGATTAACGTTGGTGAACTTGAATCACGTCTTTCCACGCTTGAAACAACATTCCTTCTGATGTTCATTCATGTTTATTTGATGCTATAAATGAACTAGTATGAAGAGATGATCGCTTCACGAGGAGCTACAGCGATCTGTCACCACACATTAAACACACACTAGACATACACTATACTTTTTTTTTTTAAATTACGATATATTAAATATGAAACTGTTTCATTCGTTGTCAGTGTCCTCTTTGCTCTGCAATGTATTTTTCACTGTGTGAGAACATGATGTGTGGCGTGAGAGCTTGTCGGACATAGCAACAGTAACTAAAGGGGGCGGGTCTTTGCGAAGGGTTAATTGCATGAAATGCCTAAACATATCCAGCTAACAGGGAACATTCTCAGAACTTTGGCTAACGTTCTGGCAAGGTTCTCTCAACGTTATGAACAGATATTATTCCAGTAACATTAATAGAACTTTCGTTCAAAGTTGTCTAGTGTTTAATAATTTAGCTCAAATTCATTATTTGTACATCAGTCCTGTGACAGGGATTATTTTTCTTAATTGTTTTGTTTGAATGTGGTCCATATACACAAATATTAAAGCAAGTGTATGTCGATGCAACTTTCATGAAGTAAAATCACTAAAAGCCTTCCTTCCACTGGAAAAATAGTCCCTGATCGTGAACAGCAACAGAAAGCGTCATCTCACGGAGATCAACTAAAAACAGACGGGAGCTGATTTAGGAAAAGTCATTTGATGGCAAAGACCGTTTGAGTGAGTTAGTCAGTACAGTAGCGAAGACTTTTATTTTGAAAGGACTGATACTGTTGTGAACACTAGCGCTGTCAGTGTCAGGCTATTTTTTTACAGTCGTCAGGGCACGAGAAAACCCATTAACCTTTTAAAAGGACAAGATATCGCAGCTGACATTCAAACAGATTGTTTTTGTTAATATGAACATAGGACAGACCTAAAGTCATATAATGTTAGATGCAGGTAGTACAAGCTTCATTGAACAGTATCAGTGAGAACAAACATATGTTTACGTTGCTAAGGGTGTTGTGCAGTGATACATAAAACCGTTGGGTGAAGCGGTCATAGCCGTGTATAAAACACAGCTATTGATCAATCAGAATCAAGGAGACTACTCAGCTCACTCTGAGCGACCCTCGAACCTGGGTCTTCCGGCATGAGAGTCGGACGCTCTAACAAGGAGGCTAAAAGCTGCAACTTCTAGCATCTGTCGCCAGAGCATCTCTTGAGGTCAGAGGAGTGAGGTTTACATGCACAGCAACTACTAGCTGGCCTCCGTTACACTCACACCCCTAAACCTCACTCCCATCCGGGTCACGGCACCAATGTAACCTCTCTACTGCGTCCGGCATGGGAATCGGACGCTCTAACAAAGAGGCTAAAGGCTGCAACTTCTAGCATCTGTCGCCAGAGCATCTCTTGAGGTCAGAGGAGTGAGGTTTACTCGCACAGCAACTACTAGCTGGCCTCCGTTACACTCACCCACCTGAACCTCACTCCCATCCGGGTCACGGCACCAATGTAACCTCTCTACTTCTTCCGGCATGGGAATCGGACGCTCTAACAAGGAGGCTAAAGGCTGCAACCCCTACTGTCTGTCGCCAGAGCATCTCTTGAGGTCAGAGGAGTGAGGTTTACTCACACAGCTACTACTAGCTGGCCTCCGTTACACTGGTCTGGGACTAACAGTTTTTTAGCATTTTTTAAATGTTACTGCTTGTTTCAGAATGTTTAGAGAATATTTAAATGTAACATTCATAAAATGATCAAATTAAATGTTCACTTAATGTTTGTATAGCCGAACCAATATATATTTTTAAAGTAAATGTAATGACGTTTTCTTAATGGGAACCTTAGCAAAATGTTCTAAGAACTTATTTTTGTGAGCCGAGTATGTAGTTCATATAGTCATTTATAAACTTGTAAAAGGCCGAGCGGCAAAGAGGTGACAAAAACTCTCTCTTAACGCTTCGTTTTGATCATTAATGTCCATATCAAATGATATCACTCTTATCAGCTGTTTGTGTCAACATTCCAGCAAGATGTTTAACTCAAATGGTTACCGCTTTCTCACTGTAATCATGATAAGTGATACTAAAAAGTAACTGGATGGATGTGTGTGTGTTTGTGTATATGCAATGAGATGAGAGGATCCAGAGACAGATAACAGCGTGTCACTCCATCTTTGCATTTGTCTCCGCACACTCCATCAATATGAAGCGGCTGTCAGCTGCCTATTTCAGGAAAATTAAACGGGCTTACGGTAAAGATGCTCGGCGAGGGAGGGGTGTGCATGAATTTATGTGTGTGTGTTTATAACCTCTGCTTAACACAAATGCAAAAGTGCTATAAGTGCTTAAAAAAAGACTTAAGCGTTTGACTGTTTGTGCAGTTGAGCATCGGGAAGACCGGGGTTAGTTGTCACACTTTAACCGCAGTGAAAGTCGAGTAGGCATAAACCTTAAAGTCTTGACTACAAAAAGTCAATCTTTTCAACATATCCACAGTTATTTCACAGGGAATAAAAGTGTGACAACATGCCCCACTATACACTATAAGGTAAGCTAACATCTCATGGAACTGCAAAAATTTTTTTAAAGTTAACATTTTTAGTTAGACATATTTTAAATGTCTTTTGGTTAATTATTTATACATTGTACATTTATCCTTCTGCCTGAATGTATGGTAGTGCTGTTTTATTGTGTTCACTCCAAAAGCTATTTTGGTCCCAAAAAAACCCCTAGAATTTTATTTTACAGGTTTAAAATCACAAAAACATTGATGATGATGGTAGTGAGGATGAGTGTCAAAGTTTTTGTGAATAAAATAATATTCCAACTTTGTTTTTAAGACTTGCAACATGCAAGGAACCGCTAGAAAATCTGACTTTTGACTGAAAAGTCAAAAATGGAAGTTTATTTTACAGGCTAAAATTCACAAAAACATGATGATGATGATGAGTATCAATGTTTTTTTTATTTAAAACCTATAACATAATGTTTAAACATGCAACATAAAAATAGCAAAAAAGTGGAATTTTGATTTAAATTTTTTTTTTACAGGTTTAAATTCACAAAAACATTAATAATGATGATGATTGTCAATGTTTTTGTGAATTGAAACCTATAAAATAAAATTACAACTTTGTTTTTAAGACATGCAACATACAAAAAAAAAAAACACAAAAAATTGTGTGACAACTAACCCCGGTGTTCTAACAAATAATGCTACCCATCAAATTTTGCTACCAACATTGTATTTGTATTGTTGAGGTAGGTGTAGATGTTAATAAAGCCTCAAATTACCTTACCTTAATATCATGCTGGAGGCATAATCTGATAATTAGCATTTTTCGTTGACAAATTTTGCTTCCTATTGTTTTAATGGGAGGTAGCAAAATCTGTCTGGGAAGCAAAAATCGTCAAAACACCGGCATCCTCTATTTGAATTGTGCATGCTTGCATGACATTACAATGCAAAGAAATAGATGCACGCACACACAACCGCACACACTTTTCTCGTGTGAGATTGATTGCCTGCAAAGCAGTCTCATGCAGATGGCATCTCTCCTTTTGACATGATAATGGCTCTAAATTGATGAAGACATCTCACTCATTCTCTACCAGCTCGCTGACAGGCCTTACCCAAACACTTCAACCTGCTACAACTACCCATCAATCACCCGCAGCCCCTCCCACCTCATGTCCAAGCGCTTGTCCATTTTAATCAGCTAATTCTCTCCTTCACCGTCACCTCGTTCACCGATACAACACTGTGTTTTGCCCATCTTCCCTCACACTTAATCTGCTTTAATGAAGTCCTGATCTGCCAATTAGACACAATCACAATGGAGCAGAAGATAAATATAACCATCACACTGGCCAACCTGGAGGAAAAAACACTAAAAGAGAGACAGATGCAGTAAGCAAGGACAGCTCAAGGACTTCTGAGGTCTTGTGGGAAGCTGATTTCTAGATTTGGTGTCAAGGTTGCAAGATTTGTACTGTAGGAGGTGACTTTATTATCAATGAATCAATGAATCGCCTAATGAAATGTTGGAAACCAATTGAGCATAGACCCTAACCCTAAGTATTAAACTGCATCCTGCACTGTTCGTGCTATACGGACATAAATAACACCCCAAATCATGCAGTTTTTTGAAGAGAAGTGTGCTTTTCTTAGAGACCAACTTACAATTTTCATCCGACTGATGATAAAACAGGTGAAAAATGCCATAGATTTACTTTAAAGAAACCATATGAAGAGCCGAATATCATTGGTCCTGTTCAGACCTACATTAAGATTCGTTTTGGTCGGTCCGATCACAAGTAGACGAGGGAGACACATTTGTGGCTGTTTGAACACATTCAACCACATGAGCGTTTACACTACGAAAGCAATGCGTTTTCGACTACCTCTGGAAGGCTCTGTTTACACCTGGTATTAAGATGCGTTTTGGTCAATCGGATCACAAGTAGACGAGATTAAATACAGGTGTAAACGGGGTCTAAAACATTTTGAGGTTGTCCACTTTCCGTGTGTCCTTTATGGACGTGTATCTGAAGAGACTCTATAGAAAGATTTCGAAAACGCATTAATCCAGATTGCTTTCGTAGTGTAAACGCCCGTGGCCGAATGTGTTCGAACAGCCACAAGAGACCCCCTACTCTCCGCCTACTGACCTAACACGTAAACATTATGAGAAGTGCGCTAGCCAGACGGGATTTAAATTTTTGGTTTGGTTTGAAGACGAAAAATGTACCAAGCACAATGTTCTCTCGCCATTCCTGATTTGTAACACAGCGTTCGGCATGGTTTCGCGACTTTCAGAGGAGAAACGAAAGCTGTTTTCCGTCTCTGGGCGTGTTCATATGTAAATTACGTGAGCTTATTTTGTCCATTGGATTGAAAGATTTGAAAAAGCCCATACATTTACCCACCTATAGACCCTCCCCTCAAAGAAATCAGTGGTTTAAAGTGGACAAAAGAGGTGTAAACAGGAAAGTGTATCTCTCGTCTATACTTGTCATCCGATCGACCAAAACCCATCTTAATACCAGGTGTAAACAGAGTCATCGAGACTTGAGGATGGACTCTTTTGACCATACAACCCAGAACGACCCTTAGTAACCATCCTAGGTTTTTATTAAAAGCATCCTCAAATAATATCATGTTACATCCTAGCACAAGCAATCCAGGATACTCCACTGTTATGTTGTATACTGTATATAAGTGGATTTTAAAACATATGTTGTTTTCCCCGTTCTAGGCCACTTTCTCGCCTACCTCAGCGTTTTCAACTCCTCGCCTAAAGAGAGTTGTGATGCATTTAAGAGCATCAATAACATCCAACCTGCGCTGACCCTGAAGCAAATAAAAAGTTATTGATTCCGCCAACCTCACGGCACCCTTAGCAAAAGAGACTTTTTGTTGCCCCTGATGAAACGCTTTCATCTAATCACTTGGCAAAATCTACAGAGGTGGACGGTTAAAGAAATAAATAAATAAACAAGTAATGCCTCTGGAGATAGAGTGCACACCTTTGGAGATGAAATTAGCCTGAAGCTGTTGCAAATCAATGAAATCGATGCAATCAACTTAACTGACATAGGTGGCGCAAATCGGCCAGTTGGGGTTCGCCCGCTCACAATTCCGTCTTAATTGCCCTCCAGGGCCAAGTTTGCGCATGCCATTTGTTCACTTTAATTAAATTACAAAGACAGGTTTCCAAAAGTCGTAAGAGCGCTGGCTTGGCACGAGCCCAGTAATTAAAACGACACCTTTTTTGATTACTGGAATGTGCCCTAATGAACTCATTATGTATTTTAACCCAAACACACCAATTACTGAGCTGGCAGAAGACATGCAGCTTACAGTAAAAACTCAAGGCTTTTGCAGAAGCGAATAATTTAAGCGAGACGTTTCTGATTTTAATGTCCATCCTGAAGATGAAGTGGTAATTGGAGCGGTGGCTTAGTTGTTTGCACACATTGGGCCAACTTTGAATCAGTTTGAATCTGGCTTGTGATCCAGCAGATTTCCTCCACCAGCTCATTTCCATGACCAAATGTCTTAAAAATTAAAAATATATTTGTGATTTTGTCACTTTAATGGTGTTAGTAGTATTGCCCTTGGCCTATGCATAGTATAGTATAGTATTACCTCACAGATTCTTGAGATAAGGAACAATACATTAATTTTAAACGGATATATTTGTAGACAAAGGTCTCAGCTAATGAACCATGTAAGGGAACAGGTTTTTCTGAAAATGTTTTTTTCAAGTCACTTCGGAACTTAATTTGTGTCAACTCCGTCAGACGCATTAAAAAACATGATATTTTGATTTGATCCACCCAACAATAGTCTTCGATGATGTTCAGTAAAGGAGCTAAGTGAAAAAAATAATAGTTCTCTACATTTTTTTCCTGGGTTAGGGTTATTATAAACAATCCAGTTCCTAAATGTATTCCTAAAATTCCTTAATTCTCTACCCACCTTGTACCATATATAACCAATGTTCTTAGTAAATCAGACATGATATCATGTGGTTCAGTTGATGTTTTAATATTTTAACACAATGAAAAAAAGAATGACTTTTCTTTCAAAATTAACAAAAACCTTCACCTGACGGTGTTTACGGAGTTGACAAATATTGACGTGTTGACAAAGGTCCAGCTGGGGCCAATATACAAATACAACCATGAAACAACATTAGAAGAATTCCCCATATGCAAAAAAAAACATAATACATCACATTATATATACTTTTTGAGAGCACTTGTCAACCATCAGACATAAAACCTGACGGAGTTGACAGAACTGAATATTTTTCCACCTTAACCATGTGTTGAACAGTGGAGCAATTTACTTTTCTTTGTCAGTTGTCGCTGCCTTAATTGACATATCAAAGATGCCAAGATTTATCCCACAACTATTTACAGAAACTATTACACCGGGATGACGGAGTTGACATATTAAAGCTGTGACCGCAGAGACTTGAGAGCAATTATAAAAAAATCTGAACAGTGTTGACGCAAAGTGAGGAAACAACTTTGATAGGCATTTTTTAAATGGAAAATATAATTCAAGACTTACTTTTTTGTATTTTTTTGATATATTACAGATCTCTGCCTTTCAATTTAAATGTATGTTTTTTTGAATTTGTTGCATTTTTTAACACTTTGTTTGGCAATTTTACATTGTGACCTCATGCTAGGCTAAATTACATGTATTTTCCAAGTATAGAGCATGTATTTAAATAATACTAACAAAATTATTTAAAAATAAAAGCAGTGAATGTCCTGAGTGTCCGGATTATTTCTATTTGGATGAATTTATTCATTTTCAACATGAAGAGGGCTTTTGTGTGTAGGATGTTTTTTTTTTATTTACAATAGAATTTATCATTTATATTATTTAAAAATAGGCCTTTCTATCGCAAAGCTGATACGATGTATAACAATGTATGTATATGATTTATAAGTCTAATGGCCTGAATGAACTTCATCACTAAAACGCACCGTAGTTTATGTATTTTTTTATGACAACCATTCTTGTTGTTTGCCTTTGAAGTTTGCATCTTCTGTCTATCATTCTCCTGTCATAAAAATATGTGGAATTCTTCACAGGATGTTAAAAAGCCCACATGTACAAGTGTTGTACAACCATATCATAAATTCCACTTCCTGACTGTTTTTCAACTGATTTAATGATCTACTTCAAAGAAACATGCCTTAAAATGATCTTCTTTTACTATACTATTCATTAGGAACAGTATATTTGTATTGTTTATCATTTCAAACTTAATTTAGTGAAATGGTTTTTGTTGAAGGTGGTTGTGTTATCTTTATTTTACATGGCTTTTATCAGTTATTTGTTGACATTATAGCCCTTGAGGGATTTTTGGCGCCATTTATCGATGAAATCATCATGGCCGTCTCTTTGAACCGGTCGTGCTCGGCTGGATCTCAAGAAGAACCGTTTGAAAGGAGGAGGACAAAAAGAAGAGCCTCTAAAGGGATTGAATGCTTTGAAATGGTGTCAAAACGCAAGGTGTGCACGAGGCGCCATCTATTGGTGTGTTTGCAAAGCTAAACGCCATGATTTTTCATTCAAGTTCAAGATGAAACCCGTTTCATACCATTTCTTCTGCGTTTCTGTTTTTTGTGAGCTTTATATTTACAATACATTTTCTAATGTATCACATTATTTTTATAATACATATTTTTTTGTAAAACAAACAAACAAGCACTTCCTAGAGCTTCAATAAAGTGGGAGTGTCGTTTGATATAAAAACGACATGTCCCATCATGCATCTACGCGGAAAAAATCGATTGCATCCACGTGTTTTTATTAACAGCGCGCGGTGCACGAGACGCCACAGCATAAATCTCAAGTTTACTCTGCTTTATCTGCACCATGACGTCTGAACTAGGTAATATTATGTCGTTTTTAAACTTCTGCTTACAAATCAAATACTTTTCGTTGTGTTTGTTGTAGTTGGGAGATGTAGCACGTAATGCCATTTTGATCTGTCACAGCCTTAATATACAATTTTATAGATATATCAGGTTTAGAAAAGAATTTGCATTACGAACACTGATGTGATATCTCACCACTACAAAAAAAAATTAAAACAAAAAAAGTACCATGGTATTACCATGCTTTTTGACTGCCGTGATGATAATACCATGTGAATTTGTCTGTCCTTAAGTACCATAGTATCAAAGTACTGAGGGTAAATGCCATGGTATCACTTACCAGATGTACCATAGTTATGGGAGCAATTATTTTAGTGTACCATGCAATTAATTAATTAATTTCAGTGTCATTGCTTTACCATGGTACTGCCACAGTACATAATTACCATGGTATCAGCATACTATGGTAATGCCGTCTGATTCAATCATTGTTTTGCTTGTTTGATCAAGTTTGGGTTTGTGCAAAAGTTGTGCAGTTGTTAAAATGTCATATTTTTGTATGTTTTCTGCATGCACAGTTTATGTTTGTCTAATTGTTGATCTGTTTCAGCTTTGCTGAGTGTGTCCGATAAGACCGGACTGGTGGAGTTTGCCAAGCGGCTGGTCTCAGTGGGTCTGTCATTAGTGGCATCAGGAGGCACCGCTAAATCTCTCAGAGATGCCGGACTCGCTGTCAGGTCAGACATCTTTTACCACATGCCATTCAAACTTCCTCTTATATTTGCTGTGAATCTAGCCGTTATTGAATAATAATAATAATAATAATAATAAATGGCTCATACATACAAAATGAATTTTTTTTTTTTTACCATACAGGGATGTATCTGAGCTCACTGGATTTCCTGAGATGCTTGGAGGAAGAGTTAAGACCCTTCATCCAGCTGTCCATGCCGGCATTCTGGCCAGACAGACTCCCTCTGATAAGGCTGACATGGAAAAACTGGGGTTTAGTCTTGTCAGGTAATACTATTAAAGAGTTACAGTGTGGTGCTTGTTTTGCAAGTTCTGCTTCATAGATTTTAAATTCAGGTCGTGGTGTTTTTATGAATGATTGTCATGTGCCACCAGTGCAAGATATAATCAGGTTTAGTGTTGCTAACATGATTTCCATTGGTTTTTTGTTAGAACTAGAGCCTCTGGTAATCTAATCACTGATAATTTAAATAGTGCCGCTGTGGTGTGACCAAAAGTCTTGATCTCACTGTGTATAGTAATGGTTAGGCTTGTAGTCGAGATGGTTTCTGCTTGCTGTAGCCAGTAAATCAATTTTAAATCTCTTGCATTGCAATAGCAAAGACTGTAGCATCTAATGTTGATGTAAACTTGTTCTTCAAGAGTGGCTGTGTGTAACCTTTACCCGTTTGTGAAGACCGTTGCGTCTGTCGGTGTGACCGTGGAAGACGCCGTTGAGCAGATCGACATCGGTCAGTACAGTGTTAATTGGTCACAGTTTTAATATTAGAGGGCTTAGAATTAACCTGTTATTTAGTATTTTTACTAACAGTGCTTTAGTATGTTTAAGAAATGTGATTCGTTTCAATGTAGGAAAATTTAAAATGTGCTTTAGTGTGCACATATATGGGTCAATGTGTTTTGTTTTGTCAAGTCCTGAATGATGATGATAAAAAACAAAGATATTACATGAATACGTAAGGCAGTTCAACTAGATCTCTTTTATTGAATCCAAAAGTTATGTATTGCTACATGTAAAGGTATTTCAAAGATTTTGAAGTGTCAAAAGGTCATTCGGTTTAACCGTCCAAAGGCCAATACAGCCATTTCATTTGTGATTAAAATATCTTAAAGTGTTGTAAATGTGTATATAGCATACTAAACATCAGCCTGTTATCTTTGTTTGAAAATATCGTCATTCGGTATGACCAAAAGTGTCATTCCGTAAAACCGATCATTTTGACTAAACCGAATTACTACTTTGGTGACACATTTTGTCCATCTTGTAAAAAATGACAAAAGTAGTGTTAATTGATTATAAATCACATAATCTCATTGTTAACACTTAATAAAGCTTCAAAATTAATTATTTCCATTTTATATATGTTTATTACATTTTTAAAAACCTTATTCGTCAATGACTCACATACGAATGTTCTGAAAGTAAAATGCGTATTTATATATTATAATTAATTTGAAAGTGTAGTAATTTTAAATGGGCTTTAATTTTGATATTTTAGTTATTTTGCTTAACAATAACTTATTTTATGGTAGTATTTATTGTATTTGTAACTAGTGCCGTCATAATCGATTAATCACACCAAGTTTGTTAAATATGTGTGTGTGTGAATATGTATTACATATGCATATCTCACATACATTATATAAACATAAATCTGTGATGTTTTTATCTAAATGTTGGATATGATTAATCATGATTTGACAGCCCCATTTGTAATCCATTGAATTTCTGGGAGTTGTGCTTGATTTTCATGACAATTTCACCATTAATCTCTCGATCATATTCAGGTGGAGTTACTCTTCTTCGAGCGGCAGCTAAGAATCACGCCAGAGTCACGGTAGTCTGTGATCCGTCTGACTATGATGTTGTCGCCAAGGAAATGGAGTCTTCCGATAAACACGATACCACGATGGAAACGCGCAAAACTCTTGCTCTCAAGGTAACCGTGACGATCCTATCTGAGAGGAGATCTGATTGAGCTTTGACGACCTTTGTGGCCATCCAAAGCTCTGTGAACCCCACCTGATGTTAACTTCTTTTTGTATTGTCTCAGGCCTTCACACACACCGCTCAGTACGACGAGGCCATCTCTGATTACTTCAGACGTGAATACAGTCGAGGAATTTCCCAGCTGCCCTTGCGGTACGGCATGAATCCCCATCAAGCTCCTGCTCAGCTCTACACTGTACGCCCAGCACTTCCACTCTCCGGTATATATGATCTCATGCTACTACCAGACAAATATTCAACCACAAAAGATAAAATATTAATATTCCTCTGTATTTCTCAGTGCTGAATGGATCTCCAGGCTTCATTAACCTGTGTGACGCTCTGAACGCCTGGCAGCTGGTGAGAGAGTTGAAGAGAGCTCTTGGTCTGCCAGCCGCCACTTCATTTAAACATGTCAGCCCTGCAGGTAAGAACACAAACTAATGTATACAATCTTGAAGAATATTTACTGTGTTTGTTTTTTTTAATTTTTATTCCGTTTTACACATGAAGTTCTACTATGAACACAAACTTGCTTCCAGTGTTAAATTTGACAGCAAACTTTGATTTAGTTTTAGTCATCTGAATTGTTTTAGTTTTGCTGTAGTCTTAGTCGACTTAACTTTAATAGCTTTACTAAGGATTAATCAAGAACATTGAGTGATTTTTCTCTTTCTTTTGTTATCTGATTAACATTCATGATGGGCAGGTTTTTTAGGCTGCTATCACTTTAAGGGCAAATGCCTGGATCCAATATGATACACATCCGATATTCTCCCATCTATTAATGGATATTTTGGCATAATTACCTGTGTATTTGTCCGTTTAAGCATAAAAAGACACAAAAGTGAGCTCAGTTCAGTACTCGTGCACTGTCTGAGAGGCGGCTTTCTGTGTGCGCATAGAAAACCTGACTGAAACTTGACGTCATGCTTTTTCAGATTTATCCATATGTCTTCTCCTTCTCCCCGTTTCAGCAAGTGTATGCCAACTTATGTCCTGTCGGGTAGATCAGGTTACAATTCAAATGTGCGCATCATCATTCTGACTGAATCTCTTCCCAAATCGTCTCTCTCCCTAACATTTTCATGTCGTTTTTATTTGTTGATATTTCGTCATAGTTTTGGTAATTTTATTTAGTTATCTCATTTTTGTCAGTGAAAATGTTGACAAATTATTCGTCAGCTAAATTAACACTGCTACAATAAAAAGGTAATTCAGACTTTATATTATGCAATTCTGAGGAAAAAGTCGCAATTGTGAGTTTCTCAAGTTATAATAAAAATGCGTGTTTTTTTTCCGCTCAGAATTGGACTTCATAACTTGCAATTGTGAGTTTATCAGAATTGCAAGAGCTTCTAAGTTGTGGGGGAAAAAAACAGAATTGCAAGTTTCTTACTTTTTTGATTTTGACTTTATATCATGCAATTGTGGGAAAAGTCAGAATTGCAAGAAGCAAACTTGCAATTGTGAGTCTTTTTTTTTTTAAATTCCGTGGAGGAAACAAGCTTCCATACTTCCCAGATGCCAGGAAAGCTCACATCTTTGCTGTAGCGTTTCCGAAATGATCTCAAATGTTCACCTTTCAGGAGCTGCAGTTGGCGTCCCATTGAGCGAAGATGAGGCCAGGGTGTGTATGGTGAATGACATGCTCCAGGACCTCACCCCTCTCGCCACTGCATACGCCAGAGCCAGAGGTGAAACCTCTCTCCATGCATCTCCACACTTCATTTTCTCACCTTTTTTAGTAGTAAGAAGAATGAATCTTTAGGCATTCATTTCAGAAGTAGTTTGGCATGTTGAAGCCAAAAAAAAATAATACGGAAAAATCTGAAAAATGTCTTGTAGGTTCTGACAGGATGTCCTCCTTTGGAGATTTCATTGCTCTGTCTGACATCTGTGACGTCCCCACTGCCAAGATCATCTCCAGAGAGGTGTGTGAGAGAAACAAAGAATAACTGTCATTCATCACTAAGAGTTTATATTCTCACAAAGCATTAGCCTCTTATTTTACAAATACTTGATGCATTTTTTTACACAACTTTATTTTTTATTTTTAAGGTGTCAGATGGTATCGTTGCTCCTGGTTATGAGGAGGAAGCACTGCGAATTCTCTCCAAAAAGAAGAATGGAAACTATTGTGTCCTTCGGGTAAATCATGCTTGTTGATTGATTAGAGACAGTCCAATAATAGTCTAGAGACTTTTTCTTCTGTGTCAAAGTTCAGTCTTTTTGGTCAAAACAACCTTTATCAAATAGAAAGTTTTCTTTTTTTTTCCCTTCTTTTTTTGGCTAGATTGATACTTTTACCATGGTACTCTAATATATATTTTATATATATATTTTATATATATATATATATATATATATATATATATATATATATATATATATATATATATATATGAGTTCAAATGTTTTTGTGGTCGGTAAGTCTTGCCAAGACTGCTTTTTTTATGCAGTAAAATGAGTCCAAAATACAGTAAAATTGTGAAATATTTTTACATTATAAAATTACTCTTTTCTATGTAATTATAGTTTATTCCTTTGATGCAAAGCTGATTTTTATTTTTTTATTTTTTTTAGCATCATTCCTCCAGTCTTCAGTGTCACATGATCCTTCAGAAATCATTCTAAAATGCTGATTTGCAGCTCCAGAAACATTTCTGATTATCAGCGTTTTAAACGATTGTGCTGATCAATGTTTGTCAAAATCGTGATGCTTTGTTTTCAGGATTTGAAAGAACAGCATTTACCTGAAATGGATTCTAAGCCTTCATAATGCATGTCCTGTTCTATTAGATGGATCCTGACTACGAACCTGATGACGAGGAAGTGAGGGTGTTGTTTGGTTTGTACCTCAAACAGAAGAGGAACGGAGCTGTCATTGATAAAGCGCTCTTCAGCAACATTGTGTCAAAGGGCAAGGTGAGAAACTCCATTAATGCTGTTGTGTGTTTAAAGGGGCGAAATGTTTAGATTTTGTTTACAAACATTATCTACGCTAAATGTTAATGTTTTTGGGGTGTGAAACAAATGTTGGTCACATGATTTTATCCATTGGAATTTGATTGTGGAAGGTAGGCTTTGATATATTAATAATATATAAAGAAACTTTCTTTATCGCACAGATGATGTGATTTTTATCTCATTGCAGCTTTCTGAGAGTGCTCTTCGAGACCTGATTGTAGCCAGTATCGCAGTGAAGTACACTCAGTCCAACTCTGTGTGTTACGCAAAGGATGGTCAGGTAGCCAAATCTTGGGTTTTTTTTTTTTTTAGAAACTTTAAATGCAAATGCCATTTTGAACCATGTAAATGAAGATCAATTATTAAAAGTCATTATTCTGGTGTTTGTTAGGTGATTGGCATCGGCGCTGGGCAGCAGTCTCGTATCCACTGCACTCGGCTGGCCGGAGACAAGGCTGATAACTGGTGGCTCAGGCACCATCCCAGAGTGCTCAAAATGAATTTCCGCAGCGGAGTTAAGCGTGCAGAGATGGCTAATGCCATCGATCAGTATGTCAGTGGAACGATTGGAGAGGTATTGTGTTCCAAAAATTGGTAATTTGTACTAGTTGTGGAGAAATTTATGATGCATCCTAATTAATCAGATGTTTTGAGATTGTCTACATCAGCCAACAACCATGCTTACTTGACCAGAACTTTCAGAGAATAATGCTAAGTTTCTTTTTTCAAATAATTATGGAATTTGAGGAATTATTGTGCATAAGTATTCATCTCTTTTGTGACAAATCATGAGATTCATATATTTGGATAAATATCATGAAATCTGAAATAATGAAGAAATGTCTGGTTTCACCTCAAAATCCAAAGAAAATATGAAGGCAATGATGCATAAAATTACAGATTTTTGAAGGAAATTTGGGGAAAACATTTTCTTAATTGTTAAATGTTTCCATTTTGATGTATCGCATCAGAAACGAGTGCTTGGAAACCGCAAATTTCGTCTCTTTAATTTGCTCGTTTGAGATGTTTTTGACTTGTGTGAAAAAGTTAATTTGAGTAATGGGAGATGGAAACTCATTTGCCAAACAAATTCTGACGGAGTGAACATAAAACATCAGCGGAAATTAGTTACGTGGGTTTAATTTACTGTTGGTTGCTAGGTTACCAATATTACTGTCATTCACTTGAACAACATGATGGAAACGCACCCAATTCACTTTTTTTTTTTGCAAACTTTAAAAAAAACAACAGCTCGTTTTCCATCTAAACATGAAGCAAATCTTTTCAATGTAGTTTTGGTTTAAATATGACATTTTATATAGATTTTTATTTTTATTATTATTATTACACCTTGTCAACCTATAATGAGCATCAGAAACAAAAACTGAAAATAAGAATCTTTTCATTTTATCTTTGATTTTATGCCTGACAGGTTTTCTGATGACATTGAATTTTTGTATGTCAGGGTCCAGATATGGAGGTTTGGAAGAGTCTGTTTGAGGAGATTCCTAAGCCTCTGTCAGAGGTGGAGAAGAAGAACTGGGTCAGTTCTCTGCAGGCTGTGGCCCTCAGCTCTGATGCTTTCTTCCCCTTCCGGGACAATGTTGACCGTGCCAAACGGGTAAACGGCCTCTCCTAGTTACCAAGCTTCCATCATTGTTTCGTTTTATGCACACTTGATACTTGTCATCCAAGTGGCTTGTTGCTATATTATACATTCTGTATGTTTATACTTATAAAAGTGACAATTTTCTATCTGTATGTTTTATTTAGAGTGGTGTGGAGTATATTGCCGCCCCCTCTGGCTCTACTGCTGATGAGGTGGTCATCAACGCCTGCAATGAGCTGGGCATTTCCCTGGTGCACACCAACATCCGTCTCTTCCATCACTGAAAAACACTTCAAAACATCCCATTGAATACAAATATACTAGTTTCACTGTTACAAAAGTTTAGGTTTTCTTTCTTTTTAGATGTACATCTTTTGCTGTAATTTCAAGTGTCTTGCCAATGTGTCATAACTTGGTTAAAGTGGACAGACTAGCAATTAGCCATTTAGGTAAGTTTAAATGTTAGAAATTTGTCAAGTTTCTCTTTTTACTTGAATCCTAAAGCCAACAGCAAAGTGAATATTTTTTGCTGTTAAATATTTACTAACATTCTTCATATATGGCTTCTTTAATACTGACACTAAAGATAATGTGATCCATTCCACTTCATTAATAATAATAATAATAATAATAATGATAATAATAGTTTTCTATGCATAATTTCCACCATGCTATTTTTTTTTTTTTTTCTTCAGCCTTACAATATGAAATTGTCTCCACTACACTTCCTGATGCGTTCCATTGTGCTTTCTCTAATGTCTCACGAGCATTACAAAATAAAAACATCAAGTATGATCAATTTTCAAAGATTCCATCTAGGGTTTATTTGCATTTATTGACATGTTTTTTTTTTTTTTGCAAGGTACTTTAGAACCTCGTTCCAAAAGAATTTGCTTTGAGTGAGATTTTATAAATACAATTTGTCATAAGCTATGCAATACACATTAAAAAGGTTTTAACAGTAGTGAAAAAAGTGTTGACAGTATAACAGTGACAGTCCAATGAAACAAAACATTCTTTACAACCAAACACTTCTGAATGAAAGGGGATAAATAGTCAAAGAATTTAGCGAATCAATAAAAAAAAAAATCGATCTAAAAACAGTGCTGACTCTAAATAATCAATGAGTCATGTGGAAAAAGACAAAAAAAAAAATTAACAAATTGAGACTTAATTTTTGGTACCTTGGTGTACCCCAGTGGTGCTCTAACATTCTTATAAAACAGTGCTTTTTTCTTACTGTGTCTCACGTTTGACCATATCAATTCATAAAGGATGTTGAAAATACTGGTAAGGTAGTTTTTTTTTTGGTAAATTTAATTGAACTATAAATCTGTTTGTGTATATATAAAAACTTTGCGTATTAACAAGGAAATTACTCTTTCCCATTGTAGTTTTGATATCAAAAAGTAGACGTATTAACTAACTGCAATGGGGAATATCTTGTTTCTTTTTTTAATTTAATGTATAAACCACACTAGCAAACACAAAAGTAAAAGCCAATCAAATTCCTCAACATAACAGCAGCCAAAGGCTGTGAATGATGCATCACAACAGACACTGTGTAAAGCAGCAGCTGAACAGATGTGGTAACAAACAGAGAGGCTTTAAGGCAATATGTGATTAGTAAATTCTCATATAACATCACATCTTTTCTACATATCCCTTGTGAAATGTTGCATAATGGGGGCAGGAAGTCATGGTGCTGTTGTTTCAGAAAGGTTTTACTTTTGGGGTTTGGGATTGGCCACAGCATCCGCAAGAAGCTCGGGTCGGAGACATTCGATGGGGCATTGAATGTTCTGGAAGAAGAAACAAAACCAGAACTATAAGCATAAATTCAAACATGTATGAACCATGGCAATGCATTGTTCAATGCACATTTACCAAAAATGTAACGTGTACATTCCAAGCTTGAGAAACTGCCTTGACTAGCTTAAGGGCGATATTTTTTGTGGCCTTTAGAAATGTTTGAATGAATGAAGGAAGATACTCACCACACTGTGGCCGGTGTTTAAGCGGACGGGTTTCAGCAGGTCGGAGCTTATCTCAGCCCCAGGCCTTCTGCAATTCTCACAGCGCCAACCCTAAGAGCAACACATGCACAATGCATTTGAAACATCCTCTTTGGACTCTCATTTTACTTAAAACCTTTTGCAAACAACCTTTTTGAAATTTTCTTTCTACAGTTTGTCAATGCACATGTGCACGAATTAAATTTTGTGTTCATACCTGCTGTCCTCCATAACATGTGCAAGTGCAGATGGCCCCCAAGTATTCCTTCTGCCACTGGTTTCCGACCTGGTACATCTTTCCGTCATCGTAACATATGGACTCATCTATGAAGAAATGGAAGAAATTTTAATTCCACTGCTTGGAACTGAAGAAACTTGACTATACAGTGTCTTAAGAAGAAGAACTTACGTGGTTCACACTTGAACTCTCCTTTACCATTGCCCAGGCAAGTGCAGCTCATCAAGTGACCATTTTCTGCCCGCCGCTCCCACTTTTCACCAATGCGGTAATTGTTTCCACTGTCGTGACACCATTCTGTGAAAAAATAGGTATTTAGAGTGCATACACTCTTGAAAGGATTGCCTGTGTAACCCCTCTACCCGGGTCCTACTCAGCTCACTCTGAGCAGGCCTCGAACCGGGGTCTTCCGGCATGGGAGTCAGACGCTCTAACAAGGAGGCTGAAGGCTGCAACCTCTAGCGTCTGTCGCCAGAGCATCTATTGAGGTCAGAGGAGTGAGGTTTACTCGCACAGCAACTACTAGCTGGCCTCCGTTACACCTGTACAGGATAAAATCCATCATTTGACCTTGTGAAGGTGTGAAGTTACTCACTAGAAGAGTCACATCTGAAATGTCCACTTCCCAGACCAAGACATCTGCACCAGAGTTTGAAGCCAGTCTCAGACATACGCTCCCATTCCTCTCCAACGTCATGGTAAGTGGCTGTGAAGGTGTCATAACATGAGTCCTTGCTGGATGAAACATCTCCTGGAACTGTTGGTTTTATAGAGAACAAAATTAAAGAACATTAAGACATTAAGCATCATAAGCATGACCATGAGCTTTCATCAAAGTTCATAGGTGACCTGTGTTTCCAGCGGTGACAATTTCCTCCAAGATTTTGTGTTTGAGGGCTCCTTTCAAGGCCTCCACAATGACATTATAAGAGGCACCAGAGGTGAGACCAATCAGGGTGGCGCTTGTGGAAGTTCCTGGGACACGCATCTGCAAAACAAGAAAAGGTCAATTTTACCAGCAAAAGTAAGGTGATAAAGAAATTCTGTACATCCTTTCTAGGTCCTTACCTGGAACATCTTCTCATCTTGATGGGTAATGGGCTGACAGGACACCAGGTAAGCAGAACTCTGTTGGAAGGGCTGCCATGAGATGGTGGTCTGGGTCTGGGCCTCTTGCGGTCTTCCCGTCTTGTCTTCTGTAAAACCAAAAGGATGGCCGTCGCCAGGCCTCTCACTAACCTGAATAATCTGAGGTACACGACCCCCATCGGGTCCCACCTTGGGGATGTATACTAGGCTCTCCCCAACTTGAGGAACGTGAGGCTGGGGTCGGGGTTGGTTAGGTTGAGGGACTGGTTGACGATGTTGAGGCTGGTAGCCTCTTTTAGGTTGATTGGGCTGATTATTGAATTCTGTGTACTCCACGTGCTGCCCATGTGCATCAGGTGATTCATGCACAGTGGGAACCACTACATGAACTCTGTTGTCAGGCTCAGGCACATCCAGCTTGTCTGGGCCACCATGGTGAGGCAGGCTGGGCAGACCAGAAGTCAGCTCTGGGCGGGAAAGAGGTGTTAAAAGCAAAGCAGCGGGTAAAGAGGCAGCCACAGTTGCATCTACAAGCCAGTAAGGCATTGAAAGTCTTTAAAGGGGGGTGGGTCCAAGAATTTTCTCAAACCAATGTTTTACACAACAGTGAGGAGAAAATGCATGTTCATGTATGGACCAGCCCTTTAAACAATAATCAATGTTTTTGATCATAGTTGTCCACTGAGCTAACGTGAATCAACAAGGTAGTGATAAGCTAGCAAGTGTGTCAATTAAGCAACATTAAATGCAATTTACCTTTATTTTGCATTTCAATTATAATTATAATTATAATTATTATAATTAGCCAAGCACTGCAACGAAGAAAAACTATGGCTTAGCCAAGTATCTTTTACTGGTAAAAGGCAAGCATGTGCAATCTCAAAGCTTTTATAAAATACAGTGTTGGCTAGTTTAACAAAATGTGCTGTACCTTTTGGCAACAAAGTATAATGGAGTACACCTTATGTGCTTTAACATTTTACATTTACATTTTTTCATTAAGCAGATGTACAAATGAGCAAATTATTTGAGCAAAAACTTACGAGTTGTGGCAGTGCCAACCAGTGGTGCGCTCCTCTGGGTATTCATTAGAGCAATGATTTTAATGATGTATTCGGTGCCTGGTTCTAGACCTGTAATTAAAATATCACAATATGGTCACACAGTGCATTATGAAGTTTGTTTTCTAATATACATGTGGGTGAAACGTGATGCAGTCTGGGTCTTACCAGTGATGGTGGCATAGTTCTGGCCAACGGCAGGACGTGGTAAGAGCTCACGAGGCACACCACCTGATTCTTCATAAGTGATGTAATATCCTGTAATTTGTGTTGGAGGGGCTTGCCAAGTAAACGAGATGGAATTTGGAGTCAGGGAGGTGAACTGAAGGTTGGTAGGAGACTGAACAGCTGGCCGAGCTGTGACGATACAGGGCAAAAATAAAGGTCATTCAGGGAAATGTAAATCACTTTATTTTGAGACTTCATGCATTAGCATTAATACATTGTTTTACGCTGCCCCCCCCAAAAAATTGTTTGTTTTACCTGTGTGTACAGTCAATGTGAATGGAGGGCTTCGACTATTTCCGTTCAGTGTGTACATGTTGACCACATACATGACACCTGGCTGCAAACCTGAAGTATGAATTAAAATTTTCAGTAAAAAGCAAAAATGGTAACATAATTTTTGGGGTTTACAAAAAGTACCATGTCAACCCTACAGATTTTGGACACTATCATAATAGTATTATCAGGGTATTCTTTGAAGTAACATGTCAAAGAACTTCATAATTCCAGGATCATTTGAGCTGACAGTGGTTAACCATTAATGTTGAAACTGATGGCATATAAGGTGTTACTTGGATAATATACAGAAGCTTACCAGAGACAACGTAAGTTCGTTGGTCAGCAGAAATAGTTTGCCTGAAGGTGGGGTATTCTCCATTTTTGGGTGTTGCTTCAATTAGGAAACCTGTCATTGGCTCATTATTGACGACGCGCCATGTGAGAGTGAATGAGGTGTCTTTCACATCACTGATACGGACTCTGCGAGGAGGGGTTAGATCTGTGGAGCCAAAAAGATTATAGTTTCAATTTAATACAGGATACCGATACTAAAAATCACTGCTATAATCCATATTATGGGGAAACCCACTTACTGTCTGCGGTGGTGCATTCTCCAGTGAGAGGAGTACTTCTGTCTGAACCCCTCAGGGCATAGACATGTACATCATAAGCGGTGGCCACCTGGAAGTAAACGGCAGATATTTAGAACAAAGATGGAGTAGTCATGATTGGTAGCAATGCTTCAACACGTTTTCTTATAACTTTCTTGGAACAAAAACATTGAAATGCAAAAACCGATGTTTCAAACATCCCAAATTTATGACCTATTGGAATAGATTCTGATATTTGAACATTGAACCTAGCCATAAATCATTTTACTTGTGACCACTAAGATACAAGTGCAAGAAGGTAGACATATTACCATAAGCCCGGGCACTAGGACTCGTGTAGAGTCAGGTGAAACATTCATTTCTTTGGGTGTGACATGCTGGTGCTTTGGGGAGACCACCACACGGTAGCCAGAAAGTCTGCCAATGGGTGCCTGCCATGCCACAACAAAGGAAGATGGACTGATGTCCAAGAACTGGATATTGGTTGGAGCAGGAACAACTGAGAAAGGTGAAAGGACAAAAATCAGGACAGATCCCCCATAGCATTCAAACCCATTAACTGACTAGCAATTACAATATTACAATATACCATACCTGTGGGCTGAGTATCCTCACGGGTAGTTTGCTGAATGCCCTCAAGGGTACGGGCTGGGTTACGTCCTTTCATGGGAATGACTTTAACGTTGTACATGGTTCCTGGGCGCAGACCCTGGAGAACCACACTGTTATCACGACCACTTAGGGCTGGTTGGTACTCTCGTTCTCCCTCCTCTGGACTAGAGTACAGAACTCTGTAGGAGGTCACTCCTGGAACCCGTGGAACATCCCATGTCACAAGCATGGATGTGGAGTCCACATCAGAGAAGGTCAGGTCTCTTGGATGCTGCAAATTTGCTAGAGATTTGGAAAGGGAGTGTTAAGGGAGTATGTATAGAGTGGTTTGGCATAGATGCTAAAGCTCAGCACTATTAACTGGAAGGATGTTGGTTCAAGCCCCGTAAGGAACAAGCCATGATCCATTGACCACTTGAGCAAGACACTTAACTCCAGATTGTTCCGGTAGGACAAGTTAGACCTGAACTATGATTTCCAATGTTAAAAAAGTTCAAGATATTAAAAACACTAACCTGTTGTAGCTTTCTGGACCACTGGGGTGCTCTCTCCTTCCCGGCTGAGAGCAATCACATTAATAGTATACTCCACTGTGGGTACCAAGCCACTTATGGTCATTTCTGTACGCTCTAAAAAAGGCAGAAACAGAATAGTTATTATACCCAGCGTCCAAGCACTAAGAACTAATTCTTTCAAGTCAGCTTCAAGGTCATGAGTAGGAATAAAAATTGATAAAAGGTTAAAGAGCACGAGATGTCTCACCAGGCCCGACCAGCTCAGAGAATGTAGGACCTTGCCCACCCTTGGGTGTCCCTGTTACTCTGTACCCTGTGATGGGACCTCTAGCTGGGCTCCAGCGGACAGTCAAAGTATTGTCTTGAATATCAGTAACATCTAAATCTGATGGGGATGGAACACCTGAGAAAGGAGAAAAGGAAAGACAATACAGTCAGAAGAAAGTTGTGGTAAGCTAATGGACTGTAATAGATAAAAATGACTTGAGTATGAGCTCTTACTTCCACCTCCAGTCCTGTGTGTGACGATGACTGGTGTGCTGGAGGCTGGGCTATCGCCTCTGCCTGTCACAGCGTACAGTGTGATGGTGTAATCGGTGTCCGGCCGCAAGCCTTGGATGGTAGCAGTGGACTGTGTTCCTGGGACAGTGAACTCTCTTGGTGCATCTCTTTCCCCTGAGATAAGACGGAATCAACTGCATTTACCGACCTATTATGTGAAATTTCAGCTCAAAATATCCCACAGATCATTTATTACACCAGTTGTAAATGCCCGTTTTTGAGTGGACAACTATACAACTCATTCCTCGGAGACTTGACCAAAGACTAAAATATCATCTCTATCGCAGTCACGCTCGCGTGACATTGCGGTTCTTCATCACCATGAAAGTTTATTATCTGCTGGGTTTTAAAGCCATATCAGTCTAAACTTCTGATATATGGTTTTTCTGAACGCACACATCCGAACCACGTGCACAGAAAGCTGGATGTCAGATGGCGCGTCCCTTGAGTATCAAACTAAGTTCTCTTCCACATCTTATTTTGCTTAAACACAAGGTCATGTCAAAAACACACAAAGTGGTTGTGTACACACAAATTTTGTCATACCTGTTTCACCATGTGTGATCTTGTAGTAGCGTACAGTGACTGCAGGGGCGTCCCAGGAGATGGTGATGCTAGTGGGAGTGGAGGATGTCACAGCCAGGTCAGTGGGAGCGTCAGAGACTACAGGAAGAAACAAGAGTTGCATCATCCTACCTCACTAAGATTTACAAAAAGATCTTTGATTGCCAAACTTTTTACCAGTTGCTTGTGTTCCAGTAAGTGGTAGACTCTCTATATTGCTGCTGACAGCGTAAATATAGACAGTGTACTCTGTCTCGGGGGCCAGGTTCACCAGTGTGAAGTAATTTCTTGTCGGGGGGAGTCTCTCATCTTTAGGGCGCCCATCCTTTGTTGGCTGATAACGTAGGCGGTATCCCGTGATGACGGAACGTGGGGCCATCCAGTGCACGGTAAATGAGTTGGTGGAGACATCAGAGAAGTCCATATTTGTCGGGGAATCCAGTTCTGTAAGGATGAGGAGAAAAAATATAAGTGGATGAACTGACAGACTTGAACAGAGTGTGGTGAGATAGCTAAAAGCATTTATTATATTCAAATACATACTTGTTTTCTGAATACCAGTTACAGGTTTACTCTCTTTATCGTCGTAGACGCACACTACTTTCACCAGATACTCCGTGTTTGGCAGCAAGTCTGAATCAGGAAAAAACAGAATTAGCAGATGAAACGTGTTTGGACTGTAAGACGCACATGGAACCAGCCATCTTGTGATTTGTTTCCTAAAGTGTGAAATTAGTAAACTCTTACTCTGAAGGATGAAGTTATTGGTGCTGCCTCCTACATTGACTTCCTGAATGTCATCATCATTGTTTGTGGGATGGTAGCGGATGACAAAACGACTAATTTGGGATGGCTGAACAGAAGGTGCGGTCCATAACACACGCATGGTGTCTGAGCCCACCTCAGCAAAGTGCAGCTTTGTGGGGGCTGGAACAGCTAAACAAGAGGACATTGAAAGTCGTAAACTAAGTCAAAAGTTCATCAGCATGGGTTGAAATGTGTTGGCTAAAAAATACATTTAAATTAATATTATGTTTGCTTACAAAAATGCTATTTAAAATGAGACAGGAATACAATGAAGGCAAACAATTACATACACCACCAAGTGAATGCAAATGCAAAGATATTCCTAGAAATTCTGATGTAAGGATAGTATTGATTCAAAAAGGTATACTGAGTTTGGGAAAGGGCAAATTGCTAACAATCTTGGCTAGTGAGGAAATAATGAAATAAAGTGGTTTGAGCGGATGATGGTTCGGGGATCAGGGTCTCGGCCTCTCTTTTAGCTCAATATTCTCCATTCCTTTCCCTCTTCTTTTACTCCCACCCTCCGAAATGTAATAATAAACCTATGTGGGATAATTCACCAGTTTGGGTTTGCTGTGTGATCACCGAGGGCATGCTCTCCGCCTCATCTGTAATAGTGGACACACTGATTTCATAATTGATGCCTGGCTCCAGTCCACGAATAGTGTAATAGTTGACAGAGGAGTTCACCATGTCTTCCAAAATAGGAAAACTCTGGCCGGCCGTAACGACTGTTATATGGTATCCAGTAACCGCTGGGTAATTTAGTGTTGTCCATTTAATTCCGATCGTGGTATCCGTGAAATCAACAAAGGTGAGATCACCCACCCTGGGCACATCTTTAATCGGTTTACAAAGTTGCATTCATGGGGAAGGGAGAGAAGACAAGACACACAGAAGCAATGACAACGAACAATTAAGACAAGCAGCAAATTACTGTTTTCATGCCATCAATGCTAACAAATTCTAACAGCTAATTAATAATCAGAGGACATGCACACAATAATGGAAAGTAAACAGGCTTTCATTCTGAATTAGTTATACAACAAGAAAGATGTCAAGCATACTACAAAAAACTTTTCTAACAATTGATTATAAATGTTTGCAATAGATATTCGCAAACATTTATAACCAAATGTGAAACAGCCATGCTTGTTGAGAATTACACAATTATTTCCATGATGCACAAACAAAATTAAACAACACTAAGGACCTGCATTACTGGATTTTCTTAGTAATTAATCGTCTTATATTAAAAGCAACTGTCTTTGTGGATCTTTGCAGGGTGCTTATGATGCATCTAAAAGGATCTGCAGCATTTAAAGAATTTTCAGTTTGAAGGTCCTTTGAATAAGGGTCTCATCTAGCAAAACGATCGGCCATTTTCTTAAAAAAAAAAATTCTATACTTTTTAACAACAAATGCTCGTCTTGCATTAGCTCTGCGATTTGCCACACATGATGTAATCATGTTACAAAGGTCACGTACGTAGGCGGACGTACCAATCACGTGCAAAGATTAAGCTAAACGCCCTTTACAAAGAAGGTGAAACCAACTGAAGTTGGAGGAGAAAATTAGATGACGTTTTTCGCCCTACCACAGCACTTCCACCTACGTCACGTGTGAACTTTCAAACGTCATGCGTGGTGGATCACAGAGCAGTGCAAGATGAGCATTTGTGGTTAAAAAGAATATATATTTTTTCTTTTCTTTTTTGTCTGATCATTTTGCTAGAGAAGACACTTATTCCTCATCTGGGATTGTTTATTTCTTTTTGACTGAAGAAAGAAAGACACTGGATGACATGGGGGGGGGGGGGGTGAGTAAATTATCAGGGCATTTTAATTCTGAAGTGAACTAATCCTTTAACTAGAGCAGAAGCAGGATTATGTGGTGTAGTGGTCATATTTCAGGGCTGGACACAGAACAGGATGGAGCACTGTGAAGAGTGAGTCATTGCGACCTTGAATACTAGTTAATGGACAGAACATGATGGTTTGGCTTCAACATAGTAACATCTGGCAGGAATAACATGCCGTGTGGTGAGATGTGCTGTTTTTTTCGTTTAATTACTTCTTAGCTTTTTATTGAACAGTAGTAAAGTCGCTGTTTGGATCACATTAAGTCAAGGTGTAATACTTGATACTATATACTGTAAGGATAGGTTTACTAGCTAGTTTTCATTTCATTTTTGACGCAATGCCTGGGTGTATTCAGAGCCACTGAACCAGAGAGCAGAAAAATTTAGATTGTCATGGCAAAGCTGACAAAAACAAGGCCTATTGGTTTCACTCTTGATATTTAAGTAGCATACTTGTGATCAACAGTCTTTTATGTATCAGATATGCTTTAAAAGCAGCAAATGGCAAGAACATATGCCAAATTGCAGTCAATGTGAACACCGCTTTTTGGTCCACGATAATCAGGTGATTCTCTGGATCAGTCATAGTGGTTTTGATCCAGCAGAGCATGGCTTGAACTTACCATTTTTATTATTATTTTTTTTTTACTATACTGTTCTCCGTAATGTCTTACCTTGCGTAATGGTGGTGGAGATAGGCTCACTCTCTATGAGGTTTTTAACGGTGTAGACACTGACATTGTATTCAACTCCAGGACTCAGGTTGTCAAGTGTACATGAGGTTTCTTCCCCTTGAACAACCTCCTCTAGAGTAGCTCCACGCTGCCCGTTGGTTGGTGTACACGTCACTCTGTATCCAGTTATATCTGAGAGGATAAAGGGGATATTTCAGTCATAAAAAATTGATTTGGAAACTTACAAAGCAGTATTGTGAAAGTACTATGGTTGAGAGATGGTAATACCATTTGATTACCATATTCATAAACCACGGGGTTAGGGTTAGGATAATTATGTATATATGTTATTTAAAGAACACCATGGTGTTGGTTTATATTTTTTTTGGTAATACAATGAAAAATGGGATAAAAATCAATTCTAAGAGAGAGTGTGTAGAGTTTAGCATATACAAAAAACAGAAAGAGTTAGAATTAAACACACTAAATGTAATAATAAACATGACAGATGAAAGATAAGTAAACAAAGAATTGTGGGAGCAAAGGATGACTGGAAGTACAGATAATTCCCAAGAAGAAGTAATTGGATGAAATTAACTTAAATATTTGCAACCAGTCACATACACACACAGCCCACACAGATGGCCAAGGTTCAATAGCATGCTTCAAAGAAAGGGTGAACAAGGATAAGAAGTGGGTGTACAGTCAATATTTACCTGGACTTTTGGTTCTGCTCCATCTGACGTTGAGGTTACCGGTGATAGGGTTAGACACTACATTCAGGTCAGTTGGTGGGGATAGGGCTATTGAGCAAAGAGGGATTAGAAAATATACATACTACTGAGCCCTTCTATTGTGGCATTTCATTTGATCTCTTTCCTCGGAGGTCTAGTAATAAACCAACATGCACTTTTTGCTTTCCAACATTTAGAGCTTTCGGAAAAAGTAGGATTGACTTGAATTGAACTCATAAGTAACTTACATGTCACAACTTTATTTGTGATAGGGTTGCCACGTTGTCGGCCGTTGAGCAGGGGCTGCAAGCTGTAGGTATACTCCAGTCCTGGAGTCAGACCGGAAATGTAAATAGTGCCTTCCCCAGAGGTCACTTCTCTGGGAGCCTCACCACCTTGGCTGGGCCTCACAGACATCTGAGAGAAGAACACATATTCTTAAGACAGGAAGTCAAAGTTGAAGCTTCACAGGTTTTTTTTTTTTTTTTTTTCTGGAAATGTAGATGCAAAAGCTGATGGCAACAGCTTAAAGGGACAGTTCACCCAAAAATGAAAATTATCCCATGATTTACTCACCCTCAAGCCATCCTAGGTGTATGTGACTATCTTCTTTCAGACAAACACAATCAGAGTTATATTAAAAAATATCATGGCTGTTCCATGCTTTATAATGATAGTAAATGGTGCTCATGATTTTGAAGCCCGAAAAAGTGAATCCATCAATCATAAAAGTAATCCATACGACTCCAGGGGGTTAATAAAGGCCTTCTGAAGCAAAGTGATGGATTTTTGTAAGAAAATAAAACATTTAAAACTTTATAAACTATAATATCCAGCTTCCAGGAAACATCTGTATGCAACTCGATTTACGGTGGAAGTGCGAACTCTGACGCGATGTATGTCGTAGGATGTACGAGTAGCGTAAGCTTAGACTCCTCTCGCGGTTCAAACAAATAAGGCTGGGCAACAAACTCCAGCTCCTCTTCTCTTATATCGAAATCCTCTGACATTTCTCTTTAAAAATTATTTTAGACTTCGCATTCGTGACCTGTGTTTTGCTCTATCCTCTGCTTCCACGTTCATCAATATGCATTATGCTGTGCTTCCGCCATAAGTCCATTTGTCTACGGATGTTTGCCAAATGATGATTATTATAGTTTATAAAGTTGTAAATACGGATATTTAAAAAAAAAAAACATTGCTTCACTTCAGAAGGTCTTTTTTTAACCCCTTAGATTTGTGTGGATTACTGTTATAATGGATGGATGCACTTTTTTGGGCTTCAAAAGTGCCATTCACTCCCATTATAAAGCTTAGAAGAGTCAGGATATTTTTTAATATAACTCAGATGGTATTTGTCTGAGAGAAGATATCCCTTTAAGGTGGTCAGGCTAGTTTTTGGAATATGCTAGCTGGTTCAAGGTAGTCTACCAACCTTGTGTTCCATCTCTGACCAGCTTATACTAGCTAGTCGAAATCATCTACCATAAGAAGCTGGGTTTTCCAGCAGGGAATGGAAACACTTGATGACAGGTAGGTGATGTATTTCCACAACTCCTGAGTGCAATAATCAAACTTCATAATGTGCCATCCTATAAATAACATGTACAATATAGCCACGTTCACCTGTTTTAAACAACAATTTACCAGAAAATTGTAAATAAACTGTTTATACCTTATAGCTGAATCGTGCAACGGGGATCCAGGTAACGATGATGGCCGTGTCTGTGACTTCAGTGGTGAATCGAGGAGCATTACCCGTTGGCTGAGCTGAAGAACAAATGCAAAAGAGAGGATATTTAAAATGAGGGCACTGCTATGCTATTCTTTCACCTCAGGAAAAAAGCTTACGCACATGTTCTGAAGTCATGAGTGACTCCTTCGCTGAGTGTGGTCCCTTGTTCTGAGTGCAGGGTTACTCTGTACTCTGTGTCAGGCAGAAGATTGGTAAGCTTGTATTGAGACACGTGCCCAGGGATCTTCAGCTGTCTGGGGCTGGAGCTGCCGATGCTGATGAACAAACGATAACTTGTGACCTGAGCTCTAGGGATGGACCAGATGACCAAAGCGCTGTCATCAGTGATTTCAGTGAAGCGCAAGTCGGTAGGGGCATCAGGCTCTGAGGGAAGACAATATTGAATCGAATGTTTACTAAGGATATGCACTGAAAACTTTGATGTTTTAGGTGAACAGTTGAGAAAGAAAACATGTGTAACAGTAAAATGGATCAGGTCTTAAAGTGACATTAGCCTAACATACCTGCTAAATTATGTGATAATATTAAAAATATCTATATGGCAGTTCTTCCCCATGTTATCAATGCCAAAATTGTGACCAGTGAAAATGCCATGAGGTTAGTAACTTTGGAAAACCACTAGCCACAGTGAGCAAAAAAGTTAATGGTAAGCGTGACGTAAACATAACTATAAACCGATTTAGCATCTTTTGCATAGTTGCACTTTACAAAATGAACAGCACAAAGACCAAGGTATGGATGTCACTCACTCGTAGATTTCTCCCCAACCAAAGGTTCACTCTCCACTCCTCCGTGGACTGCATAAATATGGAAGCGGTAGAGCGTGCCAGGCTGCAGGTGGGTTAGCTCGGCATAAGCATTTTGCGTCACAGGAAGCTGAAGGGGTCTCTGGGCCCGGCCATCTGTGCTTACAGGCGCAAAGGTCACGCGGTATCCTGAGACCTCATTGGGAGGACCAGTCCAGGTGATGGTGATCTTGACATCGGTAACTTCATAAAACTGCAGGTCTGTGGGAGCTTTGACCTCCTCTGTTAATGAGGTGGAAAGCAAAATTCAGTACTCTACTACAAGGTATGAATCATCAGTTAATGTAAACACAAGAATTACTTTGGACAAGCTAGGATTAGGTTCTTGCTTAAATCCTAAACATAAGTATAAGCCAAAAAAAAAAAATAGCGATGATTACTTTAACTAAATATTTATTTCATAGGAATGTCAATATCCCCTGCTGAAAAAATGCTAATGTAACCCCTCTACCCGGGTCCTACTCGACCCGCACCGAGCGGGCCTCGAACCTGGGTCTTCCGGCATGGGAGTCGGAAGCTCTAACAAGGAGGCTAAAAGCTGCAACCTCTAGCATCTGTCGCCAGAGCATCTCTTGAGGTCAGAGGAGTGAGGTTTACTCACACAGCTACTACTAGCTGGCCTCCGTTACACTCACCCCCCTAAACCTCACTCCCATCCGGGTCACGGCACCAATGTAACCCCTCTACCCGGGTCCTACTCGACCTGCTCCAAGCAGACCTCAAACCCAGGCCTTCCGGCATGGGAATCGGATGCTCTAACAAGGAGGCTAAAGGCTGCAACCCCTATTGTCTGTCGCCAGAACATCTCTTGAGGTCAGAGCAGTGAGGTTTACTCACACAGCAACTACTAGCTGGCCTCCGTTACACTAAGTAAGTATTGTTTTGCATGATGGGACTACCGTGGGAATCAGGAGTGCTGGTGGACCAGCTACACCAGCTTAGTTTTACTTGAGAACAGCATGACTATCCTGGTCCACCAGCTCAAACCAGCATAAACTAGCCTGGACTAACATGGAATTCATGCTGGTTTATGCTGGATTTTTCAGCAAGGTAATCAACGCATGCTTTCTTGGAGTTTAAAAAAAGTAAAGAGTTTTCTATTAGCTTCAGAAGTTCATACAAGGAAGCTCTCAAAAGCAAGCGTTCGGTAAAAAAGATGACAACTGGCAAGATGAGAGATGAAAGACGCACTCAAAACTTTGGAATAGTTCATCCTTATAAAGTTGTTTTGGCTCTGACTGAGCACTAAATCTCCCAACAACTCAGGCATTTACTAGAGTCAGCTCTCAGCGTGAGGAGGCAGAGAACTGGCAGACATCTTTACACGTGAGTGAGAAACTTGGGTACTTTCACTAGTTTAGTGAATTGAGCAAAATTAAGTTGTTTGAACTCAAATGCAGACATAAAATAGCCTACTAGGGGTCAGAGCAAGCAAGCAAGAGCACCCTCAGTTGATACTGTAATAATATATTGGTGAAACAGATTTGGCAAACGCTTCAGTGCATATTTGTGTTTGCGCTCTAGAGAACGTCAAATGTATCTATTTACAATGTGTTTTTACGGGGGTGAGCCAGTCACATAGCTGTTGATCTCTTGAACGCAATGGCCAATCAGAACTGTTTACTCCACTCACCACCCAAAACGCCACAGTTTTTATTGAGTGCTGAGTTATGCAGGCCAGAAACCTCTCATTAACAAACAAAGTGTAAACATGATGTCAGTAAGAGATTTATTGCACGTTGTTGGCGGCTTCATTGATTATAACCGAAGTTTTGAGTGACAGCGTCGCTTTAGGGTCGCATTCAAGGCGACAGCCTATAAAATCCATTAAATTAAACTAATTTCTCATACTTCTAAGAGGACCGAGGGGCAGTTGCATGCTGCAAAGTTTCAGAAGTGACATCTACATATAAATGTCTCAACATGTCCTCCTCTGTCTCCAGATCATTCCCTTTCACTTTCTACTATATCTATCCAATAAAAGAGAATCCCAAAAAGGATTTTATGAACTCTTACCAGGCTGTTGCTCTCCAGAGGTGCTGACCTGTAGGACCAAAGGTTCACTCTCCAAGTTGTCTTCCACTGAGTAAATACTGACATTGTATGACAAGCCAGGTCGAAGGTCACTCAATGTCACAAACGTTTGCGTCTCAGGGAGGATGAGCTCAGTACTGGTGCCCTCGACTGAGGGTGTGTAAACTACGCGATAGCCTGCGCACACACATCACATGAAAAAAACAGTTGCTTCTACATTCCAGCAGACATTTTAAAAATGCAACTTCGTAATTCACAAATGTTGGTACACAAATTTGCTCACCAGTTATAGGTGCTTGTGGTTTGGACCATCTTATCACAATGGACGTCTCCTGCACATTTGAGACCTCATGATTGGTTGGAGTGTCCGGTGCTGTGATTAGACATGCGGTTAATTTAATGTGCTATGCAATCTAATGACTGCCCTCTAGTGGTTGGATGATAAAGCAGGAAATGTAATAAGATTAGTTTTGAACAACTGGAAAGTGTTTGTCTTTTTCATGTGGCAACCAATTCTTAACATCAAACCAACAACAAAATGTGAGCTACAAAATCATGTCGGTAATGAACTTTGCTCTTTGCTCGGCAAATGCAATATAAAAAACACCTAAACAATAAAATTGTTTAATTGAATAATCCACAATACTGTTTTCATGCCTGGTAAGAAATATTCAGTTGTCTCAAAAAGTTCATTTTGGTCCCTATACACAGTGATGGTCATCTTACCAGTGGTCTGAGATGTTGTCAGGATGAGATTTGTATTTCCTTCTGGATTGACTTCAAAAACTTGTACGTTGTACCTACGGCCAGGCAGAAGATCTTGGATGTTTACTGATGTAGTTGTTCTTGGGAGAGCTGTTTAATGGAGGAAAAAAAGAGTAATTAATAAACGTCCATTGAATTTAACAAAGCCACAAGAAAATCTGAGAATTATATCCATAAAGGGTAAAATCAGTTTGGTTAATTCCCAGTAATATACAAATGTACTTGGTCCAGTGAATGTTCAAGGAGTGTCATTATTCATCAGATGTCGACTTGTTGACTTGCATACGTATGTTTGACGGAAGCTGGCTCCTATAGTATATAAAGTTGTAAATATGGATATTTTCTTACAAAAACCCATCGCTTCACGCCTTTATGTTTTGCTAATTTATTAGTGGATATGTTTTATGATGGATGGATGCACTTTTTTGGGCTTCAAAATAGTGAGCGGCATTCACTACCATTATAAAGCTTGGAAGAGCCAGGATATTTTTAAGATAATTCCAATTGTGTTCATCTGAGAGAAAATAGTCATATATACATATGGCTTGAGCATGAGTTTTCATTTTTGGGTGAACTATCCCTTGCAAGAGCTTTCCTTCCCACAGTCGCCATGTGGAGGATTACTATTTCTTAACTAGTGGCATGTCTTCAACTATACTCACTAATCACACGTGGCTGGGCTCCTTCCTCTGAGAGTTCATATTCCACTCTAAATCCAGACACTGTGTCGGATGCAGATACCCAGGAGATGACGAAGCTGCTGGAGGTGATTTCGGTAACGGACTCTGAGGTGTCCACCACCGGTGCGGGCTGGGTGGTATCACCCTCTGTGTTGGCCACTGCAAAAAATGGTGAATGATGTTGAATGAAGTTTTGATTCAATAGCAAGGTTTTTGAAATTCCTATTGAAAAGAAACAGAATTGAAGATCATACAAAGTGAAAAATCTACATACGAGAGCCATACGTAGTGGTGAAGTCAAAGCGAGTGACCTCTCTAGGTCCATAGCGCAGAATGCTGATCAGTTGACCCTCATAGGTCAAACCCGGTTTAAGCCCTGAAATGGTGTAGGAGTTGACATGGCCAGGAATGGTTGCCTCCTTCCAGGGTGTGCGTGTATTTTTCTGCAAAAGGAAAATGTTACACGGTGAAAAAATCTAGAAACAGATCCTCAGTGTTTTTTTTTTCATTTATTAGACTATAATGTGCTATTACAAATTAATATTGCTTGAGGGTGTTTTTAATAAAACGGCGGAGGGAGTGATGGTAAATTTGACATCTTTCTTTCTTCTGACTGCCGTAATCAATCTCTCTATAATTTGTGGAAACACTACAGTGGATTATTTCTTATGCTATTTAATTTGCTGTTGTCTCCCTTTCACTGCTATAGAAGTTTCATTTGACCCTCTGAGAACCCAAGAAATGTGAAAAGGTTTTATTTACAGGCCTCTGAGAAATCTTGCAAAAAACAAAGAGCAGGTGTTAACATAAGGAAAAAAATAAATAACATATATTTCCAAAATATATAAGACTGATTGTTTTTTAATGTACTTTGGCCTGCAAAAATAAAATGTTGTCCAACTTCAGATGAAATGGAATTTAAATTTCCTTCACCCTTGAAAAAAAAAAAAAATCTGGAAAGCCTCTTTCTTTTAGTTATTTTGCCTCTTTGTCGCCATCTTTGTTTGAAACCTGCAATTGCAGTTATTTGGGAAATTATCATTTTCGTGGGTTGTGCATCGCCACGGCTCTTCAGCGCGGATCAATCTCATGTTTTGAGGAGAATGTGTGGCTGTTCGTCTCCGCACCGGTGGATACTGTACTTTCGAATCACAGATTGTAGTCTTGGAAGTATGACCAAAATAAGAATTTTTGTCATCTGAACAAGTAAGTCTGCCACTTATTTTGTTCTGAGCAACTGAGAAAAAAAAGCACTACAATAAATTGCGCTGCCAATGGTGATTAAATCGAACGATCGCTTCGTATCACATCAAACCGTGCAAACTATCTCTGGTGTTGTACTTTGTTCTCAAATTAATAGTTAACAACATCAGCATTGCGTGACTATGTGTATTTAGTGTGTATCATCTGTAGATCGCAATTAATGTACAGTCTAATCTAACGTTAATTTGTCATACCATACAATCCGCCATCAAAATAAGTTTAATTATTGCTGTGAGAAAAGGCTATAAATAATCCGCCTGTCATCCGATATAGCCTACTAGCTGTTACTCGTTCTTTATGTATACAGATGTGACGCAAAGACAAGCATGCTCGAATTTCCCGCAAAAACCTACCAGTATCACCCGAATTATAAAACATTTTTACAAGCTTACCGTTGTGAATCAGGCTAAGGAAAAGAGACTTGCTGGTTAAGTACTTGCTCAAAAATTAATTCTGGATCATTTTTAACCAAAAAAAAGTTACGGACTGCAGTTTTAATATGAAAAAAAAATATATGCACAATTTTGCAACTTTCCAATGAAGTCCATGATTTATTTTGTCAGAGTGAAGAGTAAATGTGTGTTTTTAAGTTCAAGGACTGTGGCTTGTTTGTGTGTGATGAAATCTCATATAGGCGATCATCCCTTGCGGACGGAGGTACACAAACATTCTCTGAAGGGACAAAATGTCTCTCGTTCCAGGAATCCGGATTAAAATCGATGCTGTTGGAATCTTCTTTACTGACATAAACTGTCACTAAAATTATATCACCATAAAAGTCTATATCTCAAAATGAGAAACAAAAAGACTTACGACTCTCCATTTGAGGATATATTGCGTAATGTGGGCAGACTGGGGAGCGTTCCATTGGATGGGATGGGAATTCGGCTGATTTCCAGCTTCTGTGATGATGACCCGAACAGGAGCTTTTGAGGAGGAGGATAAACAAATAATGATTGTTAAATGACTGATTAACTTGTTTCAGGCCATTTACTCTGCAGTTTTTAACATGACATATGAGACAAAACAAATGATTAATTCACAGTGAAGGAAAGGAAAACAAAGAAAAGTCTTTGAAAACAGTCTGTTTCATATTAAGTTTGGATAAGGAAATCAAACCTTTTGTCTGGCCAGATGTTTGAAAATGGAACAAAACTACCCCAGTTTGTCAAGTGAGGGGCGTTAAACAGTCCAGAGCATGATTGCATGGGTGCGGTGTTAAAAATCACACGTGGCCATAACATTCTGCACCCACTTTACCCTTTATTATCCCCAGGCCTTCACAGAGTTTGGTTAACAGCTGCATGCAATTCAAGGCGGTGAGGTCATTTTGAACAATTCTGATGTCCCCTTCTCCTCTAGCAGAACATCAGCCTTTGTGGTGTCAGAGCCAAAGTTATACCAAAAACGGGAAGATGGTAAACCAGATTCACAGTGGCCCTTCAAAAGCTCAACCGTCATTACACAGTGATAAAGACAATCATTTACAGATGGTCTGAGTACACAGCGTGGCTGTTCTTATTTGGTTCTGTGAAGGTCGTAAAACATACGGCTCACACTTTCCTCAAAAAAGGCCAAATGTGACAAACGGCAACCTGTCTTACATTACTTATTGCTACTCCTACAGGCCATTTGGTTGCAAAGAATCGCAACTGAACATCAAACCATGGTATTAAAAGCTATAAATGCTGTTTGAGAATGACATTTGGTATTTTGCACAAGTTTGCCATAACCATAGACTAAAATAAAACTCTAACGTGGATCAAAGGCAGCATTTTCAGTGAATAACAACTAAAATTTTCTAGCACAAAGCTGTCATTTGGCTTCAGAACATGTGAAATATACAGTAGTGCACAAATCATATGGACTAATTTTATGGTACTTTCTGGGGGTTTAAAGCTCTAGTAACTTATTTTAGAAAATAGCAGATTCTGTTGAACATATTTTGTGTTCCACGGAGGGAAAAAAGGGCATAAACTTCTGTCCTATCTGCCTAACTTCAAATGGTTAAGGCTTCCCCTGCTGAGAGTTCAGATGGAGGTTGATCTGCTGAATTTCAAAGGGGTTGTTGATTTGGTAAACGATGGTCGACAGCTCTTTTAGTGGGACCATTTGAGGCTTTTAAAATAAAAACAAACATAATGAAGTGTTAGTCAAGTCAAAGAAGGGTAATTGCGGGAAAGTGACTGTTGCAGAGGCGTAATTTGCAGGTGGGACGGGTGGGACATGCCCCCGATACAGCCTTAACTCTTTCCCCACCAGTGTTTTTGAAAAAAGTTGCCAGCCAGTGCCATTATTTTTGATCATTTTCACAATTTTTTTTAAAGCACCTGGAATATTTTGTTGTATATCTGAACAATATGAAAAAAATATGAAAAAAAAAAAAGTTTTCTTTTAACTTCATGCAACATTTGAATGTGGGTCCTTTTCAATTAAAAAAAAAAACATTTTTAGCAAAAACCTGAGAAAATCGTGTTTTTGTCAAATCATCAAAACACAGATGGAGTAGATCGAGTTCATCAACAACCCCAAAACTTCAAAGTCTCACACTTCATCCTGAGTCGACATTTCATTCAGTAACGTTGGGCAGTTTTGATTTATATGCTGTTTAATGTTGGTGATCGCGTTATTTTACATATGCATCTTCTTACATATGCTATTGCTTTTTCCTGCATCTTCTTCACCTGTGTTTTGATCAGGAGATTCGATACTCTTTCAGATAATGCGTAATAGCGCTCCCTACCATATAACAGTGAAAACACGGAAAGCGGGAAAATTCCGTCAATGGCGTGGAAGTTATTTCATACATGTTACACAAAATACATTTGCACTTTTAAAGACAAAATTATGCTAATAGACTTTTGACACTAACAGAACTGCTTCTTTTATTTAAGCTAGGTCTTTTATAAATGCCGTCTAAAGTTGTGCGATCTCTTACCAGTGGACTGCAGAGGCTCACAGGCCAGTTCTCCAATGCCGTTCCCATAGCAGGAGCATCTATACGGGACGCCTTGGATGACCTTGTTCCATGTCTGGCCAATCTGGTAGAACACCTTGGTCTCGGGTTCCTGGCACTGGTCTAAAGGAAAAGAATAAATGGTTTGTGTAGACAAAATAAAAATAGTCTTTGTTTCATTACAACTCTGACATGTTCACAAAAACTATTGTTTAGAATGAGACTATTCGATTTGAATTGAAGGAAACATGGACCATTCATGTTGTAAAATACTTTGAACGTATAAAGGGAAGTCCTAACATTTTGAGAAAAAGGTTAGAAAAAGAAAACAGAACAAAAGGCTGGACATAGCAACAAAATGAGCAAATGCCTGCTCACCGATGGCATCACATCTCCAGCGACCACGGCCTTGGCCGAAGCATGTGCAGTTCATCATGTAGCCCTGGTCATGACGCTTCTCGAAGGTCTCGTTCACGTCATATGTCTGTCCGTTCACAACGCACTGGTCTGAAATATGCAAGAATTTTTTTGAACGTGTTTATGATGACATATTTTGTGTTTATTGTATTTCATGTTGTATCATGTCCAGAACTACTTTTTTGTTTTTCAAAAATCACCAATATATCTGTAAGATAAGTGCATTTTGGGAACATCTAAGGACCTTTGAGCTGAGTGTGGGAAATGCAGTTCCACTCCCCGCGTCCGTTGCCCTGGCACGTGCAGCGCATCATGTGACCAAGTGTGTCATGGCGTTTGTCCCACTCGTCACCCACACGGTACATGACATCATTCACAGTGCAGACTTCCTCATGAGCTGGATTAAAACAAAGAAAGGGAATCTTAGATTGAGTTAAAAAACCAAATACTTACAACAAGGACGCCTATTCAGAAGGCATGTAATATTCGGTGTCCATTCTGATCTCATTCTCCCTGGAACAAAGCCAGGAATCATGTCTGGTCTGGAGTGGAGCCAGGTTTAAAACCCTGACAGGGGCGGACCCCATAGATCCAGTCAGCGGAGCCACAAATCAGTACCGCATTACATGGTCTTAAAAACTCCAACTCCCTTAATGGCTCTTAAATACAGCTCGAGAACTCATTTGAAGGCCACTGAGTGTCACAGCCCAAGCACATAAATGACCAATTAAGGCCAAAAAAGCTATTACTGTCTATAAAACCTGACTTCAGCCGAATGCATTAAAAAGAACCAGTAAATTTAAACAGATAACAACCCACAGTTATACTCTTACTGGCACACTGACTACATGAAAACTGTAAAAATGTGATCTATATGCTGAAATATTTCAGTGCTTACATTATACTTGAAGTTCAGAAAAGTTTCACTTTGAAATTTTGGTAACATTTTAGTTTAGTCCAATTCTCACTAATTACTACTTGCTTATTATCAGGATATTGGCTGTTTATTAGTACTTATAAAGCACATATTAATGTCTTATTCTACATGAACATATTGTCCATCGCTTAATCCTTCCCAATACCTGAACTATAACAGCTACCTTACTAACTATTAATAAGCAGTAATTAGGAGTTTATTGAGGCAAATAGCTAGTAAATAGTGAGAATTGGACCCCAAACTAAAGTATGACCGAAATTTTATTTCTAAGCTATTAAAATGCTGGGCTAAAAACAACCCAGGTTAGGTTGAAAATGGACAAACCCAGCAATGTTTGCTGGTTAGTTTTATTTAACTCATCTATTGTTTAAAAATTACTGTATTGCTTGCAATAAACCCAGATATGTTGAAAATTAACATTCATTATTATGTTTAATAAATGAACATTTATAATATGTTTAATGAATAATAATTCAACAATAAACATTTATTAAATTGCTTATTAATAAATCTTCACCTTTTGATTATTATTGTTGCTTCTAGTAATTAAGTGTCAGATTTTTAACCTATTTTGGGTTCATTTTAAGCCAGCCATATTATAATTTTTAAACAATAGTTGGGTTAAATAAAACTGCCTAGCAGGTTGGGAAAACATTTAACCCAACCGTGGGGTTTGTCTATACTCTACCCAACTTGAGTTGTTTTTAACCCAGCATTTTTGGAGGAATAGTACTGTTACTAATCCTGCTGTGGGGGAACTGCTCAATAAAACATAACAACTTCAAAAATGAGAAAACCTGATCTAAATCTTTTAAACATGCTCACCAGCCATCGGACAGAATCCGTATTTCCGCTCTCCGTCAAAGTCAGTAGTGGTACCACACCACTTCATCCCGTCACGACGGCCGTCAGATGTGCAGTCGGTGTAGTTGCGTCCATTATACTTGAAGGGGAACTGGCACAGAGCGCCATTAGAGTTTCCTCCACGGGTCGTCACAAGCTCTGTAAGACCAAAGAAAGGAGCAACCAGACAAACCAAGAGTGAAACCTTGCCCCATCACTTCACTAGTGATGCAGGCACCATGTTTTATCTTGGTTGACCTGCTTTACAAGACCATACAATGTGGCTAGGGTGGTCCAAACCGAGTATGGACAAGTATAGACATTTCTGCTGGTTTAAGATGGTCTATTCTACAGGGAACATGAAGAAAGAGGCTCTGAAATGCACTTACGGTTCTTTCCTGTGCAGAGCGAGTACATGCCATCACTGTCGTAGTCAGAGGTGGTACTGCACCATAGCTGCCCATCAGATCGGCCCTCAGAAATGCAGGAGTAGTGGGTGTTCCCACTAAAAACAAAGGGTAACATACATGGCTTGCCACCAGAGTTGCCACCATAAACCTGGGATTGTCCATCTGTGTAAATCAAAGAGAGGATAACATTATTAATAGAATGAGTGGTGTTTCAATCATTAGAAATGGGGGTTCATGTCTCGCCAATATTTTTTAAAAAATTCTATACTCATCCCCCAACTTTTCAGTATGCATCAATGGGTTCAGAATGAGGGTCAATGGGTTGGCCAAAAAAGTTTGTTTTAGGCCTTTTTCGTGTTGCTCAAAGAGTAGAGCATAGCCATAGCAGTGCCAAGGTCATTGGAATGATTCCCAGAGAATGTACAAACTGGTAATATGCAAATTAAATGCAACGAAAGTCACTTTGGATGAAATGTATCCCAGATGCACAAAGGTAAACGTTTTTGCCATTTTATCCATAGAAATAAGTGAGCAAGGACTTGAACCTACATTGGTCACATGACCTCCAAGTTTCAACAAGCTTGTAAAGTAAACATGCATGTTAAGTTATAACACACTAAGTGTACAAAATATCCCTGAAATTAAATGTCACCTTGCTCCTCGCAGCTGATTCCTCCTCCAACACAAGTGCACAGCATCTCCTTACTGCCCTGAGATCTGATCCAGCTCATGCCATTGGAATAGGACACACCTGAATCAGTTTTACAGTTACCCTCCTCAAGAAGTTCAGCTAGGACGTTGACTTGGTTCATCACTGTTGTAACTCTATTAGCCACGGAAGAGCCGGAACCTAGTCGCAAAGACAACAGAGACAAACCGTTGAAGGTTATGGCCGAAAAATAATAATTGCTGTGTGAGATTAAAAATTCTAAAGGGTTGCACTTTATTTTACAGTATGTGCACTTACGTGTACTTACCTAAAAAGTACTGGGTAATATAAGGTAACTACATAGGTTAAGGTTAGGTTTATGGGTAGGTTTGGGGTTATTACCTAGTTATTACCCGGTTATTACTATAATAATGACATAGTATGTACATGGGGAACAGGACTGTAAAATAAAGTGCTATTGGGTTCCTATTGGAATTTTTAATGAACTTTCTGATCAGTCCCATTGGGATCATGGGAAACATTATTCTATGATCTAACTGAAATTCCTACAGAACTTTTATTGCATTGGAATAAAAATAGAAAAGAGAAACGTCAGAAGTTTAAAAAATTATTTTGATGTAGTATAGAGGCATTTACTACTGATTCGTAGTCACAATGGCCTAATTATGTCCTTGGAATTCCCATTTGGTCCCTTCAGGTTTGTTACAATAGAAATTCCAAGATATTACTTTGATTTATATAATGAATATTTGGGTTGCAACACACTTATGCTACATATCACCTAATGAAAATTGAGCTGTAGGTCAAAAATTGACTTTAGTCTGTCATCATGTGAAAATTAATTCACAAAAGCCTGGAGAATTGTAATGAAATTATACAATTATGCTTCTAATTATTTTCCATCCAATTATTACTATCTAACAGCAGATTTTGCACATTTACCAATGGCAGGTGTTTCATGGGAAGCAGCATGTCTGTCACACTTCCATTCTCCACGACCGTTGCCTGTGCAAAGACACTGCAGAGTGTTTCCATTGGAGTCAGTTTTGGTCCAGGTCTCACCAATACGGTATGAGGTTCTGGTGTCCTGGTCATTACAGCGGTCTGGAAAAAGCAATGCAAGACACGTAGTCAGACAACGCACATAACAAACATGGAAAAGCCTCTTTACTCAGAAACATTCACATTCATGCTTGGCACAAGCTTGTTCAGAAAACACTTCCACCATCACACTTCAGTGTGTTGTCTTTATTTATGACCAATGATGAAGTGTTTTCTGACACTTTCCAAGCAGAACAGGTGAAAGAAGCCAAGATCTTAATAGTGCTTCTTCACCCTCACCACTTCCTTTCACTACAAGACTTCAACTTCAATAGCCCTGCAAACTAGTGCATGCTGTAATTTTCCATGTGCATAATCCCATCCAGCTTCAGGAAGCTTGCAGCTCTGCAGAGCTCATTGGTAATTATAAGGGTGTGTCATGTAAATAACTACAAAGTCATGAAAGGAGATGGGATGGTGGAAAATGAGTGAATGGAAAAAAGTGTGCTTTGGAAAAAAAAAACAGGAACAAGTAGGCGTCTACTGAGCAACAAACACAACAAAGAGGTGATTTTAGAAAATCTGTCACAAATTATTATTATTTTTTTTTTACTGATGTAGTACTGATGAAGCTAGTAAAAGCTGTGCGGGTAAACCTCACTGCCCTGGCCTCAAGAGGCTTTCTAGCAATTGACTCTAAAGAACCAGCTGTCTTTAGCATCTTTGTTAGCACGCCCTCCTCCTACGCCAGTGACCCGGGTTTGAGGCCCGCACAGAACGGGGTGAGTAGGACACTTGGTGCCGTGACCCAGATGGGAGTGAGTGAAACGGAAGCAAGCTAATAAGAGATGTGTATGTAAACCTCACTCCCCTGACCTCAAGACGTCCCGCTCAGAGTGGGTCGAGTAGTTACACATGCAATGTTGAAAATAGACTCTTACTTCTGGATGTGCAGGTAATGCGTCCGTTGCCCTCCCCCAAACAGGTGCAGTCCACTATCATCCAGCCTTGATAGGGTTTCTGCCATGTCTGACCAACCACATATGAAGATCCTTGTGAGTCATCATAGCAACGCTCCGCTGTGAAGATACAGTAAATTTAGCATCTTGTTCTTACCACTCGGGCGTGGCATGCTAGCATGCCAAATTTCCGAAAAGAGTCATAATCAACCAAGCAACAAATAAACAAAGCAACTAACAAACAAATAATAACTAAATCCACAGGTCACATACATAACCTTAAATAAATACATAACAATACATGTATAACCATTCAAAGAAATCAGTTTAAAAATAGTTATGCCTTAATCCATTCTTTACAGCTGTTTGCAAAGACAAGGTAAACACTGTCTCACCAACGGGTTTACAGGTCCATTCTCCCTTTCCATTTCCAAGGCACACACATTCAAGCATGTAGTCTCCAGTGTCGTGGGGTCGTGTCCAGGTGTCGCCTATTCTGTATGAATTACCTCCTTCATGGCAGCGATCTGTACAGAAAATAATCAGTTTTGTAGCCTAAAGAGAAAAATAAGCACTTAAATGTGAGCATTTTTTCTTTTATTTTTCTTTTAATTGGACTTACTTGCGATGGTGCAGCTAATTTTGCCTTTGCCCGACCCAATGCAGGTACAGTCCCATATCATGCTATCCTTCGATCGCTCGTAGGTCTCTCCGACTCGGTAGGAGCGCGCATTGAATTTGTCATAGCACGTCTCCTCGGCTGCAGGTGCACAAAACGAGCATATAAACGACATATCTCTCGATTTAATAAATACTATGAAGGCATTACTTAAATAAAGCTTCATATTAGAAACTCACGCGTAATGCGCACTCACATAAAAGCATGAGGTTAAAAAACAACAACCTTACTGTATCGAAGTCTTAATCATAAAAACGGTCACCTGCAGGTTTGGATTTGCACTTGACCCCTGAAGCCCCCTCACAAGTGCAGATGAGAGTGCTGTCCATGTACGGGCGCTCCCACTCATCGTTCATCCTATAAACCCGCCCGCTGTCGCTGCAGCCATCTAAAGTTAAAAAGACAACATTAGCAGATGAGTAAAACACCTGCGTAGTCAACATTTTTTCAATATGAGAAGCCAGGTCATGACAGATTTTTTTACTTCAAATAAATGAGATGCTGAACTTACTTTCGTGGATTGCTAAACTCCTGGCTTCCTCGTAGACCGGGTCCAGACTGATTTGTTGCTGCGTCTGCCTTTTACTTTTCCCTGCGGATTTTGGCATGCAGTGGACAGATCCCCCGATGCACAGCAGGAGCAGGAGCTTCTTTACTGAGATCCGGGCCATTTTCACCCGAACAGTTTGTCAATGTGCAGTATTTTCTGTTGCGCACTGAAGAGGAAGGCGCGGAAAGGTTCGCGGAGGCTGACCGTCTTTGCGCACGTTTGTTTTTCAGCTGCCTTCCCCTGACTGTACTGAACCTCCGCCGTCCAGCTGATGTGGGACGAGTGCTCTTTTAAAGGGGGACTTCCAGCCCAGTTTGGGAAAGAGAGAGAGAGAGAGAGAGGGGAGGGATCTCTCACCCTCTCCTCTGCGTAAATGTCGGGAAATCTGGCACGACACAAGCATCACCTGCGCAGTCATAAACCCGCAGTACTGTCATCCAGAGTTGAACAAGATATATTAATATTAGATCTATCTATCTATCTATCTATCTATCTATCTATCTATCTATCTATCTATCTATCTATCTATCTATCTATCTATCTATCTATCTATCTATCTATCTATCTATCTATCTAACATTTAAAAATCAGAGAAGCTCATATAGATTCTATGTCCAAATATATTAAAGTTTTACATAATGTAACAAGTTTTTTAATTAATAGTTTAAATGATTTTTTTTACTGCAACATTTACAGTTTTAGAAACAAAAGGCCTTTGATCAAAATTATTGCATGCATATTATACTTAAGTATTTATTTTTTTACTTTGATTGCAATTTCATACCGTATTTCATTCATTTCAACAGACTGTTGGTGTCTTTGGTGTACTCTTTAAAATACACGTGTTATCTTTTCCATTATGATTTTTAATTTTCTTAGCCTAAGATTGAGTTTTTAAGCTTAAGATTGAGCCTTGAGGTTTTTTTTTTTTTTTATGGGTGGAAAATATGTGACATTGCTGGTGCATGTTTTCTAGGTGATTCTGGAAGTCACTGAGTGGAAAGGGAAATGGCTGCTGGCTACAAAAAAAAATGATTTAGTATTATGAGGACTACACAAATGTTCATTTACAGGAACTGATGTCCAGTGGTGTCCATGTCTAGGCATGCGACTCATTATAAAACTCTCAATGCCAGCGGTCTACTGCTGCAGTTTCGTCATTCAACTCCTTCCTTTTCACATCTGTGAAACACATCTGAAGGATTTTTCCGAACAATCATTGTAATCGTTAGAATTCCATGAAAGTTAGAGCGCTGCTGTGCTAAAATGAAAAGAGCACAAACCAACAACTAAGACATTCATAAACTCACTTATATTTGAAGTTCAATTTCTCACTAAAATTGCAAATTTGTAATGAATAAAAATCTATAATATATTAGAAAAAAATGCTACCTCATGCGCAATTGACCAATCAGAATCAAGCATTTCTCAGCATTCTACATTATAATATTTCAAGCATTCCAATGTAATATTGACATTAAATTCAATGTGTTTCTTCAAATAACTTGCAATTTGTGAGTTTCTACAGCATTATTCTTTGTTCAGGGTAACTCACAAGGTCTTCTGTGTATGAAGTTGTCTCGCACCCCATATCCAGTTACAGTAAAGCAGTGTTGTAAGGGACCGTCTGAATCAGAAGCAAACAAGCACTCACGCAAACACCGCAGGCACGGAGCAGAGGCGCGGTGACCATTTGACAAGTTCAGAAACCTCATGATTCAGAAGTGAATTGACATAACAGGCAGTGACTCAATGACAGACAGGTGAGCTCATCAAGACAGAGATATGGCCTCTACAAGTTTTTGCCTCCAGCTGTTTTTTTCCACTGCAATCTTGTAGAATTTTTTTATGTATATGCTAAAGAATCAACAGAGGATTCGCTATTTAAACAAAATGTCATTGAGATAGCCTTGCTTTAGTATGTAGTTGCATAACAGTGTGGATTTGTGTAGAGCTAGTTTAATATAAAGTCAGTGTGATTGGTGTGTGTGCAGTACATCCACTCTGTAGCACTTTGCTGAACTTTTCCCCTCAAAACTGATGCAAAACAGGACTTCACTGACAGGGCCGGCCAACGTTCTCCAAAGGTTTACAAGCCCTCCGTCAAACGCAACAAGATATTTTGTTCACTAAGCAATTCCCATTCCAGGTGTAGATGTCACAGTTCTTTAGAATTCATGCTCAGATCATAGAATTCATAGAGTTTAAACTCTAATCCTGTACAGTCTGGGGTTTTCAACCACCTTTGTGGATCTAAAACAAAAATATAAGATCCAAATTGGCAAAGCACTTTGGAAAAAACTGTCGATATAAAGGTAAATTAATAAACCACTATTAATTTTTTGATTCCAGAGGTTTCAGATTTTTATCTTTCTTCTATAAAACGTTCTCGAATTAAATTTTAAATTAAAATTACTTTTGGAAAATTTAGTTTTTCCTTTCAACTTGATACCGCCAACATTAAAAGTTTGTAATATATTTAAAGTTGCATTGAACATTGTTTATCTCTCATAAGTAAGAATTTAGTTCTTTAAATGTTTCAGTAACACCAGAGACTTCACATATTGTGGCGACCTGGTTAATTGACAGTTTGATTGACAGGCGATCTGACCAATCATAACCCCGAATTCGCCATTTTGTCCCTCAAAGCAGTCAGGGGAGTTAGTAGATTAACGTTGGTGAACTTGATAAATTGTGTGTCCTCACGTCTTTCCACGCTTGAAACAACATTCCTTCTGATGTTCATTCATGTTTATTTGATGCTATAAATGAACTAGTATGAAGAGATGATCGCTTCACGAGGAGCTACAGCGATCTGTCACCACACATTAAACACACACTAGACGCTATTTATTGATTAAACTTCTTTAACAAATTATGATGTATTAAATATGAAACTGTTTCATATGTCTGTTGATGCAGTTGTCCTCTTTGCTCTACGATGGATTTTTCACCGTGTGAGAACATGATGTGTTGCATGAGAGCGCATGGCTTGTCGGACATAGCAACAGTAACTAAAGGAGGCGGGTCTTTGTGAAGGGTCAAAAATTCTAACATTCTAAAGACCCTTCACACCAAGAAGTATATTAGTGTCCACACCAGTGGGTCATTTTGTTTATTCTAAGCGCGTTCTTGTCTGTCACTTTAAATGCTCAAGCTCGTTACTGGAGGATGGATTCTGATTGGCTGCAATGTTTTCATCAGTTTATCAGCTGTATAAAATCGTTCTGAAAGTAATTCCAACAATATAGTTTCTCTGTACCTTTATCGTTATATCTGTGGTTTGAACTCTGCTATTTTTTAATATTAAGAACGATTTTTAGTACTATATCTTTATTGTTATCTTTATAGTTATCATTCTTGGTGCCAACGGGCCTTTAATTTTTCCAGCCAATCAGAATCCATTCTTCTTTAAAATTTGACCTATAATGCCCCTTTTCACAAGATGTAATATCAGTCTCTGGTGTCTCCAGAATATGTCTGAGAAGTTTCAGCTCAAAATCCCCCACAGATCATTTATTATAGCTTGTCAAATTCGCCTCTATTTGGGCATGAGCAAAAACATGCAGTTTTTATGTGTGTGTCCCTTTAAATGCAAATGAGCTGCTGCTCCAGAAGAGGGCGGAGCTTTAACAGCTCAACAACAACAAAGCTGGAGAATCTCACGCAGACAAAATGAGGATTGTGAGTAACGGTGTTCATCCTTACATTGTTCAAACCGGAGTCGACACTGATGGAGAAGTTACAACTTTTAAATGTTTCTGAATGTTAATAAATGTCGCTCATTTTAAGCAATCAAGCTTGAATCCCTTTTCTACTTCACAAGGGAGCAAAATCTGAGCAGCTCGGTTTATGCTTGCAAAGGAAGGCTTAACAAAATAAAGTTACTGGGTTGTCCTTTTCTCACGTTTTCTGTGTTGGTAGATGCACCGGGGACCCGGCTATAACACTTAAACACGGAAAAAGTCAGATTTTTATGAATCCCTTTAAAAAGCTCGAGCATTTAAAGCGGCAGATGACAAAACTCAGCGTGTGCTTATAATGTAAACAGAGAGTTATCGTTCTTTGGTGTGGACGCTAATGTAGTTATCGCTATGGTTATCTAGTTATCTTTCTTGGTGTGAACAGGTCTTAACAGTGATGTAAGTGCACAGGCACAGATATAACCCAGAACACCTTGCTGATAAATGACCTGACATTCTCCAAGACTCCCAGGCTTCTCTTACCCTCAAATTACTCTTTCACCTTGCCTGAGAGAAAATTCATGAATACTATTGCAATTGGTTGTAGTTTTGCAGTTTTCTGCAGTAAGTGACTGAATCAGTCTTAGTCGAGTGTGAGATGGACCATCCTTCCTTGAGTGTTATTAACTGTTTGTTTAAATTATTTCTCAGTTGAAGCCATAACAAAATTATGTGCAGATGACGTAATACAGATAACAAGTATTTCTCAGTTGAATTTGCCTAGCCATCTGAAAAATTCACCACATTTTTCATATTTTGTTTGCAACAGAAGTACAAGCACTTAAATATGATATACATAATGCACAAACCCAAGAACTCTCAGTTCCTTGATGAAATGCCTCCCCCAGAGTTCAACCCCATCGTATCAGTGCTATCGCCCCCTTTTGTCAGCCTTGGTTTTACATATTTTAGCACAGTGAAAGTGTTTTGGAGGTGATGGTAATTTGTACAGATGGTCATCGTAGTTGTAGGTTCTTTTGTCAATTTGTTCACCACTAAACAGCATTTAAGTTATTTTTTTTAAAGAAATTAATACTTTTATTCAACATGGACTCATTAAAGGTGCAGTATGTAACTTTTGACCCTTTAGCAGTTAAAAAACTGCAAAGAACATTATTTTGGTTGTGCTTCGGCTCTGTGTGACTGTGTGGATAAATGTAGTTTTTTTTCATAAATAAAAAATAAATAAAAAAACATCGAAGATGTATTGACTCATTATTTAAATTTTGTTAATTTTGAAGGGAAAAGGGTAGCACTTCATGTTACAGTGTCATTGTTACATATGTTACATGTATTTACTGTAGTAATAACTGGAAATTATGCATAATTACATGCAATTAACCCTAAACTAAACCCTCGTCCTAACTCTAACCCTATAGTAAGTATATGTAGTTACTTGTCATTACTCAGTACTTAAATGTATATTTACATTGTAAAACTGACACCTTAAAATAAAGTGTAACCGAAAAAAATTACAGAGTACCTTTACAATAATTTGCCAATTATTAATGTAAAGCTGCTTTGCCACAATTTGCATTGTAAAAAGCGCTATATAAGTAAAGGTGACTTGACTTGACTACATTGATCAGACATTACAGTAAATATACTGAACGAAATGTATTGTTTACACAAAAATATTAAGCAGCACAACTGTTTTAAACATTGATAATAATAAGAAATGTTTCTTGAGCAGCAAATCGGCATATTAAAATGATTTCTGAAGGATCACGTGACACTGAAGACTGGAGTAATGAACAGTATGGCAGATGACCTCTTCTTCTCTAAGTTAGTGATTAAAGGTATAATATGTAAATTTTTTATATAAAAATATCCCAAAACAACTTGCACAGTGTTATATATTTCGTTCAGCTGTGTACTTACATTATCCTAAATGTTTCCGCGAATTTGTAAATTCCGAGACATTCACCATTTTAAATAGTGCCCGTCCCTCTCTTGTCACTTGCGCCTGTCAGTGACGTAATATCTGCGTCTCTACAGATATCTACAATATCTGTTGTAGTTTCGGTCGAACATTATCGACCACGGCAAGCAAACTTTGGGACAAACGGAGAAATAAAACGAGGATCAATATCGGCGTGGCGTTTCCCAGATGGCGGGAGCTTTACTACAAACTTCGACTTGACAGAGGCGGCGCTCTTGCACGCTATTAGACGATGTGAGCAAATATAGGAAACATGAGACTAATCAATGTTATAAAGCTCAACACGACGAAGTGTTAGAATATCATCAGTTTGATCATCTAATGTTGATCTATCTTACTGTGAAGTCTCATACAGACAACAAACTAATACTAAACATCACAACTCTCAACACACTCAAACACAGTTCAGTATGATAGTGTAGCGTTAGAGAAGTGAAACAGCGCTGCGTTACCTCACAGTTTTAATTCATCAAATAAACTGACCTGTATGAGTAGTGTTTCAGCACTTGTGAGTAGTTCGGTAATGAAATGTTTCTTTATATCCCGGGACTCTCGTGTGTCGCTGATATCTGTCTCTCATAAGCAATCGGGTCAATTCTCGGCAACGCTCTGCTTCACAGCACAGTCATGATAAAAACATGCATTCACTCGTCCATAAACATCATTTCCCCAAAAATATTATTAGATGCATCGGCATTACGACAAGTTCCATGATTCCATATGCACTGCGTCCTCAAACTACGCCTTTGTTATTGTTTTGAAGAGTTTAGCGACCCCTAGCGGTTGAAAAAACTACATAGTGCACCTTTAAGATTAAGCTAAAAAAATACTAGCCATTATTCTGATGGTGGGACTATACAAGACAACAAAGAAAGCAAGAATTTATGACAAATATATTTTATTTGGAAACAGTTATAAGTTCTGAGAAGTGTAGCGATAATAAAATACGAAGAAACTAATTTGTTCTATAAATTTCCTTGTAGAGGAATTATTTCATGTATCTAAGTAAGATAAGAGTGGGCCATGCCTTTCAATAAAGATGCAGGCAGAATGTCCAGCTCTGAAGTGTTTGGTCAGCTTGAGCTTCGAGCCAGACCTGGCATTGTGAGGAGACTTTGGATTCTTGTCCGATGTCCACATATGTCTGCGAGGTGGAGTGATTTTCCATGTTCTTTCAGGAAGGAAGGATCAGAGATCCACTCATCTTGGCAGTCACACATTCATTGACCATTAAATCACTGGAGGAGTCTGTGTTGTTTCTAGAGCTCTGTGAATCTAGATTCTGTGTGAACACCTGCCTGGCTAAATATGATAAAGAAAAGATACAAAATGGCAGAATAACTATGATTTATTATCATGCAAAATTCTGACATTACTGCATGCTATTCTACTAGAAATGACTATTAGATTATCCTCATCCCCAAAGATCATCATTTTTGAAAGAATTTTAAAGGGGTAGTACTCCAAAAAAATCTGTCATCGATTATTCTCATATCATTCAAAATTTTGTTCATCTTCAAAACACTAATGAAGATATTTTTAATGAAGATCTGAGAGATTTATGCCCCTCCATTGAAGGTCTATTCACTTCAAATGTTCATCATAAAAATAAACCCTTACGAATCGAGTGGTTTAAGAGACATAGATGTAATAAGAGATATAATTTAGGCATTTAATCACATATAAATATTGATCATACAGTACATAGAGCACTCAAACATAAACAGTCATACTTGTCATACTTCCTTGATCACTCAGATTACATTAAAAATATCCTCACTTGTCTTTCAAAGATTAAAGGTAGGGTAGGCAATTTCAGAGAGGCTAGCAGTAGCAATCTAGCTTTGAAAGCATAAGATCCCACCCTCCCTTCAGAGCGACTACAAAGCCACGCCTCCTTCAAAACGAGTTGAGAGGCGGTGTTAAATTACCTCATGTCTCGAAGCACGTAACATTACAATAATAATGAACATAAACAACTTTCAGAGCTCTTACTTGTACCACCTGACTGCTACAGATTCACTTCGGCGTTAATAATGTTGATACAGAAACGCATAAATCGGAGTCTGAGGACGTGAACAGCTCTGAGAAGAACATCACGAATTACCATCTACTGTTATGATATTGCGTGAACTGTTAAAGGCAGTTTGTTTGTGGCGCTCGGTGACTGACGTCTGTCTACAACTGACGTGATGTCTTCATGAGCAGGGTGTGCGGATGACAGATGAAAATACATATGCTGACAGACAGGTAGGACATCGTATTATTGCAATCGTACACATTTTTTTTCGTCTTGAGACTTTCACAGAAGATATATGTAATTTTTTAATTTAAATATTTAGACCTTCTATTATTGTTTGCTATCAGGATGTGAAGAGAGTTTCAACCAGTACAACAAATAATGTTAATAAAAAAATGTCTTCTCTACCTTTAATGACAGTCTTCTGGGTTTGGAACAACATGATGGGGAGTGATTGATGACACAATTGTAATTTTTGTCATTTTAATTCCCTAATAAACTTGTTATTTTAGCTTTTAAAGTTATAAAAATTGACATTTTTATTACACAAGTGCATCGCTTTGCTTCATAAGGCCTTTATTAACGCCCCCGGAGCCATGTGGATATCTTTTATGACGGATGGATGCACTTTTTTGGGCTTCAAAATCTCATCCTAATTATAAAGCTCGGAAGAGCCAGGATATTATTTAATAGTCTAAAAGAAGAATGTCATATACACCTGGGATGGCTTGAGGGTGAGTAAATCATGGGATAATTTTCATTTTTGGGTGAACTATACCTTTAAGCTCAAATATTAAACAGAATCTCTTTCATTATAAGTTGATAATAATTGTATGTAAATTGAAGAATGAGTTGCCCTTACAGCTTAAATGGCATTTAAATTGCACTCCCCCTACTGTTTGACATGGAACTACACATGAGACCCTCCAGTTCCATAATATGAAATGGTTGTATGAAAGTGAAATCAATGTTTTCTGTAAGCACTTCTCATTTGTGGTACATTGCGGTTGAGACAATTTCATTCTCATGTCCTGCCAGGACCAGGTGGGAGAACATTTACGGTCAGAGGGATAACGTCTGCGAGACACTGTTAACTCTTTTAGGAGATGTTTGTGCCAGATTTCTTTTAAACATAATAGATATGTTTCCATGGAGTCTGTAGCAAACACAATGTTTAGCCAGAAACCGTTGAGTCACATAGATTTGGGCTAAATTACAGTTCAAATGCCAGATGTTACAATATAAAGAACAAAAACAACTTCTTCCATGTATCTAAAATAGGCTATTCACCCAGGATAATCTGTCTTTTCATAGATTTTCTTTTCGCTGCAGCTTATACATTGTAATGGTCTCTCTTTTTCAGCTCTGACTTTGTCCAGTCAAAAATGAATGGGAGAAATCGAAACACTCGGATCTGAGATATAAACTTGACAAACATGGATATGTTGGTCTTTCTTTGTTAACATAGATGGCAGAAAGAATCTTTATTTGAATGACTAGAGATAGCATTTGGCAAACTGAATAAAAAAGACAAAATTAATGTCACATTGCGTAATAGGGATGAATGATCTTCTGCTTGCAGTTATAAAATGCAGTCAAGTTTGGTAATGTGTACTTAATTTTGATATGAACCTAAAATTAATAATAATAATAATAAAGAATAAGAAATACCTGAATAAGATTTGGGGAGGAAACACAAGAAACTACACAATAAAACACTTCAAAATAAAGTACATATTTATCGCATCTATCACTTAATGCTGTTTAGATCATAAATCATTTAACTTACAATCTTGGCAGTAAAGCCTAGGCCTAACTTATTATTATTTTTAAACTTTCTTTACTTTCAGACAAGGTTTTTGCTCCTGAAAACCAAAGTTTGTCATGACTAACATGTCTTCCCTTCTCATTCCTGTCCTCCACTTATTCTTTCTCTCTTCCTCCCTCCTCACCTTCACGTGAAAATCATTTTACATTCACACACATTTAACACACACACACTCCATACTAATCTTGCAGAACGTCACTTCACCTCATCCAGCTCATGTTGGGCTGATGGAGCTTTGACAACGTGCTGGATTCCACATAAACACGACGCTCCGCTGAACCAGTTCCTGTTTGCCGGGACACTCTATGGTGAACGGATGGCCAGCCCTGGTGGTGGCGAGACCATGCTATCCTCAGGGAAACTGAGTGACTCAGCGTTGCTGCTCAGGTAGACATGAGTGTGTGTTTGTTGACGGTGTGTGAATGGTGACGGTGACAGTGTTATTGACCTCTGGACCGCTCTTGTCTCTGCAGACGGCTGGTTCCATGATGTATCTTGTTTCTTGTGTTATGATGTCTGGAAGAAATAATGTTGGCTTTCTTAGTCATCTGTAAGTTCACCAATAAACATCCAGTTCAATTAATCAACAATTGTCATTAAAACAAAGACAAATTATGGTTTTATTTTCAAAAAGCTCACTAAGACTTACAAATCTGCACTGAAAATAGGCTAAATCACTATTATGTAACAAATGATATATATCACAAAGCTCACAAAGTTTTTTTTTCTACTTTTTAGCTTACCATGGTATACCACTGTTCTGCATTAAAATATATTTCATCTGTATGTTGTATTTTTCTCGAGCTCAATAACAAACATCCGACTCAATCAGATAAGTGCTGCAGGAAAAAATGTATTTTCCGGTTTCATTCCCCCTGAGTCATTGTTTTTTTTTTTTTTTGTTTTTTTTTTGTAGGTTGCTAGCCACCACCAGCATTTTTGATAATTTTCCAGAAAATTTCAAAAGAACAGAGCCTCTGCTTAAACATATATAAAAACTGCTTAAATATATATAAAACGGTTAGTTCCTGTACTTGATTCTGATTGGTCAATAGAACCTATAAGCCTATAACCGCTTCACTCAACGGTTCTGTGTATCACTACACAACACCCTTAGCAACCACTCTTAGCAACGCAAACTGTTTGTTCTCAATTGATGTTGTTCATTGAAGCTTACTGTATAATGTAGAAGAGTATCGTGAGAAAGAGATCGAGTGAGCGAGTTTATTACCGGCATTCAGATTTAGTATTTTCCTTCATAATAAAAATTGTGTTTAAATGTCCGCTGCAATATCTTGTCCTTTTTTCAGTTGTTCCAGCTCTAGTCAAAGCACTTGTCAGTTGTCTAGATGGCGTTTACTGATTTCACTTCGTGAAAGTAGCATTGATACATATTTTTGTGTATCGTGAAAAAGTCACGTCTGAAGTCACTCCGGTTCGTGCCTAACATCGCCCTTCAGCCGTGACTTATTCACCATACCGCACTAGCCTCGAGTACCTTATTGCTTACACATATATAGCTTCATGCATTCTTTTTTTTTTTTATTAACACTGGGTATGTGGGTATCTTTCATTAAAAAAAACAACATTTTGTACAAAAAGCTGAGAAAATCACACGTTCATGGGTCAACATATTCTTGTGAGAAAATTTAGTTCTATCCATAAGTTTTCATGTTACATGACAATAACACTGATGTAGAAGCACCTAACCCTGATTGTAAGACAAAACTTGACACAAACTATAAACTTGCCCCTCAAATCCGATTGGTTGAATGGAATGTTGCTCCAGAAACAATAGAGATGTTCATTCAGGAACATGTTGTACTTTGCAAAGTCAGGTTCTGTTGAGGGAAACTGGGTGATGCTCTCGGTTGGCCAACAAAAAAAACATCCCTGCAGAGCTCAGATTTTAATGGCTTGCTTGTATTTGCATTTGTAAATCAGTTTTGAAAACAGCATCTGTGAAATATATAGATGTAAATGTAACCTTGTACCAAAATTTTCCATTCAATACCATCATTATACCACAGTACTATCATAGTATTTCCATTGTAAGGTAATTGCAAGACTTCATATTTTAGCCAGCACACCTTAGTGAAGTCTAAACAGTGTCTGGAAACTAGCAGGACGGGGTGGGACTTGAACACACACACACACACACACACACACTCACACACTCTGCAGGTACAGGGTGAGAGAAGTCATGAAACAGCTGCCTCTACAAGACCCGAGAGGTGCTGTTTGCTAAGTCGTCTGACTGGTTTCTTTTTTTCCATCTCATACGACCACTAAAATGTCTGAATGACACTGAGGTTCTACAGTAGTTTTGTTCTCTTCTGAACCCAGTGCTGTGAAATACACTTTATATTTGCATAGAAATGCAACAGTAAATCTCTTAACTACACTGTCCTAAAACCAGACACTAGCAAAAATGCTAATTATAACAGGTGGGATAAAATTGGCCACATACAGCAGAGATTATCTAAATGCAAATTATAAAATGCAACTGTATAATTGTCCATAGTTAGAAAAATGAATAGGCTTATCATCTTTTAAAAGGGAGGAGAAAACATTTCCCTTATCTTTTGTCGTTGACGTCAAAGGCTGCGCATCTTTATCATCTGTATCTAGATTCATCTGTCTACTTAGTAAAATTAGACAAATGTGAATATGGAAAGGTTGCTTAACATCTTTGAAAAACAATTTCGGTTGTCTAATGTGTTTTATTAGACGAAGTACTGGTTGATAACACCATGAAACGGCAAAATTCAAGAGACATTGAGGAAATTAACACTACTTCTGCATATAGTTTGGCCTGTGCAGTTGATAGTAATATGAATACATTTGATTTTAAAGACACTTTTTTTATGATAGTCAAGTTTGGTACTAAACCAGATGTGAACCACTGTCTGACAATACAAAAAAGATTTATTTCCCCCAAATTATTCACAAAGTCAACATTTCTTACCAGTGAAATTTGAGAAAAATACATTTTATGACTGGCACACTGACTGTTATACATTAATAATCAAATTTTGTGTGTGTGACGTATTTATAAAAAGTTATTTGGACACCTAAACCACACTTACGGTACATTTATATGACAATGATGTGTTTAAAAAAGAAAAGTTTTTCCTTTGCATTTTTTGCGATCCTCGTTCACACATATCCTTGTAAATAATTAAAACCCTCGTATTCTGCTGCCAGGCCAGTAGTTGGCGATGTCACTTTGTCAAAAAACACTACGTATGACATCACCGTTTTCACAAATTCACGTAATACAGTGCACATATTTAGTGAAATACTCCTTCTAGAGTTCATTTCTCTGGTGAACGAACACGCTGTGGATACTAAATGACTTTCCTGAGGTAAATGTAATGCTACTTGAGATATTATTCTCAAGCTGTTTTATTGATCCATTTCTGCAGTTGAAACACTGGTTACGGGATAAAACTTAAACATATCTATGCGTAGATCATATGTCCGTCACGCTTTTTCCAGTTGTGGCGGTTAGCAAACTGTGTTGCCTTGCCATGCGCGCCCCCTTCTGGATTGGAGTGTGAATCGCTTGTGACTGACTGTATTCGTCATCTGACTGTATGCACCAAACCAAACCAAATACATGAGCCATTATACAAAACGCACAAAAAGTTTTACATTTTTAGTTTAAAACGATGTCATGCAAATGGCACCTTAAGCCCGGAACATACCAAGCCAACGGTCGGCCGTCGAACAGTTTTTATCAAGTTTTCTCAGTATGTTCCGCACCGTCGGCTGAAGTTGGTCCTCGTTGGCTTTTTTTCATAAACTCACAATATTTAGAAAAGTCAGAATTATGAGATATAAACTCACAATATTGAGAAAAGTCAGAATTATGAGATATATACACTCACAATATTGAGAAAAGTCAGAATTATGAGATATAAACTCACATACTAAATTCACAATTGCAAGAAAAAAAGTCAGTATTGCAAGTTTATATCTCCCAATTCTGACTTTATAACTTGCAATTGTGAGTTTAAATCTCGCAATTCTGAGAAAAAGAAGTCAGAATTGTGAAATGCAAACTCACAATTGTGAGGGAAAAAACAAATTGTGAGGAATAGTAGCAGTGACGAGTGAATTATAAAATGACTCACAAACAACTATCACAAAACATGAAAACAGTCGTGGATCATCAGGTCATGACAGGACAGTTCAGTTGACAGTTGGGTATTTTTTTTTTAATATATAAATTCAGTCATTTTGTCTTGTTCAGGACAGAACTAAACAAAAATAACAACAATTTTATGATCCTCTTAAAAGTATTAAATGTTGATGAAACTGAACTCCTCTTTTTCAGACTGTCAGAGTCAGAGAATCACCAATTGCTGTTTAAATGACATTAAAACTCAAAGTAATCACTTTGGTAATCTAAAATACTTTTCAGATGTAACTGTAATCTGATTACCACCCATTTAAAATGTAACTAATGAAATACAGTTACTCAAATTTTGTATTTTAAATACGTGACTAAGTTACTTGTGTTTCGTTACTCCCCAACCCTGCGAGTCAATCCCGCAGTCTGCTTTCGTCGCCACTAGTTCGTCGGGCTTTAAATGTCTGAATGTCATTTCAAAACATCCAAGCAAGTGACATTTAATTTAGTGGCAAGTGGCACTTTTCCCATATCACAAAATGAAGTTTTTTAAGGTGTTAAATGATTATACAACAGACATTTTTAAACATTTTGTGGTTGTGAAATACATTAATATAGTCAATGAGGGCACTGACTTCAGTCCATCCACTATCACTATGAGAACTCTGGATTAAAAGCCATTGCAAAAATGGCTCAAAAAAACAGAAAAGAGAAAAGCATAATTTGTCTGCAAATGCCAGTTGGTTTGATTTCCGTCTTTTGTATCTAACGTTTTCAGTTGTACGTGTGGTTCATGTGTCTAAATACTTTTTCAGGGCCACTGTATTGTTATATACAGACACAGTAATTAACAATATCTAAATATAATCATTTACAGGGGCGTAACAACCATTATAAATTTTAGAAAGGTCTAAGTTTGTCCCCTCAATAATTTGACTCATGCATTCAAGTCCCCCACACACATTTTTCAAATAGTTCTCTATACGCCCTCGTTTTTAAATTGTAATACACGACTTGAATTTCATCATTATATCTTATGAGTGATGAAATCTGCTCGCCAAACATCTCTTTGTTAGTTAACACCACTCTTGCTATCCTTCCTGATGAATGTGGTGTCTTTATTTGGCAACATCCAGGTCATTTTGCCCAGACCAGGCCACAGTTTCATACCCATGCGATGTTGATTTAGTGAGTGATGATATTATGACCCGACCATCCTCTGGTACTAATAACGTTCTGTTCTCAAATGTACAGACACACACACACACAAGTTGGGGTGAAAGAGACATGCCTAAAATGGGCAAAGCTGTCCGTGTTTTCTCTGCTAGCCAAGAGCAAAAATGTCCTGAGTCATCACATCCAGCCAAAGGCAAGTTAATCTTTTCTGCTGTCCTCTAGCTGTGTTCGTGCTTGTCATCTAAAGTGACAAAAGTTGATTTGTATGGCCAATCACAAAAACATGTTTCAAGCGTAAACGTTGCAAATCAAATCGCATAAGGCCTGCCAAAAAATAGGTTTAAATCCGTAATGGTTCCATTCAGAAAGATTACAATTACCCAGAAATATTACCGCATTAACTGGAAATGAATGTGTTTATTACATCCAGTGAGCCGAGCCAAAAAAGCCGAGGAGATCGTTCACAGCTGAGCAAGCTCAGCATTTCATCATTTATCTTCAGGACAATTTGTTTCAGATGTCGTCTATCTGTAGGTGACGTAACCCGACAGCTGTACATTTGTGATGTGGACGCCCTAGTATTTCTTGCAGACTCTCTTACAAATGAGATAATCCTAAAAACTTCAGCGTGTTTATCTGGAGAACAAAATTCAAAGGATAGAAAACGCAAGAGAGCCTTGAAGACTTCAGTGCACATAAAACACTTGCTTCCTGAAGTTTGTTTACAGCACATTTTCTCTGAAAAACAGCCAGTCTTCATATATGCCTAATTTGAAATAAGCAAATATTAACTTACGGACCACACAAAATGCTTGAAAGTAAGGTTTAGATATCTCTTCTAGCCAAAAACATGACAACAATCTGTAGCAAACACATGCTGGGCTGTGATTCATCTAATGGTGGAAACAATCTCTTTTCTCAAGGGTTCAGTGGCTCTCTCTCAAACTCTTTAAAGTCACAGGTCACACACAGCTATAATCTTAGTGTTAACAGCCCAGAACTTTTAACTCTTGGCCAACCAGAACCCAAACATGAAAACAGCGTTGGCCTTATCCACTATATTTTTAACACAAGTGCCACACAGACGTTTGCAAGTTGAATGTTCAAGGCTTCCGGTGCCATTTGGTTCCTGTTATTTTACCTTTCCAAAAACAGTCTGCTTGGCATTTGTTATATTATTTTAATTAATCATAATAAACACACTGGTTTGTAGCGCAAATACTTTTACCATTTACTGCACTTCATTTCACGAGTTATTTACATGTAGCAGCTAATGAATCAGAAGCACATTCATGGAAAATAACTTCCACGGTGCAAAATAAGGTGGATATTGAGTGTATGCGTCTTCACAATACTTAAATGGTTACATATGGCTCCTATTAATATATTGCTTTGTTTAAAAAATTAACAACAGAGCTGAGCCCCTGCAAAAATTACAACGTCCCGATGTTAAACAAGCGCATTCAAGTGCGATATGATTCTGAACAGATGTCCTGTTTAATACAAACATGCAAGTTTTGGGGAAAAGCATTGTGGAAGCAGAAATGTGACAAAAAGCTGATGCACTTTTGGTTGTTTTTACCAGCATAATTAGATTTCTCACTGTAAATCGATTCCGTTTGATACCATTCAAAAGTTTGGGATCATACTTTTTTTTTTTTTTGTGGAAAGAAATTCATACTTTTATTTAGCAAGGACACATTAAATTAATCAAAAGTAACATTTACAATGTTATAATAGATTTCTATTTCAAATAAATGCTGTTGTTATGAACTTTTTATTCATTGAAGAATTCTGAAAAAAATACGGTTTCAACAAAAAAAAAATAGTAAAAAATATTATCGACGTTTATTTTAATCCAGTTCCTATGGAAGCTTATTTATATAAAAAATAGAAAATGGTAATTGTGGCTTTTTTCTTACAATTCTGACTTTTTTCTCAAAATTGTGTGATCATGTAAACTCGCAATTGTGAATTATAAAGACCAAATTAAAAGATGAGGGAAAAAGTAAGTCTTTTATCCCCCTCAGAACTGGACTTTTTAATTTTAAAAGACATAAAAACTCACAATTGTGGGGGGAAAAAAAGTCAGAATTGCGAGAGATAAACTCACAACTGTGAGGAAAAAAAGACAAAAAAAAGTCTTTTTCTCAGAATTGGACTTTCTAACTCGTGATTGCAATTCTGAGAAAGTTCTCTAAAAGTTCTTTTAAATTGTTTCCATGTAATTCCTCTCTCCAAATATTTCCACTATAAGTCCATTATTGTAAACACAATAATTCTTTTTATTTCTTTATTTATTTTTTTACAAACTATAAACAACTTTTTGCCACAGAATTTTACAGAAGTTGTACCTGGGTCATTCTCTAAGCCATTGCTATTAATTCATTACAAATGAAGACAAAACACCTGCAAGTCATGTCATAATAAAAACAGTATGTCAGTATTTTATCAGAATTATTGCTGTTTTTATTGTGAAATAGCTCAGCCAAACTTCTACGGCATATGTCTAAAAACCATGGTATTATAATAAAACTTATGATGCAGTTTTTTCTTACCAAGCCTATAGAGTGACTCTGCATGGCAATGGTTCGATCCCTGGTGCCAAGCTAGTTTTTGCAGAACGTCAAATGCACATTCCAGTGCCATTTTCCCATTATACTCTTAAAGGTCACACTGAGTCCAGTGAATGCCTTGGAATTGCAAAGTTAGCAGGCTTTTGTTTCAGAGCATATTTGTATTGAGCGATAACGGCATCGTATGAGAGTCACTGGCATGTTGAAAATAAAGCTTAACACAGGATACAGTATTTAACATGGGCCTGTTTGCTTGGGTTCAGTTTGGTTCAGGATCGCACCATAAATTCATCTCATTATTTTAGGAATTGAAGCGTTCCGATGCGGCACACTCGCACACTTCCAAAACGAAGCCAGTCATCAACCGCACCCTGGACTCTCCTTTTAACACAGGAACTCCAGAAGGACAAAAAAGGGGAAATGCAAACAGCAGTCAGCATGCTGGCTTTTGTTGGACTCTTAACGGTGGAGTGAAACTTTCTCTCGATTGGAGCCGAGTCATTTTTGCTCTCCTCCACATGACTCAGACTCCGTCTGTCTGTGGGAGACGTAGACCCGGTGCTAATTAAGGTATTTCCCAGCAACCACCACTCCCGTTTTGGGAGGGAATTACTTTTGTATTTTGCATGAGTGTATTGCCAGAAATTTTCCATATGTGGGCGCTTAATGGTAATGCTAGCTTCATAAAACTGTGCAAAGAACTCAATAATGATAAATGTTATAGAAAAATAGAGTTGCCTGCGCTAATAGTAAGTGTTCATTCGAAACAAATATCTAATAATGTTCTACTCTAACTTAAAAAAGTGCTGTTCTGATAGATTTGTTGCTCATACAATTATATAAATATCAATTCATGCACTTTGTAAATATTTCTTGTGTGCGTTTTTGTGGATTTTCCCATCTTTTTGTCTAACTAATGGAATCTTTATGGAATCTGTTGGCGAACTGCAAGAAATGGCTGATAGGCAATTATAAATAAAAATATAGCTGCGAGCAGCAATTATCGGGGTTCAAGCGTTTTACGGCATTTAAGCCAATGCGTAAAATAGTGTTTTATTTAACAAGCATGTAAACACTTAAATCATAGAAGGAAAAGACCATTTACAGCCAATACAGACAATATATGGTGTTTAAAGATTTTTAACTGTTTAAGTGTCACCTATAGTCCGATCTTCTAAAAGTATGCATGCTTTTTTAGAATCATGTGCTGGATATGCTCTCATGATGAGTTTTCATTTAGGAATGATAGGCTTTTGGGTAGACTTGGCCATGCCTGTTTTTTTAAATTTTAAGTTTTGATAACTATTCACCGAGAGAGTTCCAAGAATTGTGCCTCAGTGAGCTAAAAACCTTGGACTAGTTTGCCAATGTTGGTTTTTGAAATAATCTCCAAAATTTACTCCAAAATTTAACGAACGATTCGATTGACAGCGCGTGGTCCTTGAGGAAAAGTTGCTCGGAATGAAGCGTTCGACCATGTGGTACGAATGTCATGGGTGTTCGCGAAAAATCGTGCTATATACAAACCTTTATAGCTCATGTTTTTTTTCCTGTTATAGCTCCACCAAGTGGCCAGTCGCTGCGTTCTTTTTCACGCAACCACAGAGTGAGCTCTTACATAGGTGTGCCGAGTTTAGGGAAAAAATCTAATTCCGTTCACGAGTTATACCCATTTTGGTAAAAGTGTCTCCGCCCACTTAGAACCTTTTGGCGGCCCTTAATTTTGATAATTATTGACAATCAGACTCCAGACAATCTTGTTGCACTGGTTTGGTTCTGATTGGGCCAAAAATTCCAAAATGCTTTAAAATTTAGAGCAAATCCAATGCATTTTGTTCGTCTTGAGCCAAGGATTCCAACAATATAAGACACTTGAACCAACACCAGTTATGAGCCATTTCATATTTTTCACCACTGTAGCGCCCCTGTCAGGCTGATCAGGGCGAGCCTTGGTGACGTTGTGGACGGGTTGAGTACTACCAGTCTCCATGACTTAGGTTTGGTCTGCCCAATCACTTTTAAGGGAGAATACTGATCCTTTGAAATTTTAACAATTACAGTAGGCTTTCAGTGCTACACGCTTGAACCCCTAATAAGAAATTTGGTTGTTTAAACAAGTGTAAAAAATCTAGAACACCACAATATACAATATATTTTTTTCAGTGACTCTTTATGCAATCAGTACGTGGCTCTCTTTATGAGTGAGTTATGAATCATTCATTTAATGATTTCTTGCAAAAACACAGATGTGTTTAGCAAAGAAATGCGGGACTGTCTTTGTGAGTGAGTCATTGAATCATTCATTCAACCGATCCATTCAAAAACACTCATTCTCTTCATTTGTTCAACAACACTAATTCATTCATAAACAATACAACTGTCTTTTTGAGGGACTCACCAATTAAGTAACCAAATTGATCAAAAACAACTGGCTAATTCAAGAACGCGACTACTATTTTTTGTTGTTGTTTTTTGGAACTATTTTCGACGGAGAAGCAAACAGACACAAAATAACTAACAATATTGTGTATAAAATATACAGTATTAATCTCTCTGTTGTTAAACTATATAAAACCAATATCACATATCGCAATCGTTCTGTATCAGTCGGATTGCTTACGAAAGGTGATGAAAGGTAATGTTTATGATGACTCATAATATAGAGCCCACAGGTTCTGTGATGTGTGTATCACTCCCACTTTCTGAGGGAAGTGAGTCTTACATAACCTAATAAGCAGACTGAGTGCAAACAAGTCTGGTTTTGTTAGACGAGAGCAAAGAGAGAAAATAAATACTTTCCGTCTCTCCGTGGTTTTTTAAAGCGTACAGTATTTGTGCGTACAGTGAGCGATGGGCAAACCTCAGACAGCGACAACATTGGGTAAGACTGTAAACTGGCAGGACAAGGCTGACCAAAGAAGCCTGCTGTTTAATGTGGTTGTGTGAGGTACAGTTCGTTTCATCAGCCAAACAAAGAGCCGGAGAGGAGACACGGCCCATGAGCCATAAGCGTGAAGTGCCACGAGACTTCCAGAAGGTGTGACATCATCGCGGTTATGTGCAGTACAATTACCCAGTAGAACATTTAACCATTGAACATACAGTGTCTTTTGTGCCTATTCTTACGAAATTCTAGGCAAAGTCAATGCAAAATTCCACTTGTTCATTTGTCCATTTTTAAAGGAATATCATTTGCATGGTGGTACATTACAAAAATGACCATGCGGTGAGTCTTTGAATACCAATACAGAGTCTGTAGACTAAACATCAAGTGTCACATGAAGGCATGTGCATGTATTGCATTGATTCAACAGCTTGCCACCCATATTTTTCTAAAGCATATTTCTCCCATGTCAAACAAGAGACTGAATTACTATAGTTTTTATGGGAAGTAATATATATTATGTAACTTTGGCATTATTATTTCTCAACTAGGCTAGGCTTGCTTTCTTATAACAAAAAAGTTGTATTTTTGGCAAATGTAAAGGCTCTTTAACACCAAAAGTGAAATGAATAAACCTCAGGCTGAAGGAAATGCATATTTATGCTTGTACAGTAGAGGGCGCAGCTCACACAAACCTTTCAGCTGTGATTAAACAAAAATATAAATATACAGAAGGAAGTTCAACACTCATATTTCTAAATCTTATCGAAAGTCGTTTTTGTTTATTAGTACGGTTGAATTAGATCATTGAAGGTCAGCAGCAATGACATTGGTTAATAAAGTGAGATTAAATACATAAAGTATATTTGTGTAATTTAATATAGTTAATTACAGGTTTACATACAATTTTGAGAATGTGTTTCACTGTTGTCTGCTGTTGTCATTTGGAGGAGTATTGAATGTTTCCGTGCAAATGAGTAAATGCATGTTCACATTTAGTCTAAAACAATAATCCTCATGTTCACAGTGACAGGAGAGCTGTCGGTCAATACATGTGAAAAAGTAACTTGCATTACTTATTTGAAAAAGTAAATATTTTGTTGTAAATTGGAAAAGTAATGCATTACTTCACTTGTTACTTGAAAAAGTAATCTGAAGTTACTTGTAGTGCTTTCTCCCCAACACTGTTCTTGAGTTCTTATAATGACACAAATAAGGCGTCTTTTAGAGAGCATTTCTCAACATTTTCAACATCATTAAATATTTTCCATATTTGTTCTTGACTTTTCTATCTAAAACACTTCTCAAACATTTCTCAACAAATTATCCCAAGACCAGCAGATGGATTTTTTTTTTCCATCCAATTTTTATCTTTACTGTATACCAGCAGCATCTGAAACAAAGTTGATAGATCAACCAAGACTGATAATCCATACATAATCTGCTGAGCAAGGAAAGATAAACCTCTGAGCAAGACACGTTTCCTCTCAGTCCAGCTCTGTTCTCCTGTCTCAGTGATCATTCATGTCTGACAATCAGCAGAGGTATTCGTCCAGTCAAGCCATGATGAAAAACCATCTGCTCAGAGAACAGCTTGTTCCTCAGGGCTTGAGATCACTGTGGAGATTTATGACACAAGACGTTGATAAGCAAACAAAGACCTTTTTAAAAGGGACTCTCATTTTTCCTGTTACTTTAAAAGGTTTGATTTAAAATGAGCTCCCTGACTTTATTCAACAATTGTCTCATTTAAATCTGTTTTTTTTTTTCTCCTAAGGAATTTTACAAGAAACCGTTGAGACAAAGCTGAAACTCTCTCCTGGTATTAGTCTACATAGAAGAAATGGTCTATTCTTCATAGCTAAAGCAAATATAGGATGATATCCAGAAATATTTTTCAGTAGGAAGAGAAATACAGTAAACATAATTCCAAACGATGACTGATTTCTTCAGATGTGCCAGACAGTTTTGGTGACTCGGAAAACAATATAGTCTCAACAGTCTGGAAACTACCTGATTGATAAGAGCTCCATTTCTGGCAGCAAAAAACCCAAAACAAAACAAAAAACCCTGCAAAGTATTTCTGATTTGAAATTTAAGTTAATTAATATACATATCCATAAATACAGGATAACAGCAACGTGACATACAGTTAAAGTTGTTTCCCATATTTCTAAAAGAGCTTCTCTAGTCAGGAAACATACTGAGGGAAAGATAATGGAGTCAGCATTTTGAACCTTCTGCCTGTCATAGATTTTTACAACTATCAAAATTCTAAATGTAACATGTGGCATTCATTTAAAAAAATAAATAAATAAATAATCAAGGAACGAAAGAAAACATTATACAGTATGTACACTGGCTTCAAGAAGTATTTGAATTGTAATGTTTGTCATTTTGAATAGTTTTCCAAAACATGCCATTGAAAAGCGAGAAGCTTCCATTAGCAAAAACAGAACAAAACACCAGAATTAAGCTCATTATAGAGAAAAAAATATCAATTCATGTGTTTGCTAAGCCCTGGGTATATTTGTTTTTTGTCCGCTAATATATACGCACAGCGACTTCATTTTTCCTTGCCATCTTTCGCCGCGAGTTACAACCCATGTAAACATCTTTGTATTCTTTCATGCTAAAGTTGCACTTTCTAACCTCTTCGCACAATTTCTCTATGTAGGCCTACATCGTCGCTGTAGCTTGCATGCATTCTGGTCTGTTCTGTTTATGCAGTTTTTCTTTGACTATCTTGTAAATCGACGCCCCCAGGCCATGGTTGCCACCTTGTGGATAAACTAATTACTGCAAAATGTGCGGTTACAAAAATCCGACAGTGCACGTCCTCTTCTGATGACAAAATTTGCGTCACACGGACTGTACACTGACCCTCACGTATGCCTAAAAAGTGATTTAAAAGTTGAAGGAACACATTGCAAACAAGAAGAGTCGTAGCATCAGCAGCGAAGGTCAGAAGAATGGAAGAATCAGCTTGCTGTCAATGAGCGAGAAAGGGCAGCCTTTGTTTAGTACTTGGTATATGAAAAACCTACAATGCCAAAAAATATGTGAATTCGATGTGCTTGTTTGATGTACTTGTATTTTAAATCGATAAAAAACGGTCAGATTGTAACAAAGCGTTCAATGCTGTGTAATGTGAGTTTATTGAACAAGAGAGTTTTATTTTGATATGAAGAAGTCACACTGAACGAATTTCTTATAGTATTTGTTGATTTTTGCAGTGTGACAGAAATAAAACACCGTATATGCCACCAGAAAACACTGACTCTTCTCTGTGTGCAACATCTAGGTATAATAATGTTATTATCTACTAATACCATAACAATAAATCTGATTGGTTTTCATTGGTGACATCATATGCAAATGATATGCGGCCCGTGAGACTTGCACTTGGACCGTAGTGCAGCCAATTGTGAAAAAAGGTTGAGAACCACGGCTATAGATAATCAAAAAATCGATTTCAGTTAAGTTTGATTTTGAACTGCCCTGAAATCTCATTAGATGCTAGTACTTTGATACACCATAACACTGTAAACTTCTTTAAGTACCATGGTATTACCATCATAGGAATAACCAATGGTTCTTCCATGGTAACCTCTATAATACCATGCTTTTGACTTTATTTTCTCATCAACAGGATACGGAAACTATGTAAACAATGCACAGAACTATGTAAAGAAGCTAGACTCGTTAACAAAGCTTGCTCGCTCGCAGTAAAACAGCAGGGGTTGCTTTGTTTCTTGTCTGGGAGCAATGTGGATCTTTTTCCCAACATACCAGACACATTACGATGACCATGCAGGCATGATATAACTTCCATGCACAGCTTGTGTAAGAGCATTTGCTGCAAAAACAAAGAAAAAAGAGATGGACTGAATAGTATTACAATAATTCAGCTTGAATCTGCAACTGTGGTGTCATTTAACCTCTTATTACTGTTCCATATTCTATTATTACAAATATTTTTTTGACAATACGATCCACTTGTAGAAATGCATGTTTTATTTTGATAAATGAGAATTTTCAATGCTATGATACAATACACATTATAGCAGCTAACACACGCATTCCTCCTGCCACCAAATTCGGTGAAAGATGGGTAGAAAAGTCTGTATGTGGTCTCCAAACAAATAAAACTGCACTATTATCAGCTGGAAACAAACTGGCATGAATAGCTTGTACCAAGACATTTCCTGTCCTAAAGAGTCAGTCATTTTCTCATTTGGATTTAAGAAAAAAAAAAAAATACTTATTATGACATTGCATGCCAAGACATCCACCAAAACACACACTCAAACTCTGCTTTTATCTTTTCTCAGCACGAGTGATGCTAAAAGTTTGTGGTTTCCCGTCTAATTTAATGTTTGTGGTCTATTACTCATTCTACCCAAAAGCATCATGTTCAAACTGCAGCACGGGGCCTGAAACGTGTTACAAAATCAGCTGAAGGGAGAAGGATTTTATGAGAGTTTCTTTCCAAAATTGCACTGTAATTAACAGTGTAATCGAATGGACGCTATCCAATAACAGCAGCAGACCTAAACTGCTCTGTCCACCCACCACTTTACCAATTGATTTAATTTCATTCTCAAGATTTACATTTTTTGTTTTTTTGCCTGATGAAACCGTATGATTAGTCACTATAATGGATTTCAAAATATATGTTATGTAATATTATATGAATATTATGAATTATATTCATATTTTATTCAGTTTAATACAGCAATTTCTTATTCAATGTCACAGATGTCTATTTGACATGAATAAAAAAGATGACCATGTAAAAAATAAACCTTCTATGAAAGACTTTAAACACTCCTCTGTCTCCATCTAGTGGTTGTTTTCCTTAGAAAAACACACTACTATAGATTATCAATGGCCTCTGTTTCAGTTACCTGTATTGTTTGCATTATATTATGGCACAATGTATATCTTAGATATGACCCACTATGAATTTCAAATATTACTACACTGATTTTTACACGACAATGCTTGATATTAGTACCACCATGATTTTTTTTTTTTAAATAAATTGAATGAATTGTAACATTGTATAGAGCTCCTGATTTAGTAGCAAGCTTGTTATGATAATAATACAAGCAATAATATTAAAAATAATAACAACTAAGGCTATTATAAATCCATACATTCCCTAATTTTGAAAAAAAAAAAAAAAATGTGCTAAGCACTGCATCCATAAAAATGAAAAGTCATAAATGCAACACTTTTGACCATTGGACTGCTTCTATTTATAGGATGTCATATAAAATGTCATATCAGAATGAAATTATATAACCTACAGTGTTATACTGATGCCCAGCCCAAGGAAAATGCTCATTATTGTTGATAAGTGGTATCTGGAAATTGTCTATACGATGTTAAATCGCTCAGATATCATTACTGATGACGTGAGCTGATGGCTTGTGGTTATAGGGCACAATTTGAACTCGCCACACATAACAAAACTTCTGAAATATCTAAGCAGCAGTTTAAATATATGAGCTGATTGCACAGTTAATCGGTGGAAATTTCTAATATTTATTATCACAATACCCTGATTTATAACATTAGACCAGGTTTTCCGAAGTTCAATGCTAAAATTCTGCTTCGAAATGCTGAACCTTTGGGTGGGGAAAAATGTCTTGGGTTTAAATATTAACACAGTTTAACTGTGTAATCATTTATCTGTGCGTCTCTCGGTTGAGCTGTTGTCTGGGACTGTATCTCAATCAGATGAGGACGGCTTTATAAGTCGCTGTCTGTACTAGGTTCACACTGTCATGCTCAACAAGCTTGGATAACAAACAGAACGATGGAGGGCTCAGTATTGTCTGTTTTGGTGGTCTTGGCTCTAGTGGCCCAGGGCAGGTAAGATTTTACGGTTATGAAATTGCCTTGATGGTCTCCAGAGGTTGAATTAAGACAGAACAAAAAAAAGTTTTGTTTGAAAAGTTGAGATCATTCCAGATCGTTCTGTGTAAATATCTGATATTGGGACATGAGATACACTTTGAATACAAAGACATTTGGATAAATAAGATCATTCTTTTTTCAGCATTACATCTGATGCATAAAGAGGCTTTTCCTCATTTGAGTCAGTAAAGAATTTTAATTCATTACAGATTGGCTGGTGGACTGGAACACAAATCTCATGACTACACAAAGTACCACACCATGGATGAGGTGAGATTATCCTGTACTCGCGGCTGTTGATTCACATTCATTGATTGATTCATATACTGACCCGATAAATCTCTCCACACAGATTTCAGCCTGGATGAATCAGATCGAAAAGGAAAACCCAGACGTTGTGTCCAGCATGATGTATGGACAAACTTATGAGAAGAGGAACATTAAATTGCTAAAGGTACTATCTGTATAGTGCAATACTCCATTTGGTATCAACAAATAAAAGACAGAGGCTGCGTCCGAAATCGCATACTTCCCTTAATATATAGTAGGCGATAAAGAGTAGTATGCGGTAAGAGTCGTATATTCACAAATTCACAGTACTCAATAAATATCTACTACTTCTGGCAAGATTCTGAAGTGTGCATATGATGGATACTTTACTATCCCACGGGAGAGGATTTGTGAAAGGAAGTGAAGTGACGCAACTGACTCTGGTAGGTCACATGATAATAACAACGTGGCAAATGTAGTATGTCCTGATTTCCTACTGTAATGCAGTTCGTAAGTATGGCAAGAAGAAGGCAGCAACCGGCGAACGTTAAACATAACTTTAATAAACTCAAACAAGCAAACAACAAAACGAAAGTAAAATGGCGGCAATTCCTCACAGCGACTCACAGCGACAAACATAATAAAACACAACATAAAATCCAGGGCTGGTCCTCTCTCCTCCTTCACTGTCGTCACTCCCCTTTTATGCTTCCGGAGCTCCTCCGTGAGAGATACGAGACCGGTGCAGCACGCAGCTGATGCTCATCATCACTTGTGTCACCGACCTCGCGCCGTTCCCTCACGGCTCTCGACACATCCTGCTTGTCACACCTACATACTACACACACTCATACTATACAATACTTGTACAGCTCGTATAACCCTTCCGTTCTGTGCCCGACTCGAACCTCCAGCATCGGAGGTGGGCAAGCTAACAAGGATGCTAAAGCCAGCAGTCTCTAACATCAGTCGCTAGGTGTACCTGCACTGCTCTTACTAGCTGGTCTCCATTACACTCACCCCCTAAACCTCACTCCTATCCAGGTCATGGCACTAATGTAGCCCCTACATTACTTGCCCCACTCAGTGCGGGACTTCAACGGGCATGGGAGGTATGTGTGCTAACAAGGACGCCAAAGACTGCAGTCTTTAGAATCAGTCGCTAGTGAGCTAGATAAGTTGTGGGTAGGGTTAGGATTAGGACAAGATTTTCAGACAGGAATGATGTTCCAGGATCAACAAAATATGTTGATCTGGGAACATTCCAAAATCACGGTGACCCTCAGCACCCTAAACCTCACTCCCATCGGGGTCACGGCACCAATGTAACCCCTCCGGTCCTGCCTGCCCCGCTCCGAGTGGGACTCGAACCGGCATCTCCGGCATGAGAGGCGGCACTAACAAGGACACTGAAGACCACAGTCTTCAGCGATAGTCGTCAGTGTACCTCCTAAGATCAGGGGAGTGAGGTTTACCTGCACAGATCTCACTAGATGGCCTTCATTACACTCACCACCTTAAACATTGGTCATGGTACCAATATAACACAGTCCTACTTGCCCTGCTCTGTGCAGGACTTGAACAGATGTCACCAGCATGGGAGGTGGGCACGTTAACAAGGACGCTAAAGACTGAGATTAGGTGAATGAAGTTTACCTGCACAGCTCTTACTAGCTGGTAGGGCTGGGATAATAAATCAATGCATCGCGGTTCGTGAATCGATTGCAAGATTTTCCAAATGCATTGTCTAAGTTTAGTTTTTAATAGTAGATGGTGCCCAGGCTAGTTTTTAACCGCACACTCAAATGCTCACAAAGAAGAGCACTCAAGAGCGCTTGTGCGTTCGAGTGAGAGATTAATGTAAACAGCCCACTGCAAACACCCTTGTAATTCGCTTCAACATTTTCGAACTTTACGAATTATTATTTTATGGAAGGTTCAAGTGGTGTGTGTAAAGAATTGGTTTTAAAGAATTGCTGTTAAAAACTAAGCTCAGAATCGATTAAAGAGATTCTCTCGCAATGCATTCAGAAAATGTCAGAATTGATTCAGAATCATTTCTCGATTCACGATGCATCAATTTATTGTCCCAGCTGGCCTCCGTTACATTCATTCCTCTAAACTTCACTACCATCCGGGTCACGGCACCAATGTAATCCCTCCGGTCCTATTTGCCCTGCTCTGAACCGGTGTCTCTAACATGGGAGGCGTGTGCCCAAACAAGGACACTAAAGGCCACAATCTCTAGCGTCAGTCGCTAGCGCACCTCTTGAGGCCAGCGGAGTGAGGTTTACATGCACAGCTCTTATTAGCTAGCCTCCTGAACACTCACAAAGTAAGTACTAATTCAAAATAAGTACCTACTCGAGAGTATGCGATTTCGGATGCAGCCGGAGTGAACATCTTGCCCTACTGGTGGATTTCAAACAACCTAATCATTGTATTTATTAGACCCAACTCAATTGAGATTACATTTGACGTCCTTACTAAAAACTGCTGTGTTGAAACCATGATGCAATGAAAATTTTACAAGGTACTTGAAATAACGACATGGTATTACCATAGTACTTTCTTCCATTTGTTTGAATCTGATATGCAGATCGGCTTCAACAGCACCACATCAAAGAAAGCCATTTGGATGGACTGTGGGATTCATGCCAGAGAATGGATCGCTCCAGCTTTCTGTCAGCATTTTGTTAAAGAGGTGAGACTTTACTTCAGGGAAGGTATAAGTACTCACTTGTTATTATCAGAAATATGACATCCATTACATAACATGACAGGCCATTGTTTATAATGCACTGCCTCTGTCTGTAAATGCAATACCACTGCTGAGTTCAAATGTTTTTAGGACTCAGGAACAATTTATTATCCTAAAAATGCTCTGGATTTGGTTGCTTTTGTTACTTTCTTATCCATATGTACTACAACGAGTGTAGAGCTCACAAATATTGATGATACGGCTGTTATAATGGTTGTAAAACTCCCGTTGTAGCTTGATCACCCTAACAATTATACTAGGGAAAGAATTCTCAAAGTATACATCATACTATTACATATGCTAAATGAAACAGCAAGCCAAGACATTGGTGTGCACAATAAACAATGAGAAATGAAGGTTATAGAAGTTCCATTTGTTAATAATGTTTTTATAATGCTTTAAGGGTGTTCATATGTTTCTCCGCCTGTAAAACTTTTTCATGCCAAAAAAAGATCCTGGGCTCCTACAAAACAGACTCGAAGGTGAATACATTGTTTAAAAATCTGGACTTTTACATCACCCCAGTGCTGAACATGGACGGATATATTTATTCCTGGAAGGATAACACAGTGAGTTTCATTTGTTTGAGTACTTTAGTATGACATATTAAATGATATATTGATGATCATGTTTTTAGCAAACATATGTGATGTGTTTTAAAGACTAGACTATGGAGGAAGTCCAGATCACCAGGCACTGAAAACTGCACTTGCTTTGGCACTGATCTCAACCGCAACTTTTACGCTAACTGGGGGAGTAAGTAACATTATATATATTTATATATATATATATATATATATATATATATATATATTATTTTACACATATTTTTATATAGTTTTAGTTTCAGTTAACTATAATAAAAAAAACGGAAGCTTGAAATATTCACAAGAAGTTTTTTTGAGCCAGAATAATTGCCAGCACTGAAACAAGTTTAGATAACTGAATGAACTGTCTGGCATCTGAAAAATGTAAATATCAGCTATATATGAGAGATAAGGGTTATAAACATGGCTTAACACTAACAGATGACTTAACAGCACTCAATGTACTCTATTAATCTTGTCTTTCCTACATTCCCACCCTCTACAGGTCATAAATTGCAGGATTATGGTGGCAAAGATAAACCTAATGTTGAAATAGTAAACAAATAAAAAAAGTTACAACGATAACCCATCATTCTCAGTTGCTGTGATTTTGCAAAATAGCCATCAAGCATGTTATATGTAACCAATGCTAAAGTAGCTGATAATATATTTTTTACACCTACACTGATGTAAGTACTGTCAAAAGTGTCCCATCATGATCTAGTCTATTTCTATTTGTCTTTGTTCACACGTCAGTGGTCGGGATCTCCAGGAACTGCTGTTCAGAGATATATAACGGTCCGACTGCTCTGTCTGAGCCAGAGGCCAAAGCCGTCACTGACTTTTTGGGAGCGCATCAAAACCAAATGCTCTGTTATCTCACCATCCACTCGTACGGTCAGCTGATCCTCGTCCCCTACGGACACCCCAACATCTCAGCACCCAATTATGATGAACTGGTAAGTAGAAGTGCAAATTCTTTTGGGATAGGATCGGGAGCTTTCAAGCATACTGTACACTGGATGAAATATGCACGTCTGTTGATGTGTTTGCAGATGGAAGTAGGTCTCTCTGCGGCTAAAGCCATCAAAGCAGTTCATGGGAAGAGCTACAAAGTGGGCAGTTCCCCTGATGTGCTGTGTGAGTATGTTTGAAATGATTTAGAAGAAACTGATTCCACATAATCCCTGCTCATGGTGCTTGCCATTTTGAAATCAATTGAATAAAACAATTTAAAAGATAATTGTGACTTTTCTTCACAATTAGTTCGTAATTGAGAGTTTTAAAAGTCAAAATTGAGAGATATACTATACACTTGAAAAATTGTGTGTCCTCACGTCTTTCCACGCTTGAAACAACATTCCTTCTGATGTTCATTCATGTTTATTTGATGCTTTAAATGAACTAGTATGAAGAGATCAAGCCGCTTGAAGGAGCTACAGCGATCTGTCACGACATTAAAGAGCCACTAAACAGTATGAACTTGAACATGGAATTGTTTCATATCAAAAGTAACCTGCTCTGTCTTCTCTGTTGACGCATTGTCAGTGTCCTCTTTGCTCCACAATGTAGAACATGATGTGTGGCGTGAGAGCGGCATAGCAACAGTAACTAAAGGGGGCGGGTCTTTGCGAAGGGTCAATTGCAAGAAATAAAGTCAGAATTGTGAGATATAAACTCAGAGGAGGAAAAAAAAATCAAAACTGCGAGTTTATATCTTTTGATTTTGTTTTTTTCCGTCTACTAAAATAGGTTTTCGTGCTTGAATGTTCAAAAACACTTTTATTTATTAAAAAAAAATATTATTTTTCAGGTGTTGCAGCACCTCTCTTCCCAGTCTCAGTAACACTCTGTTTAGTTGAAGCCCCTCCTTCTGAAAAGCACAGTGTGTTGTGATTGGTCAGCCACTTCAAGTGCGTTTGCCCAGACAGCAACATAGTGTGGCCCAGATCCGGCCCACATCTGGTACATGTGGATTCCAGATGTGGGCCGGATCTGGGTCGACACTACGTTGCTGTCAGGGTGGGAAATGTTATGCCCCTTACCATAACCGCGAAGTTCAACTAACTCAACATTATTAAAATAATTATTTGCTCATCCGTATTGGCCTGTCGTATCACCCAGTCATACATAAACAAAAAATGAATGCGAGTTATCACGTGACAATGCTTTAATTTCCTTCACAGATCCGAATTCTGGCTCTTCACGTGATTTTGCCAGACTCATAGGGATCCCTTACTCCTTCACCTTTGAATTAAGGGACGAAGGGCAGCACGGCTTCATTCTACCCGAGGATCAAATCCAGCCCACATGTCAAGAAGCTTACCAGGGTGCAATGTCCATCATAAACTACGTCCATGATAAGAATTTCAAAAGTGCATCGATTACAGTCACAGCCACATTGTGGACAACACTGATGGCCTTATGGATCTCAAGCACCAGTGTGTTTTAGACCTCTATTTATAAATGGACTTTGTCACTTTTTTTTGTTGCATTATGCAATATTATGTTTTTAGGTTTTCTTTTAAGAACAACTGTGCAAAAACCACTTGGTTTGATATTTCCCTGTGTAATAAAATTCAGATATTTTTAAATGTGACTCATGTTCAACTTGTGCACTTTTTTTTTTTACATATTTTAATATAGATTTAGATATAGATGTATGTATACTTTGTAACCAATTGTTTTACAAAAGGCTGTTAATTGGCCTCACTTGATTTCATCACAAATATCTTAATTTGTGTTCTGAAGATGTTTCACGGGTGTGAAACAACATGAGGGTGAGTAAATAATGACAGAATTTTCATTTTTGGGTGAACTAACCCTTTACTATTGATTGCAGAGCTCCATTTGGCCAGCTGATGGCAGTATATACACACATGTCACTGGTTGCACGTTTGTATAAACTGCTGTCAACGTCAGCAAAATCAGATAAGATAAAACAATAAAGGTATAACTAAAGAAAATGGACTCAGATCAGTGCTTCTGGGACAGATCAGACATTCCTTCCACAACCGCATAGTAGTTAAACATATCAGAGAAATGAGGGATAAGATCTCCCTCGTGTCAAGCCTGTCCTACACACAGAGACCAGTTTGAACCCCTCCTCTATTTATCACTGACTGACTGCATGATAAAGAGAACAGAGATATGCCCTGTTTGTGATACTAACAATTCCCAGAGAGATCAAGTATAAGTTCCCAAGATACAAAGTATACCTGTTTTCAGTTCACTTGGACCAAAGGTCAGGGGGTCAACTTTTTTTTTTTTTTGCAGTGTTGGCCCATTGAATTCAAGCCAAAAGCCAACCAGGACATCAGCTTTGTACACTATATACTGTGAAACAGTATGCATTTTGTAGTATGCTATTGTTTATGCAATTGTTTTGCCACAATGTTTAATTTTATGAGAGTTGTCCAGTTATCATTATACAAAGATCCAATTTTGTGACAACCAAAAATCTGCGTAATGTGCACAGCATATATACTGCACACATACTTAGTGCGAGTAGTATGATAGTATGCCATCCCGAACATACAGATTAAGTAAATTGGGTACTAATGTCAAATTAAATTAAATATTAAAAAATGTAACATATATTTTATATTTTAACAGTCTAAAAAAAAAAAATTAGTAATGATTAAGCTATTTGTAATATATATATATAATAAAGTAATATATATATATATATATATATATATTATATATATAAAATATTTATATATATATATATATAAAATATATATATATTATACACATACGTATATACAAACACATATATATATACACACACACACACACACAAACACACACACACACATATTTATATATATATATAAATATATATATATATATATATACACACACACACACACCTTAAGATAACCAAATTATAACTTATCAAGAAAAATTATGACTAAATGTTTTATTCATCATATGTATAGACAGTTTTATTAGTCGCAGTCTCCAGGGAATTCTTCAAGTAAATCATTTATGTATTTCAGCTGAAACAAAAGCTTGGGAACCCCTGATCTCACGCAGCAGACGTTCAACCTTTTCCCCGCAGCTATTGAACCACGGCACCACTATACCCTCATGAACTAGATCTCCCAAACAAGTCAAGCCATTGGACCATCATGAGAAACGGTCCCTCTCAGAGACCTCTCAATCTCCATTCCTGCTCTGCGGTGGCCCCGTATGAGAAAGACAATCTCTGTTTGGAGGAGCAGTGCTGGTGAATAATGTGCATGAGCGTTACAGTCCCAACAACAGCCATCCATCATAGCTGTGTGCTGTGACATGAAGGTAATATGATCGTCCACTGGGCTCCAGCCAGATCTGCGAAGAGACGTTTGGAGTGGTGAAAATAGAAGTCAGACTTGACGTCTCGTGATAGACGCACAGCTGGGCTTGAGTTTTTTCACTTTACTGATCGCTCGAAGGCTATAGAAAGCATTTTGATCGTGACTGTGGTGGTTTTGCGCTGTACGTTAATGTGCGACATTAAGGCCTATTCATTAGTCAACGTCAAAACATTCAGTGGACGCCGTTTGTCATGATGTATCAACAGATCACAAGAATGTGATTTTTGGATCGTAAACTCGTAGCTAAATCATAAATTGTAACTGAATCTATTAAACCTTCAAATCACCCCCTCAGGAATGTTTTTTTGCTCACAAGTTGCTCTTTAAAACCTCAGGAGATCTTAGTTTTGTATTTACAGTAAGTATAGACTCTCCTGCATTCTTTATGAGAAATAAAAGCAAAACAAAACTAAGGAAATCTCGGACATACAGCATGAGTATCAAAATTATGATTATGTACGCCGCTGTTCAATGCAAAAGAAGTTTTGTCTGCTCACTCATTTATTTAAAATTACAGTAAAATAAGTAATATTGTGAAATATTATTACAATTTAAAATAACTGATTTTTATTTGAATATATTTTGAACTGTAATTTATTCCTGTGATCAAAGCTGGATTTTCAGCATCATTCCTCCAGTCTTCAGTGTCACATGATCCTTCAGAAATCATTCTGATATGATGATTTGATGCTCAAGATTATCATCAATGTTGAAAATGCTTAAAATTTTGGCCAAAACCGCTAGACGGATTAATTGATGAATAGAAAATTTGAAATAGGAATCTTTTGTAACATTATAAAAGCTTGCTTTTGATTCATTTAATGCATCCTTGCTGAACAAAACTATTAATTTCTTTAAAAAAATCAACAACTTCTTGACCAAAAACATACATATTAATTAAATATTAAATCATAATTCTAAAATGAATGATCATTTTGTGAGAACTTAATGCGAAATGATTTTTTATTGCAGATTTTGGTGTCTTGTTTGAGTTTGAGATATTGTTGAGATCTCTAGAGGAGATAATGTGAGATTATTTTATGCAAATAATCTGAAATGTCAAAAGTCTCCCATTTAAACCCTAAAGTATTCCTAGTTTATCTTCATTGTTCCTTCTTCTTTTGTCTTTGTGTTGCTCCTTCCTCCTCTCAGTTTTTCCAGCCTCCTACATTATAATATTTTTTACTTCATTTCATATTCCTTTCCGAATCCCTCTTTTATGCATGTTTTTTTTTCTCCTTCATGAATGTATCGGACAACAAGTGCAAAGACATTTTGATGTTGGACTTCTAGGTCTTGTACGAAACCTTTATGAAATGCTAATAAGACATATCATACAGTATATGATGCCTTATTATTGCAGTGCAACACTTCGGAGCTGCCCACGTGCCACACACTCATCACCTCGACTAATGGGACTGTGACAGCCCTGCCGCCCACCTGTTTCCATGACAACTGCCACCAAGACTGCTTTAACCAGATCTGAGGCGTGTTTCTGCCACCCTGAAACATTCTGCTTTCTGTCATGTTCTCCCGGAGATACTTTCGGCTCGCCACTTTGTCAGATGATGGGGTCTGTGATCAGCCGCACGCTTACTCGGTTTGATTCCGCAAGATCCTTGTTAGCAGCTGATATAATGACGGCAGCTCATATCTGAATGACAGACTGTATGAAACCACGTGCTCATCTGGAGGGAATCACAACTGAGATCTTTTTGGTTTTACAACTATTTCTCCAAACTGAGAGTTAATGGAAAGCAAATGGAGACGTTCAGTTGAAGTCACATCAAACTCGAGCCTGTTGCTTTCTTAATCATTTTTTTGTCTACATTTTTTTTTCCCATTTCACTCATTTTGGAATTCAAATGAAACTGAATGTATATATATATATATATATATATATATATATATATATATATATATATATATATATTTATATTTATTTATTTATATTTATTTATTTATATTAATTTTATACAAAACTATTAAACTGACTAAAGATTAAAATATAATATAATTAATATAAATATAATAAAATTAATGCATTCAAATTTAAAATTAAAACATTAAGAAATATATATATGTAAAATTCTGTATGAATAAAACTGATTTGAAATTTTATATATATATAAATTAAATTAATTAAAGAATAAATTTTGTGTAAAACTATTAAACTGACAAAAGATTAAAATATAATTAATATAAATATAATAAAATGAATATGTTAAAAATAAAAATTAAAACATTAAAAATGAAAATGATAAATATGTAAAATTCTGTATGAGTGAAATTGAGATCAAATTATATATATATATATAATTCACCCAAAAATGAAAATTCTGTCATCATCTACTCACTCTCTTATTATTATACTAACTTCATGTCGTTCCATACCTGTAAAACTTTCATTCATCTTCAGAACACAAATGAAGATATTTTTAATGAAATCCGAGCAATTTCTGTCCCTCCATTGACAGCTACACAACTGACACTTTGACACTTCAGAAAGTTCATAAAGAGATCATAAAACTAATTCACATGAATTTAGTGGTTTATTTAAAATTCTCTGAAGAGACACGATCACTTTAAATGATGAACAGACTGAATTCAGACTTTTACATTTAATCACTTTTATTCCCGCAACCCGGCCCCCGGATAAGCGGTAGAAGATGAATGGATGGATGGATGTTCCCATATAAACATTAAACAGCAAACAGAAAAAGAACAAACCTCATTGGTTCTTGCAGGAGCTCAAAAGTGATGCGTAACCCGAGCATGAACCTCATTGGTTCTCGCACGTCAATCAAACATGCTTGAGCTTCCGTTTACCACAACTGATGTGTGAGTTCATGAATGTAGACTGTCAGTGGAGCGACAGAAAACTTTCAGATTTCTTCAAATATCTTCATTTGAGTTCTGAATGACAGTCTGACAGGTTTAGAACGACATAAACGATGACAGAATTTTCATTCTTGGCTGAACTAACACTTTGTTTTCTCAAGCTATACTATCCACATTCATTTTAGAGCTCCATATGTATGTCAACTGGTAAAATTTCATTTGAATTAATTCGGCATGTGTAACAGCATCACAGATATATGAATAAGAGAGAAAGAGGAAGTTTACTATCCCACTCTTTTTTTCCAACAGATGTTTGAGTCCCCATGGGATCCAACATATGACACATGACAACACCTTTCCCAAAATAAAGAGCGGATATTGAGAATATTTGTGTGCGGATTCTGCTGTTTATTGTTGTAGATGGCCGGTGTGTGTATTGCTGGCTCAGGGTGTGTGTGTGTGTGGGTTGTGCAGAAAGGAATTGCATATGTGCGATTTGCTTATCTTTCGAAAGATAAGGTTTTTAGTGAGACAAGAGTTTTAATGTTACCATATTGGTGAATATAAGAAAATCTCTTTCACTGCAGATTTGATTATTTCTAGCTTTTGTCCTGTGAAGCATGAGGGATTTTCAGCAATTTCCCTGTTTTTTGTTGTTCATTTGTAGGCTACTGTTCTAGTTTTCCTTTATTCGACAGATATCTTCTGTCTTTATCTCGCTTGTTTTGCTGTGGAAACATTTTCTGTTACTTAACAAAAGACTTTATCATGCTCTTGATTCATAGGCAGCAGGCAGACTGGGAAAATTCAAATCTCCCTGAGCTTATCCGGAGATTTCCATCTCACAACTTCCCACACTTCAATACACTGTCTTCTGCAGAGCCCGCAGAACCTGCATTTTCATTCAGTCCACATGATGATGGACCTCCATAAAGGCAACTTCCTTGACTTAACGAACATACACTGCCAGTCAAAAGCTTATTTATTAATAGCCTATTATTTCTCACATTTTAGAATAATATAGTAATCGATGAAATAGCACAAATTAAAGTACATTAATTAAATTGTGATCATTAAAAGTTAAACAAATAAAAAAACAACCTCATGAGCTGGAACCAACTTTTTAACAAAAATGTTTCTGACAAAAGATTTAAAATTTTCACTCGCAAAATAAATAAACAGGCCTTCATATATGGACAGCTCCTGCAATAGGCTATATACCGATGTCATCTGTGGTCATATTCAGGACAAAAAAAGATAAAAAAATAAAAAATAAAAAAAGAGAGTCCACGGAGTGATACGGCAGACAAGAAAGTAGTGCCGCATGTTTCTATCGTTTCTAAGAGCGTCGTAGCCAGTGTTGCCAGACGTACGGTAATTAAAAAAGCACCATAAAAGAAGTTCATATAATCCGTGTGCTACATGCTGAAGTCAGTAAGATTGTTTTGCGAGGAACAAACAAAAATGTCATTAAAGGTGCACTATGTAGTTTTCCATCCTCTAGGGGTCGCTAAACTCTTCAAAACAATAACAAAGGCGTAGTTTGATGACGCAGTGAATATGGAATCATGGAACTTGCCGATGGATCTAATAATATTTTTGGGGAAATGATGTTTATGGACGAGTGAATGCATGTTTTTATCATGACTGTGATATGAAGCAGAGCGTTGCCGAGAATCACAGAGGCGATTATGAGCGACAGATATCAGTGACACACGAGAGTCCCGGGATATAAAGAAACGAGGACATTTCATTCTACTGAACTACTCACAAGTGCTGAAACACTACTCATACAGGTCAGTTTATTTGATGAATTAAAACTGTGAGGTAACGCAGCGCTGTTTCACTTCTCTAACGCTACACTATCATACTAAACTGTGTTTGAGTGTGTGGAAAGTTGTGATGTTTAGTATTAGTTTGTTGTCTGTATGAGACTTAACAGTAAACTAGATCAACATTAGATTATCAAACTGATGATATTCTAACACTTCGTCATGTTGAGCTTTATAACATTGATTAGTCTCATGTTTCCTACATTTGCTCACCTTGTCTAATAACGCGCAAGAGCTCCGTCTCTGTCAAGTCGAAGTTTGTCGCAAAGCTCACGCCATCTCGGAAACGCCACCCCGATATTGATCCTTGTTTTATTTCTCCTTATGTCCCAAAGTTTGCTTGCCATGGTCCATAATGTTCGACCGAAACAACAACAGTGTGCCGATAGACGTTACGCAGCTGTCTGTGTCTGTTGCCATGGTTACTATGCAGTACAAGCGGAAACCAGGGATAACGCAGATATTAGTCACTGACAGGCGCAAGTGACAAGATTTGCAGTAAAATATCCAAAACCACTGGGCCAGTGTCATATATTTTGTTCAATTGAGTACTTACAATATCCCAAATGTTTCAATCTATCCACATGCCCCAAGATTCCTCGCTCAAACTTGGCGTCATCAAGCTATGCCTTTGTTGTGAATAGGCAACCTCTAGCGGACGAAATGTACACCTTTAACACAAAATCTTCTTGTTTTTGTTTTTTATTGGTGGTGACATGAATTTTCTGCCACATGCTGGATTGTAGTGTGTTAAATGTAATGATCTATATAAATGATAGAGATCAGTGGATAAATGTTGCTAAATCTAGTTAATGAAGAAAAGCTGAAAACTACTCCATATCTTTCAACTAAAAAGCCATTCAAAAATTTATTTTTTTTATTGCAAGTGAAATCACGAGCAATGATTTTATTAGGTAGGCTTCACCTTATTAGTATGCGGTTGAACGCCCTTCTGCTTTCACAACTGCTTTATCTGCTATCTGGTGACTGTGGAGGCCATTTGAGTCTGGTGAACTCATTGTCATGTTCAAGAAACCAGTTTGAGATGATTTGAGCTTTGTGTTACCCTGCTGGAAGTATCCATTAGAATATGGTCCACTGTGGTCATAAAGGGATGGTTATGGTCAGCAACAATACTCAGGTAGCCTGTGGTGTTTAAACGATACTTAATTGGTACTAAGAGGCCCAACGTGTGCCAGGAAAAAATATCCCACACACCCTTACACCACTAGCAGCCTGAACCGTAGATACAAGGCAGGATGGATCCGTGCTTTCATGTTATTTATGTCAAATTCTGATCCTACCATCTGAATGTTGCTGCAGAAATCCAGACTCATCAGACCAGGCAGCATTTTCCCAATCTTCTATTCCGTGTGAATTGTAGCCTCAGTATCCTGTTCCTATCTGACAGGAAAAGCACTGCTGTGTCTTCTGCTGCTGTAGCTCATCTGCTTCAAGATTCGATGTGTTAAGCATTCAGAGATGCTCTTCTGCAGACCTCGGTTGTTACGAGTGCTTGCCTTTCTATCAGCTGGAACCGGTCTGGTCATTCTCCTCTGACCTCTGGCATCAACAAGGCATTTTTACCCACAGAACTACTTTTTCAAACCATTCTCTGTAATTCCTAGAGATTTTTGTGCATGAAAATCTCAGTAGATCAGCAGTTTCTGAAACACTCAGACCAGCCCGTCTGGCACCTATGGAAGCCCATTTTCGCAACTGAAAAATAATAAAAAGAAGATTATTACAACTTCTTATCTCACAATTCGGACTTTTTTTCACAGAATTGTGAGATATAAACTCCCAATTGCAAGTTATGAAGTCAGAATTGTGAGATATAAAGTGAGAATTGCGAGATATAAAGTCAGAATTGCAAGATATAAAGTCAGAATTGCATGGAATAAACTCGCAATTGCGAGAAAAAAAGTCAGAATTGCGAGATAAAAGTTGCAATTGCGAGTTATAAAGTCAGAATTGTGACTTTTTTTATATCTCGGAATTACTAGTTTACACTCACCTAAAGGATTAACCAATCACATGGCAGTTGCTTCAATGCATTTAGGGCTGTGGTCCTGGTCAAGACAATCTCCTGAACTCCAAACTGAATGTCAGAATGGGAAAGAAAGGTGATTTAAGCAATTTTGAGCGTGGCATGGTTGTTGGTGTCAGACGGGCCGGTCTGAGTATTTCACAATCTGCTCAGTTACTGGGATTTTCACGCACAACCATTTCTAGGGTTTACAAAGAATGGTGTGAAAAGGGAAAAACGTCCAGTATGCGGCAGTCCTGTGGGCGAAAATGCCTTGTTGATGCTAGAGGTCAGAGGAGAATGGGCAGACTGATTCAAGCTGATAGAAGAGCAACTTTGACTGAAATAACCACTCGTTACAACCGAGGTATGCAGCAAAGCATTTGTGAAGCCACAACACGCACAACCTTGAGGCGGATGGGCTACAACAGCAGAAGACCCCACCGGGTACCACTCATCTCCACCACAAACAGGAAAAAGAGGCTACAATTTGCACGAGCTCACCAAAATTGGACAGTTGAAGACTGGAAAAATGTTGCCTGGTCTGATGAGTCTCGATTTCTGTTGAGACATTCAGATGGTAGAGTCAGAATTTGGCGTAAACAGAATGAGAACATGGATCCATCATGCCTTGTTACCACTGTGCAGGCTGGTGGTGGTGGTGTAATGGTGTGGGGGTGTTTTCTTGGCACACTTTAGGCCCCTTAGTGCCAATTGGGCATCGTTTAAATGCCACGGCCGACCTGAGCATTGTTTCTGACCATGTCCATCCCTTCATGACCACCATGTACCCATCCTCTGATGGCTACTTCCAGCAGGATAATGCACCATGTCACAAAGCTCGAATCATTTCAAATTGGTTTCTTGAACATGACAATGGGTTCACTGTACTAAAATGGCCCCACAGTCACCAGATCTCAACCCAATAGAGCATCTTTGGGATGTGGTGGAACGGGAGCTTCGTGCCCTGGATGTGCATCCCACAAATCTCCATCAACTGCAAGATGCTATTCTATCAATATGGGCCAACATTTCTAAAGAATGCTTTCAGCACCTTGTTGAATCAATGCCACGTAGAATTAAGGCAGTTCTGAAGGCGAAAGGGGGTCAAACACAGTATTAGTATGGTGCTCCTAATAATCCTTTAGGTGAGTGTGTATATATACATATATATATATATATATATTGGAGTACACTTACATTTCCACTCAGTTAGAATAGGTGTTTGCTGATAAATGTGTTTAAGTGACATTAATTGTGATCTGGTGAAGGTGAAACACACTAAAGGTCCAAACAGCTGGGCGGAACATTAACTCCTGAGTCCCTTGAGTGTCTTGAGTCTCACTTTTTTTCAATTCACACTTCATTCAAAGCTGTAACATATGAACACAACAATTCTTTTCACATCTGGTCCGGTCTATAATGTATTTAAAGAGTCTGCAGAGCAAGTGAAAACAACTATGGCAACATCTATTGTAAATCACAGTGATTCACTTTAACAATTTCCATTCTGTTTACAGCCATTAAAATGATTAGCCAGAGGAAGTTCTTTATAAAAAACTTTGCATTTACACATACTTATTTTCATTTCACTTCAGAAAAGTAGAATAGCACATAAGCTGCATTGTATTGCAAAAAGAAACACACCACATGGTGCTACAGTAGCACCATTTTTTTTGGTATTTTTTTTTTTTGTACAGCTGATTTTGATTTAAGATTATTTCAGCATTGAACTTACTTTCCACAATAAACTGATTTAGTTTCCAGAGCCGATATCCTGCGCAGCCGACAATGAAGATGCAGGAGAGCAGGAGGTCTGAAGCTGTCACCAGCTCCAGTGGAAACACAGATCCCCGCTTCCCCCTCGACTGACCCAGATAAGAGCTTTCAACTGCTGGCCTTCTCTGGGAGGACGTCCCACAACCTGCTGAGTGAGCCAAAAGCCTGAGCAGAGATAGGGAACAGGGTGTGGAAAATGAATCTATACTTCCTATACTATACATTATAATGTCATTTGCAGAGCATTGGTAAATAAATATGGTGTTTTGTGCTTGTTAGAGGTACCTTTTAATTAGTAGTACATATTTTTGGATCAAAATACTCGCTCTTCAAGCTGCCGCGTTGCCTGCTGCCTACATAGAAAGCATCCTAATTAGAACCTCATAAGTAGCTAAAACACTTAGATAAGAGATTACAGTACCTTAAGAGATTACAATACAAATCACATTAAAATACAATGGTAACACTTTAAAATAAGGTTTCATTTGTTAATTTAATTTCATTTGTTATTAGTTAAGTTGAACTAACTATGAGCAATATATTTTTATTAAACCGTTGTTAATGTTAGTTAACAATACAATTGTTCATACATTTCTCAGTTCATGTTCTGATATTTATTGTAATGTATTAGTAAATATAGAAATAAAGATTAATAAATGCTTTGAAAGTATTTTCCATCTAATGTAGTTTACTAATGATAACAAAAGAAACCTTATTGTAAAGTGTTGCCAATATAATAATACTTAAAATAAATTATAATCAAAAATATTTGCTGCACACATAATGAAAAATAACCATAAAAATAATAATTATAGTTGCATTCAGAGTAAAATAACAATCTTTTTTTTAAAAAATTAAATCATATTAATTAAAGCTATTTTACGGATACATTTCATATTACACAAAATGTATATATATAATATCAACATTTGTTTTGTCCATCTTTACTTTTTTTAAATATTATTTTGTGAGCTTGTCAAAATGTGCATGGCACACATAAAAAATAATCATAATTAAAATAAAAATCTAAATATATAGCACACATAAATATGGGGTAATATATCACATTTTGAATCATTTAAAGCTATTTTATGAATACTTTTTATTGCATGATTTTTAAATATATAATCAATAATTTTCTTGTTTTTTCCACCTTCTTGGATTTTTTTTAAATGATTATTTTCTGAGGTTGTCATATATATATATATATATATATATATATATATATATATATATATATGTGTGTGTGTGTGTGTGTGTGTGTATGTGTGTGTGTGTGTATTTTTTCTTGTTTTGTCCATCATCTTGAATTTTTTTCAGCTTGTCAGACTACACTACATGTATCCATTTGTATACCTAACCATTAACTACCCCTGAAATCCTATTGATTTGGCAAAATCATATCAAGCTATTGATATCACCTGGTGTTTCTAATGAGAGCTGAAGAAGGTCATGGAGTCTAAATGACTTTTGCACATTTAGTTATTTTTCCTGAGACCTCAAATGTTTGTAAACAATTCAGTCCGCTGGATGTACAAGGACAGAACAGAAAGATGTTGGTGTGAAAAAGAAAAGTACCAGTTGAGCATGTTGTGTGGTTATTTACTCTCAGTGGCACAAAATCTTGATCTTAAATGTTTGCGCAAAACCAATTTTACCCTGTCTGAGGAGGCCTTGTAAGTGACCTTGCTAAGAAACAGCATCTGTTAAAATAGTTAAAGTAAATGAATAATCTGCAACATGAAAAGCCCTTCCTCAACAGAGACGTTCAGACGGCCAAAACCCTTTGACATTAGACTCAATAAGCATCCGGGAATGGAGGAGTACAGTTGCGTGCCTCTAGTTCTCCATCATTTGTCAGGTTCTTCTCTCTGGAGATGAATTAGCCGCATACTCTTTGTATTTCTCAGAGCGGCCCCTTCAAAAGCTGATCACCTATAAGCTTCAAGCGTGCAAGGCTGAGCTTTGATGGAAAGTCCGGCTTACTGAGCAAGAGGGAAAGCTCTCTGATCTTCGCCAGCAAGGCCCCAGTGGAGAATTAGATTTCAATCTGACAGGGAGGCAAAACAACATTTACGAAACAAAAGTTTAGAATAATTTGGGTGGAAAAGCAAAGCCCGACCGCCGGGCTCCTCAGAGCAATTTCCTGGTTCTCCATTGCTCAGTCCGGCCTGCCGATCAAAGCCACACATCCGGATGCCTTGGGTTGAGTTTAAAGACAGAACTTCATTAATCAAGAATCAGCCAATAGAGCATTTTGAAATATTTGGAAATGACTGATTTATTTCTTTAAAATGCCTTTTAGAGGTTCTGCAATTGAAATGACTGATGTGCTAGTCAGAATTCTGATCTCGAGTGCAGGAAGAAGCGTGAGAAGGGTAAATGATTTTCCTCCAGATCTAGATCATGGTCAAAGCTCGATTGTACAGTATTTGAAGTCTGATGATGTCCATATGTCCTGCAAAAGTTTCTATGTCAATGCAGATTCTCCTGCAGATGTTAATTAAAACACATTAGAGTAATTTCGGTCATTTAAGACGAAAGAAAGGCACGAGTTTTTCAAACTGTTTTCAAGCCGTGGTTTTTACGATTTCTACTGAAGTAAAACATTTTTAAAAATAGTTCATATGGACAAACTTGGTTGTAAAATGGATGGGTATGGACTGTAGGACAGTTATGAGTTTATTTTTGATGATGGTCTACATGCCATGGTAATGTCTTTGATTTTCTTGGGATCTCGAACAAGGCTGATTCGATCGACCTTACTAGATCTTACGATACACATCATTAGTCAGTGAAACTGCCACAGTGGTAAAGGCAAAGGAAGGCACTCTATGGAGCAGAGAGGAGCTGAGGTAGAGAAATAGTTAAATGGATGCAACTGGGTGGTTGGATGAGGTGGAGGGATGAAGGGAACTTTAGGGGGTGGAACAGTTAGGCACTTCAAAGCTTTGATGTTGTGAGCCCCTAAATGAAGGCGACTGAAGGTCCGTGCTAATGGGAGCCCATGGGGAGATGAGAGAAACTGTGGTAGACGTAGCTGGAAAGAGAAAGAGTGAGGGAGTTTGTGTGTATTTGGGATTGAATGTGTCGATGTATAATGGAGTCAAAGGTTCTATTGATGGACTCCCTTTGGAGGTACCTTATAAACTGGTCTGGTATTTGTAACATCAATTGCATGTGTGTGAGCGTGTTGAGCAAAGTATTCTACTCATTTAACAATCCCATAACCCCTTGCTCTTGCAACCTCGAAACTCAAGACCCATCAGTCAAAACATCAGTCACCTTGGAATGCGCTCTTGGATCCACCTTGGAGTGTACAACAGCACATCAACCCACTACTGTATGTTAACAATCCTTTATTAAATAATCATAATAACAATAATCATCATCATAAAAAGCACAATTTCTGTACAAAGTGTCCAAAGAGAGACTGGAATTCTACCCAGTGCAGTGATTCTCAAGTATTTCGAGTGTTTAAGACAGACAAAAGCTCCAAAGCAGTCTTTTTCAGGTCCAGAGCCGAGACTGGAACAGAGTAGCTCCAAGGCACTTGCAAAAGTCCAGGGGTCCAGTAGCAAGAGTCTTCAAGAAGATAAGGAGTACATGGATCAAGCAGGGTTCAGTAGAAACATATAGGCTCGCCTATATCAGTGTCTCAAAACTCCATATCGAAGATCCCAGACTCTCATAGCGTGTCTTATTCTGCAGAGGTGTAGTGTGCTTTGGGTGCATTTACTTCCACCAACTCCAACAATCTGTTGTTGAGCATGAATGAGGGTGAGGAATCCCATCTGAGCGAGTAGGTAAAGATTTATGGCATCTGTCTTCCACCTTTTGCCAGTCTTTGAAAACCACAGGGGAGCAGATTTACAACCAAACCTGTCTCCTGTTAACATAAAACCTTAGCATGGAAACATAAAACTGAGTAAAAGAGGGGACAAAATCAATTGAGAATGAAACAAAGGAAAGAACTGCTGTACGATACGCGATTGAAATGATTGGTGTTCCTCAAGGCTCCGTGTTAGGTCCGGTTTGAAAATAACCTAAAAGAATAGCTAAGCTATTTTTTATTAAGTTTTTAAGCTTAATTCATGTTTTTTGTTACCACTGACAGGTTTTGTAACACTCAACTTGGCCTCTCAAAAAGGATTTGAAAAAAAATATATATATTAAATATTTACGTATACACTGTATTTGGCTTCAAAGTGATCCAAATGTAAACTATTTTACCTCTTACAGATGCTTAAAACAATCATTTTGATGTGTAAAAATATCTGTTTGACCCAAAAGCCAAGATATACTGTACATGACTGGCACAGCAAACCGGTGTAGATTTTAGTCTCTTTTTGAAAATGAACTTTCCTTTTACAAAATACAAACAGTGGACCTGAACCTCTCTAAGCCAATAACTGTAGCATTCTTGAAAGCCCAGAGTAAAAATGAGAGAAATTATATTTCAAACCCACCCCTTAAGTATCTGTCTGCCTTTCAACCATTGTTTCACATAATTTGCTAGCTCTAAGCTCACACATTAGCTTGGCAGTCTTTGTTTCCCAGTTACAGCAATCCATAGGTTGCACTGACAAAATCCTTAGTCGTTTCAAACAAGTGTGCTGCCTTTGTCCACAACAAAATCCACCAAACACACAGTGCCTAAAACTAAATCTACAAACTCTTCACTCCTTAATTCTTACTTTTCCATTTCGAAACTGTCAGACTGACAAGAGAAACACAAAATGGTGGGCTGAAAGCAATGGGTTGTAAGCACACAATAATGATGACGTATAATCACCCTGGGCTACTGAACTTCTCTGTGAGGAAAGAAAAACAATAAAGCAACATTAAACGAATCCATCAAAGCCTTTAAAACAATTCACCACATCCTAGGCCACAAAATGTACTTTTGGGAATGATGGGGGAAAGAAGTTTGTGGCTTGAAAGTCCAGCCTCATATCTCCCATTTTAAAAACTAGACCTGTTAGAAATCTAAACTGATATATTCTCATCTTTTTGGAATAGCAGAACATTGATATGTATCAACATTTATTTTGAGGCTGAGCCATGGAAAGGGTTTCAATCTTTGTGTTACCAAATGCTCCGTTTTTGATGTAATCCAGTAAAAGACGAGGAAGTCCTTGGCAGCAGTGTTAGAGCTGAGTAAGCATGACTCCTTGGAAAATAAGCTCCAGGAGAAGTTCAGTCTAGGAGCTCTCCAGCTGAGATGCACATGCATTCCAGGAATACTAAGAGATGAGGCTCGTCTCTTCAAAGAGTCAAATCGGGTTACTTTGAGGTCATTTTAGGATACTTGATATCGCCCCATCTGTTCTCCTCAAGCCTCAGAGCAGCAGCGCTGTTGGTTGAGCTTCACTTTGTGCTTAATCCCATCGTACAACTCAAAGTTGTAGTTCTCCAAGGTGGTGGACGAGCGTGACGTCAAGCCGCCGTATGAGCAGGTGCAGTAAAGGAGGAGGCCGGCACACACGGCACCTAGAAGAACACCCAGAGAGCTCATGACAATGATAGTCAGGAGAATGGGGTCCAGCGAGTACAGCCACGTGTTGTCCTTATCGACCACACGTGTCACCGGAGGCTCTGATGGCGTTTCGGCTGTGCTCCACTCTGGAAACTGGAAACCTACAACAGCAAGATGAGGGGAGAACACATTAAGAAGATGTTCATAATCATTTGTTTCGGAACATGATACCATGGTAATAGCATGGTATTCGTTGAAGGAGTGTCGTCTCCCCTCAAAAATAGTGATGGCATCAGAAGGTACCCTTACAAGGTACCATGTCCAAAAAAACATTTTCAGTCACACTTTAGTTTAGGTTCCAATTCTCACTATTAACTAACTATTAACTATGACTTTTGACCATGTTATTGGTCTTATTAACTATGACTATTAACTATGACCTCAATAAACTCCTAATTAACAGCTTAATAATAGTTAGTAAGATACTAAGTTTATGTATTAGGAAGGATTAAGGGATGTAGAATATGATCATGCAGAATAAGGCATTAATATGTGCTTTAGAAGTACTAATAAACAGCCAATATCCTGGTAATATGCATGACAATAAGCTACTAGTTAAGAGTGAGAATTGGACCCTAAACTAAAGTGTTACCAATTTTCTTCAAGTAAAAAAATACCCAATTAACTATGGCATTAACCTTAATATCATGGTATTTTCTAAAGGAGTGTAATAATCCCCCTAAAAATGTAGTGATTGTATCAGATTGCACACTTCCAAAAAGTACTGTCATGCCATATATGGTAATAAAATGCTTAATTTCATAAACCATGATTTTTTGTTGTAAAACATGGTATTTACTAGTAGTACTAACATGGCACATGTTAAAAATACCACAGTAGTACCATGTCTGTGAAAAAAAAGTGTTCGAAAAAAAAAAGCAGAATTGTATTACCATGTTTTTATGGTAGTACTATGGTGTTCTTTGAACTATTGTGGAGTAAATACCATAGTACTCCAAAGTACTTCGAAGAATACCATGGTATTACTTCTATAGCACGTATTTGTACGCATGTTTTGTTCAACACTGCAGCCTTTGGAGCCTAAACAGAAGTTCTTGTTGTTGTTGTTGTTTATGGAGGAGGGCAGATACAGTATAACAAACTAATGGCATGGCCTGAGGGGGAACGGTTTCGGCATGGCTGTTTTCAGCTGACAAAACTAAGCCGTAAACTCTTTTGTGGCACCCTGCGCCTTGCTAGCGGTTGCATTAGGCTTAATTAGGCTGCTTTTGACAGCGAGCCGATGCCAAAACTCACACCAGCTGAGCCGCTTTTGCACACTGACTGATATCTGTTGCACTTTGCTAAAGCAAATTTTCCTTTGCCCTTTTAGTTCCAACAAAATGGGTTCCGAGGTGATTGACAGCTTGTGAAGAGTGTAAGCTAAGCACAGACTTCATTACGTTGTATTAGAGTAGAGGGGAAATGAGAAAAAGATGGAATACATCGATAAAGGAAGTCAGGGAGAGTGAAAGAAAGACAGACGGAGGGGGTTGACAGTCTGTAAGGATGAACAGATTTCGGTCGGGTAATTAACTCATCCTTGCCTTTTTTATTTTTTTATTTAAGAGCCGAAACAAAGACATCTTTATGAGTTAGATGGATTCCAACTGTGTGATAGCAGGAAGGAAGAAGGCGGAAAGTCTGATAACGGAGACGCTTTTTGTTTTTGAGCAGAAATGCGGGGTGAGGGCGATCCGAGAGTGAACAAACACGTACATACCCACACAAACACACTGTGGCTTGTCAGCTCTACCCAACATACGCACAGAATATTTTGAAGTAAAACAAGATTTCAAAGAGGGAAAAGAAGATTTTTTGAAATATTCAAAATAATATCCACTAACAAACCGTTCACAAAAAGACCAAGGAAACATGCATTATTGAAGTAATTAGGGTGGATATTGATTTCATGTTCACTTTAAGTGTGTCCAAACCATCTGTTTTTGTTTTGGCTTTATAATCGGAAAACCTTGAGGAAAAAAAAACAACCCAATAGATGAAAGCGTTCTCATTCCTGGTTCCCATTCTTTGAAACTTGGTTAAAATAAATTCCTGCCAGGAAGCGGTCATATATTGTATTTGTACTGTATGTATTGTATGAACTAACCTGCATTGATGTGGTCCTTCCCGTTAAAGAGACGCCCATTTCCAACCGTTGGCTTTTTAACTGTGGATAGAAGTGAAGACACTGTATTGAAATATATGAAATAATGTAGAGTATAGAGTATAGTATTGCAAACTTGCAAAAAATGTTAGACCAGAAGCATATTCTATGCAAGTATGCGTACGCGAAATCTCAACGCACATGTTCGGTCGCGTACTACATACTTGGAGCGCATTCTTCAAATATCTTACAATAACTAACTTTAACAAACCTGCTAGTGCTACTTTACAATATGTTTGCATGCACATACTACAGTCGTGAGTCTAGGATTAACAGAGAGCTATTATATTTTGAGACTTAAGGCTAAGTAATAAATTATTAAAGGTACGTAAGATTTGTAACATAATTACAGAGTACAGAAAATAACATCATGTGACCTACATAATTACTAATTGAAGCACACCAGCATTTAAGGGCACACACAAATATAGCAGCAAAAATAGGCCAGTGTCTTGTTACTGCACTGATATAAATGGATATAAAAAGAAGTGACGATTAGAAAAATAAGATTTTATTGTCACATTTTAAAAGCAGGTTGTCAAGACACAAATCCATCAAGCAAAAATATTTTGTTCACATTCGCATTTTAAACAGTTTACTAATTTCAAAGTTGAGGTATAGGCTGACCACAGTTAGAAGGTACTTTCATAAAGCAAAGTGCAATCATCATCATCATCCTCATCGTTACGATTAAATTCATAGTCTGTATCAGAAGCATCACCACCACCACCACCTAAGTAAGCTTTGCAGTACAATAAAAGGCCCATAACTTTCAAATGGCTTTATGGATCAGCGTTGCTTTGTTCCAAAACCGTCCCGGTCGGAGCCCGCTGTGTCTAAAAGCAGAGAAATCAATGTGCGAGGCGGTAGCCTGACTGGATCCATTGTAAGCGATCTATTCTACCCGACTCCCCACGTTCGAGGAGAACGCCGTTGACTGTTCGACAACCCCCGAGATGCCCGAGTCCAAAAGTTGGTGAGTCATTTGAATCCGAGGAGACGTCTGCAGGGGTGCGAGCATCAACCGCAATCCTCCGCTCTTTGAGAAATAGACCGCTTTGCTTTATTAGAAGCTTTTCGGTTCAGTATGTGCGATGCATTTAAGAGCCGGAGAAGAATGGCTGTTTGGCATTATGCCTCGCTGGGTGACGTGTTGACGGCGTTCTCAAGAGAACGCTCGCACTCATTAATGTGGTTTCGCGAGTCGACGAGAGGCACGGGGCGGGGGCTGGAACGCCTATAGCAGCTTTAATAAATGGTATCTGGTCCATTAACTAATTAAAAAATATTAAGAGTGAAGAAAAGTGGGGGACGGAGTTTAGGGAAGAAAAGAGCGATAAAGTGGCTGCTTTAAAAGCACATTGCTTGATGGTGCCAAAACATCTCTTACCACCTCACAGCAGGAAATAAAAAGCCCCTGAGGAGCCAGAGGTCTTTATCCTTTTATTTCCATGTTGAACAGCTCTATATGTCCTGTATTGAAATAGGCTACTTTGAACCCTGATTCTAGATCTGCTGAATGTTCTTAAAGGCATAGTTCATATGAAAATGGAAATGCTGTCATCATTCACTCACCCTCATGTCGTTCCAAACCTGTATGACTTTCTTTTACATGTGAAAGACAAAGGAAGATGTTTACACTTTGTTTTTTCTATCAAATAAAAGCGATGAACGCTGTCAAAAATACCAGAAAATTGCCATTTTCTGCAATTGTTGTCAATTTGCCACAATATGTGATTATACAGCAATGCGAATGAGATTTGAGCAAATGTTTACATTATTTTTGCTCATATGAAGCCATTAAGAAGACGTACAGTCACACACGCTACTCTTTTGTTATTTTCCCATGAAGGTGCAGTGTGAACATTCTTCAAAACATTTCATTTTGTGTTTCATAGAAGAAAGAAAGTCAAGTCTGAAATAGCTTGACAGTGACTTTTCATTTTGGGGTGAGCTATTCCTTTAAAAACGTTATACATAGTTACTGACATTCGTACTGTGGTAATTAATACCTTGGAGTAGCATTTAAAGAGATAGTTCACCCAGAAATGAAAATTCTGTCATTATTTACTCACCCTCATGTTGAAATCTGAGAGAACGCAGCTGACACTTTGACACTTCAAAAAGTTCATAAAGAGATTGTAAAACTAACCCAAATGAATCGAGCGGGTTAGTCCAAATTTTCTAACTCAATTGCTTCATATGATGAACAAATTGAATTTGGCTTTTATTCACATATAAACATTCATCAGTTATGCTCCAGCACGTTTGATTGACGCATGCGAGAACCAGTGAGGTTCATTCTTGTGTTACGCATCACGTTTGAGCTTCAGTAAGAGTTATCATGCGTTTCACAGGTTCGGTTGAGCATGTTTGCATTCACTGATCAATGTTTATGCTATTGTAGCGGTCTATGGAGGGACAGGAAGCTCTCAGATTTCATCAAAAAGATCTTTATTTGTGTTTCGAAGCTGAATGAATGTCTTGCGAGTTTGGAACGACATGAAGGTGAGTAATTAATGACAGAGTTTTCATTTTTGGGTGATTTATCCTTTTAGGTACTATACGCATGATAATCAAATGGCATGGCCATTGTCCGTGATGCTCACCCGGTCCTAATACGGAACTGATTAATTGAACCTATAAAACTGAATGACAACTCAATTCATTAAATGATTCAACATGGCTATGAAAAAGCACATGGCAGTCTTGGACACCATTCACTGCTAATCACTCTTGAAGCTTCATGACGCTTCAGTGAACCAAAATTGCTACCAGGTGTTGATATCTGCACAAAGTTCTCTCCCACCCCAGCGCTCAGTGCTTCCTCATAGCATGGAAACGTCTAGGAAGGGAAACAGCTGTCTTTGTTTATGGGACTTGTTTTTGGAGCCTCAACACCAGCAAGCATTTGCTCAGAATAACACACGCCAACGCAGTTTTGGGGATCTTTGGGAAAAAAAAAAAATGTGAGAAATGCGAGATACAAAGGAATAACCTAGATACTGCCACAGAGAACACAGAAATGAACACAAAACATGACGATTTCCTTACACAATCCCCCTTCTGTTATCTCAAAGGTGGCGCCATCAATTCATTTAAGTTCAGCACATCATTGATTTGAAACCATGCCTAATGCAATGTTTAAAGTCAACATAAAAGAACATCCACAATCCATTTTACTTCCGTATTGATGCATTTTCAATTAAAATGAGAAAAACTGGACTTTTTAATTTTATTCATCAAGGGTGTGTTCACGCTTATAGTTTGGTCCGGAACCAAAACAACAACAACAACAAAACATTTGTTGACCATATTTTGACCAGCGGAGAAGTCGCAAAGAGCTTATAAAATGTGTAAATTAGTCAAAACAGCGGCAGGATTAGGGTTGTTAAAAGTGCCAACTTTGGTGCCAAGTTTTGAAATTTTAAAAATGTCAGATATCAGCATTTCCCTACAGCATTTTGAGCCCTGTTGAGAGAATTCTTAAACACCTATGACTGTCTATTGTGTTCATGCACTCAATAGATAGGTCTGTGATTGGCTACAATAATCAACACTTCAAAAACAAGTTGTAAATGGACCACTTTTGAGCGTTTGAAAGCAGTTGTCTATCAGCAGATCCGTCCATATTAGGCATCCATGGATAGACACCTGCTTTCAAATGCTCACGTGTGTATCGGTGTAAAAGATGTCTATTTACAACATGTTTTTGAAGCATTGATGCTGCGAGGAGACGCGGTTCTGATGCCTGTACCGAACTGTGGTGGGCATACTTGCGACAAGACAAAAAAAAACAGGTATTCCTTTTTAGGGTAGACATCATGTTGTTTGTTTACATGTCTTTGGTCCGTATTGCATTCATATTTCATTTGAACCGCACCAGAGTTCACTTTTCAGACGTCTCGGTCCGCTTGTTTGGTGCGCACCAGAGGTCAGATGGCAGACTTATTCAAATGAACCACACTAATTTTAATCACCAAGTGTGAACACACCCTACAAAATTTAATTGGATGGTGAAAAGTTGGCACTCCAGCCACTTTTGATTGAGCTTTTTGATTGGGAATCCCAATGTCAAAACCTACTTTTCAGATCTATCATTTGAAGCAGTCTTTATTACGTTATTGACAACCGGCGTTAATCTACACTGCTGTGTTACATATTGACAGGGTTTTAGAAAGGCTGCATTACCTACAACAGCAGCCTAAAATAACGTTAACCAATTATCGGCACAATCTAAGCGACGTCAGTAGAAAAGGAAACTCGTTACTCAAACTATTTTGTCTTTGAAACTGATCAGTCGTTCAGAATGAGACCAGGAGCACGTATTATGAGACTCAATTTTGATTTCATGTTGACTTTAAAGGCAATTTTCATCATGACATCTTTCGTTTATATATCATCCAGGGTGGACTCTCCAGTTATCAGATTTAACTCAAGTTGTTTACATGCAGAAACCTTTTATGCAATACTTTACCTTCCCTTATTACTAATTAAATCATGCTTGCGTTGTATTCAAAAAGTGCTAAGAAGCACATTCTCAGTATTGGAGCTCCCTCCTGAATGCTTTAATTTATCTGAAAGCTTTGTGTTCTCTCTTTCGCCAAAGGTCTGTTCCCTTGTTCTGCTATAATAAGGTAAAGAGGTACTCGTAATCAATCTCAGGGACTAGTCAAAGTGCAAACACTGTGTCAGACAGCATGTCCACAACAGCTCTTAACTCCACAATGTTCTGACCACATTGATTTAACATAAGTACAGCACACTGGATCAAAGTCAGTCCAGGATCAGTGATTAAGGTCATTGGACAACACGTCCACTTGGCTCGGCGTCTATCACGAGGCTGGATACGGGTTCACTCTTGGAGAAGGTCCCTCCAGATGAGTATGAGCTGGCTAGAAGTGGTAAACAAGCTGAGCACACCAGTAAGACAGGGTCGTTAGTATCCAAGAAAGAAAAGAACACCAAAAGAATGAGGAAACAGAAAAACTGAAGTGTTGGATGCATCCGAATCCAAGCATCCGGGAGCGTTCTTTAACGGTCCTCCTCCAACTCTTCAGTCTGAGATCTGCTTCGTCAAAGACTTCCTTCAAGAAGTCAGCATTTGCAGGAAAACCTCTAAAACTTTAGTCCAGGTCTCTCACCAGTAGGAATTCCCATCGCCCTTCTCAACCCATACAGTCAATTTGGGTGTCACCCCAGACCTGTGCACGCCGCCGTTTGGGTAATGTGCACTGTGGGGGCTGTAGTAGGCCATTGTGGGTTGGTTCCTCCTGGCCGTAAGATGGCGACAGCTAACAGCCATGACAATGACAATAACCAGGAACAAGATGGCTCCTCCACCAGCCATTATGTAATACCAGTTGGGCAAAACAGCCGGTACTGACAGCGTATCTATTGTTGGCTCACTCTTGCCAGGTAGGGCTCCCCCTGGTGGAGAGATATACAAACTGTGAAACACGCCACACTACTCCTGGTTTCAAATGCAAACACACTAATGAAAGACACCATGAAAGATGCTGTATTGGCTGATCATGTAGGGTAGAAGCTTCATGCTCCATGTTTCACTGTTCGAAATCACCATGAAATGATCGCTTTCCGGTAGAGGAGCGGTTATTGAGGGATCTAGGTTGGCTTGCATAGCACCGTGTACAGTGAAACAATGGCTGTGAATGCAGTGCTGTTATGTAACGTGCTTTCAAATAGGCACCTGAGTCAGAGTCCAAGCATGTTGCAAATAAAGACTGCCCCGCTCTAGTCCTGGGGAGTGGGGGATGCCGTACTATAAATCATATTTTTTGCATGCTGGATTCAGGACAAGCGGCTCTCCAGGACTACTCAGAGGGCAGATAGTGCTGGTAGTTCTCTAAACCGTTACGTCTTAGGGGTACAGTGGGGCTGCATTCAAACAAGAGGCTGTTTTGCCAAGCAAAGGCACATGCATTCTGTTCTCCCTCAGTTCGTCTTCTGGTTATTGCCGAATGCTGACAGATACTTGACTATAGCAGGAGTTTGTAATAGGGCTGGGCATTGCCAACTTTGTCAATTATACTGGGATGCATCACTATATGATAAATGGATTGCAACTGAGATTGAGAGAGACCCAATATTCTGTGGAATGAGTCTGAATCTTTTTGGCATTGTTTCGCTCTAATTTTGTCTAATACGCCATGTTTTAAATGATTATTATAATGACATGTTTCTGTCGAACACACTTACGTCAATCGCAAAAAAAGAAATTCGGTAACTCTTTATTTTAAGGTGATGTAGTTGCACATTACTACACGTACTTACTATAGCAATAACAGTAAATTATGCATAATTACAAGTAATTAACCCTAAACCAAACCCTAACCATAACTCTATAGTAAGAACATGCAGTTAATTGATATTACTCAGTATTTGATTCAGTAAAAAGTAACTTCGACACCAAAAAATAAAGTGTAACCAGAATATTCTGACATTTCTATTAAATTTTCGGTAACACTTTGTTAAATATGTTACATGTATATACTATAGTAATAACTAGAAATTGTGCATAATTACATGCAATTAACCCTAAACCAAACCCTATAGTAAGTACATGTAGTTAATTGTCATAACTATAATGTATAATTATACTGTAATACTGACACCTTAAAATAAAGTGTATCCAAATTTTCTTTGGCTGAAAAGTGTAATGAACCTGTATCTTTAGAACCATTTTGATATTTTCAGTTTTTACTTATTTATCATTAATTGAACTACTGAAATTATATGAATGCACACATAAATAATTAAATAATAAAATACATACGTTAATACGTTAAAAAGTTAATAATAATAATCGCTATAGATAAATGAATTAATCTACACTCTAATAAAAAAAGGCTGGGTTGTTTCAACTCAAAATTGGGTCAAATATGGATAAACCCAACCGTTGGGTTAAATTTGTAAATTAAAATTTAACCCAACAGTTGTGTTTGTCCATTTTTGACCCAATTTTGGGTTTAAAACAACCTAGCATTTTTGTACACACATCCAGTTTATAAGTTAAATTACAACCATTATACCATATAGTGTAATCCAACCACAATGCCACAGGTTGAGTTCAGCTGCTCAATAAAGCATTAATTTAAAGCCGGCGTGAAAGGTGCATGTTGAATTTAACTTCTGACCAATTTCTGACACGTTGAAAATAAAAACAACCATACATCTTGACGAAAGAATCCAAAATAGTAACAAACATTATGATCACACAACAAGTGGAAGCAGAGGTTGTTGTCAGCTCTGCTTTGTCTATCTCACGGATTAGTAAGCACTGTGTGAGAAGCGAACATTCGAGAAAAGAATGACATAAAACAAAAAAAAACAAAAAAACAGTTCTCCAGGGACTCCGAGACATACCCTGAGTCTCTGATGCAATGCTGCCATCTGAGCAGAACCCGGCACAGGCAGACATCTTGTTAAGCTATATTCAGCCACAGAGCATGACTGAGCCACTCATTAGGGAGAGCAACTTGGCTCTGCCTGTGTCTTTTATTGACACTCATTTCACAAAAGGAAGTGGAGGTGCTAATATGCTGCTAGCTTGTTTAGGTATTCTTGCCAATGCGAGTTTAAAAAAAAATGAAATGGAGCTCCAAATATAAAAACCATCACACTGCTTCTCAATGTCCAGTGTTGGGCTGCAGTCATTGGAAGAGGAAAAATTCTGTGTCCGCATACACTGACAAATACTCTGTCCTCGAGGGATCCCACACCTTTCTGACTATTCTGATGACTTTTCTAGTCGTTGGTGATGAGGATTTTTTCATTAGAAATTTTTCATTGATTTTCTATGCCAAGTACTAGTATTTAAAATTAAAGGCACCGAAAAATGAAAATGTTGTCATTATCTAAATCCAAACCTGTATGAGTTTCTCTCTTCAGTTGGACACAAAAGAAGATGTTTCAAAGAATGTTGGTAACCACACGGTAGCCATTGACTTCCATAGTATTTTTTTTCCTACAATGGAAGTCAATGGCTACCGTCAACTGTTTGATTACCAACGTTCTTTAACATATCTTCTTTTGTGTTAAACAGAAGAAAGAAACTCGTATGATGATCACAAAATTTTCATTTTTATGTGAACTATCTCTTTAATGCACTCCAGTTAAACGATTAAGCACATTTGACCCTTCACAAACAGTTTGATTGACAGGCGATCTGACCAATCATAACCCCTTATCCGCCATTTTGTCTGACAAAGCAGTCAGGGGAGTTAGTAGATTAACGTTGGTGAACTTGAAAAATTGTGTGTCCTCACGTCTTTCCACGCTTGAAACAACATTCCTTCTGATGTTCATTCATGTTTATTTGATGCTGTAAATGAACTAGTATGAAGAGATGATCGCTTCACGAGGAGCTACAGCGATCTGTCACCACACATTAAACACACACTAGACGCTATTTATTGATTAAACTTCTTTAAAAAATTACGATATATTAAAAATGAAACTGTTTCATATGTCTGTCGACCCGATGTATCTTTCACTTCGTGAGAACATGATGTGTGGCGTGAGAGCGGATGGCAACAGTAACTAAAGGAGGCGGGTCTTTGCGAAGGGCCAATTGCAAATATATTGCGAGTGATTGCGATTATGACATGGCTTTTATTCAACAGTTCTATAAAGAAGTTATTTATACCCGTCCATGTCCAAAATACATTTTAGACCCAGTATGTGCAGCTATTCGGCTCTGCTAATGAAAATAGATCCAAGTGAAGCCAATGCAGGATCAACCATTCAAAAATCAGTCTATAGTAGAAAAAATAAAATATGCACTTTAGATTTCAAATGTCTCCAATAAAACACAAATACACATGCATTCACATACGAAACTAAAATTTAACCAAAGCAAATTTAAGACCACCTTGCGTCCCATAAGAAACGATTTTTTCGTAACATTTGGCATCCAATGAGTCACAAAGGAAGCTTCCTTTTCTATATTTCCTATAGACTTTGAAAATAGATTTCTTTAAAAAAATTTAAATATTTCCCAGGTTTTCAGTGACTTTAAATCTGCGCAAGTGTTAGTATAGCTGCTTAACAGGCTGAAGGGAGAAAGATGGCTCCAAAATAGACTGACAGGATGCCCATCCGGTTAGGACCGCACGTATAGGCCGTGTGTTTAGTCAATGGCATCAAACGGTACATTTCTGACACAACCTGTATGAGATTCGAGAGCTATGACAGAGGGGAAAATGTTCGACAAATAATGACTGAAATATTTCATGTAAGAAAGTACATTTTGAAATGACGTGAGGGTGAACTTTCAATTATTTCACGGGGAATTATTCCTTAAACGTCAAATTGTGTCACAACGGGTCTCTGCCATGAACCTCACAGGCAGCCTGACAGTCCAAGTTTGGGCATCTTTCCCAATTGGGACCTTGACAGGTCATAAAAAATATGTCAGAAACGGATTGGTCACCTCAAATAACCTACCCAACCCCAGACTCTTCAACTCACTGCATAAATACCACATGCTAGGAAGTAAAACAAACCCTATATCTTCCTTGTAAACAATAACTGCTGAGCAGGGCAGAGAGCAGGAAGTGCAAACATTCACACCCGAGGCAGAGAGTTTAAACTCACCGGTCATGTCCGGAGGGAAAGCGGCAAAAGGCTCTGGATGAGGGAGAGGAGGATGGGGAGAGGCAGAGAAGGAGAGAAACACAAACAGAGTAAAAAGTTAATATGTAATGTAAGGTTAATTGTGGGATACATCCCTGCCTTACTGTATCAGACGCTGATGACTCAAAAAACAAGCAGTGAACTTCATAAAATGATGAATACCCTACATCAAAGACCACAGAGGAACTCGAACAAGGACACAGAGGACATCAAAAGACTTTTCCGGAAATATTTCACCCTCAGATCAAAAGATATAAATAAGCACCGTTACGATTTTTGTGGATCGTGACATTATTTTCATGATAGTTAAGCATATTAATTTACTACAAAAAAACTCATTGCTGTAACGTGTCGATTAATCAGATTAAAATACTTTTTATCATAATATTATTATCGTCATCATAATCAGTTTTTTATTATTCCCTATTGTCATATTCTCAACTATTAATAATACTTTTTTATCATATTGTATTATTATTATTCCCATTACGCTCTAGTACTGTGTTGTTGTTGTTTTTAAATTAAAACCTATATTTTAAAGTGGACCTATTATGGCCTTTTCACAAGATATAATAAAAGTTTCTGGTGTCCCCAGAATGTGTCTGAAAGTTTCAGATCACAATCCCCCACAGATCATTTATTATCGCTTGTCAAATTTGCCCCTATTTGGGTGTGAGTTAAAACGCGCTATTTTTGTGTGTGTCCCTTTAAATGCAAATGAGCTGCTGCTCCCAGAAGAGGGCGGAGCTTTAACAGCTCAACAACAACAAAGCTGGAGAATCTCACGCAGACAAATCAGTGTCAGACTGATGGAGAGACTCAGAAAGAAGTTACAACTTTTAGACGTTTCTGAACGCTTAGTGGATAAATTGATGTAGTTGTTGTGGCGTTGATTCTACTCCTCGACTAACATGTGCCGTCATGTTAATCTTTTGTGAGAGGAGTCTATGCCAAGAGTCTATGGAGGCTCATTGGTACATCCCATACCAGAATGCTTTTTGGCGCAGACATTGTATATCTCCGGCGAGTGAACAGAAATGGCGGACTGCTGCGGCTCACTCAGGACGGAGTTGAGTAAGAGTACGGGGAAATCTGGAACTGATCGCTTGGAGAGACTGTTTATGATTTATGTGGATTATAAAAAAAAGGAGAGGGAGGATTTTTACTATTAAAGGCTGGTTGTTTACACACACAGTGGACACACATCTGTAACCTTATAAAAGTGAATTTTGCATAATAGATCCCCTTTAAACAACCATATAACAGCCATTCTTTATCTTTAAATCGACTGTTCTAGATTAAAATGTATATAAATGATTACAGGTGAACGATTACACCACTCTTAATCACTTTTAAGTGGCCCTGCTGCCTTCCTAATGCATTTTTAAAAGTACAAATATTCCACGATGTGCCTAATAGTCATGAAAACAATGTAACAATGTAAAAAATCTTCACAGTCCTTGATGTTTGCAATGAAATATGACCTGGACATGTTTTTCACACAGGTGCTGATAAAAGCATTTTTTTCTTCAGCTAAATTCCCTGTCCCGTCTCCCATACAGTGATCAGATAATGCATTTTGATTCTCAATTTGTTGGCACAGAAGCATGTTTTCATGCTGTGAAGGTTTTGTTTTGGAGAGCAAACACGGAGGACATTGCTTGAATTCTTGAAATGCAAACAATTAGAAAAAGACGAGGAACTATCGTGAGGGCCAGCGACTCGGGGATCTCTTTTTGGCGGGAACTCCAAGTCCAACTGCATGGGTTGATAAGAACTCTCCCAGCATGCTTTGGGAAGAATCACAGCAGGCGCATGGTGGAACACGAGCTCTGGAGGCTTCCAATTTTTGGATTCGAAATAAACCACCAAGTCCCGTAGCCTCGGAGCGAGCCAAGCGGCGACGCTGCGAGCCAAAAATGACTAAATCAAGAGTTTCTAGTTATGGACCAGGAATCAGAGAAGCGGCGAGCACATGGTCACATTCTGATATCCTTAAGACCATAAACCACAAAGCTTCTGTGCAAGATCCATCCTCAAAAAGCTCGGGCTATCGACTAATTCCGTAAAAAAGCTCTGTTTACAAACATGGAAGGAAAAGTGCGAAGGAAATAATGAAACATAGATTAGCATCGGGGCCCAGGGGCATTTGTGGCCTAGATTTGATTCTACATTTTGCTTTTGATGGCAAACAACGAGGCACACTATTTTTTTGTGTGTGTCCTCCTTTCAAGTTAATAAATTCTATTTTGAGAAGCTCTTTGAGATAGTGGCTGTGATGGCTAGGTTTGATCACAGTAAATGGAGAGGTTTATGGAGCGAGTGTCTTCAGAATCTCAACGAATTATGGTGAAAATGGTGGAACTGGAATATGTGCCATCTGTAATGAAGAGATAAAGGTGACTTCACAGGAAAACAGGAAGAGCGTGGCAGGGAGGAACATTTGGTAGAGAAAATGCAAGGCTTTGGCTTAAGTTGCTGCTTTAAATGACCACAAAAGCATCAAAACTAATGATGGAAGAAAAAGGTGAGACGTGCACACTTACGAGTACACTCCTCCAGCGGCGTGTTCACACTCATGTGGATGTTATCGATCCAAATGTGGCCTTTGGTACCCTCAAAAAATCCTTCGATTACCACCTGTGTGATGAAATATGAGCACATAGAAAATGTCACTGATATTTGTCAGGCTACGAGGACTAAACAAATACAAAAACAAAGGTTTAAGAGATGCCTAATCTTTAATAATGATTCAAATTTGGGCAATAGATTTGAATAACTAACTCTTTCCTCGTTGCCAGCCAGCGCCAGCATTTTTGGTCCTTTAGCTCGTCCTAGGTTGACATTTCATTTGCTAAGATTAGGCAGATTTGTATTTATTTTACATATGCATCTGCTTACATATGCTATCTCTTGTTTCGGCTTCTTTTTCTCCTGTGTTTTGATCAGTCGATTCAGAACTCTGTCAGAAGATGTGTAACAGCGCCCCCGACTGTATAACAGTGAAAATACGGAAAGCCGGAAAAAAACGTCAAATGCGGGTAAAGAGTTATTCACATTTTTGGAGTGAATTTCACTAAAATGTCAAAAGAAAATAAGAAATTGTGATTTGAAAAAAGCTAAATCAATAAAAAAATTGACCATGACAATTTTTGAATTGTGACATTTCATTATACTTTTTTAATTGTTTTCATTTCCAATATAAGCCTGTTTTATTCTCATTAGATCCTCATTTTTGACTGTATTGTAGTATTTAAAATATTATGTCATTAATTGACATTAATTGACAAAATCAGCAAATATTAAAATGATGTATAAATACTTTACAATTTAATTAATTTACCTTTGCAATTCTATTAACTTTTTTTTTTATTTAATTTTTTAATTTTTTTTTTTTTTTTTTGCTATTTTGGGGTCAAAATAGACAAAATGCACTTTTTCGAAAGCACTTTAGTTTACAGTCCCGTTCCCCATGTACATACTATTATATTCCCCATGTACATAGTACATAATCTATTATAGTAATTACAATAACTGGGTAATAACTAGGTACTAACCATGAACCTACCCCTAAACCTAAACTTAACCCACGAGACAACCTTATATTACCCACAGGTACACGTAACGTACTGTAAAATAAAGTGTGACCACCTTTTCTTTTATTTGGGGTTAAATGTGTGTAAGATTCATTCGATTAATCTCAAATTTTGAACACTATTATTATAATTATTAAGTTTTCTCAAGATCAAAAACAAATTTTCTGTGTGAAAATCTCAAAATCTTTAGAAAATGACAGAAATGTATAATATTGCCTTTCAAGATCAGTGATCTGAAAAATTAGCATTCTAACTTGACAGCCCTAAATTTACAGCTTTTTTTAAAAAAGATTTACCAACACTGTTTACCAACTGTATTCGACTGTTTCGTCATGTCTAAACTGCTTACCTGAAATTCATTTGGAGATCGAGGAATGATGGTGCGCCCTTCTTTCCAGATGGGCTCCTGGTCTCCACGGAGGGACCAGAGGAGGGTTTCCTCCTGGTGTTTGTTCTGCAGCAGGACCCTCAGGGTCGCCTGATCCTCCAGTTGATAGGAGAACATCAGGCAGAGAGGTCCGGTGTCGGGATCCACACTGGGACTGAACAGTCTTGCTTTCTGGCCTTGCGTCTCAGGACTGGCCTCAATGTACAGGTAGTTTCCCAAACCTGTGAGAGAACAAACAAAATGAAGTGCGTCACACCACATGTCCATGTCTGCATCTGTGTAATTTGATTAGTTTCTACCAAGTAAAAGATGAAAACCTTGCAGCCTTTTGGTTAGTTAAAGTAATCTTGTTTATTCCCAACTGGCCGATATGTCCCATAATGCACATGACATTTAACCCTTTAGTAATGTTCATTTGGGAGTCACATTTGTGTTGTTCGCAGTGCCAGAACATCTGAAAATCATACGTTTTTTTTATTTTAAGTAAAATAAATGCAATATAAGTTTGTTCAATTATTTTTTATGTTGAGACAATTAATATTTCTGTAATAACTATAATACATTTTCCCATTGAAGATAATTCCACGATTACAAAAACTCATCTCGGCCCGGATGTGAGGGGCCGTTCATGCAGAACGTGTTTTTCTATTCCAATTCGCTACTTTTCCTTTGTTTTTCTATGTAAACATGCGCTAGAAGGACGTGTATAACCGTTACACCAGCGTTTCGTGTCTATTGCAGCGCCTCACACATGAGCGCCACGTTTTTAAGACGGCGTGTCAAAAAATTCAACTTTTACATGCAGTGCCGCTCATCAATGCCAGTTCCAAAACAGTGGACCAATCAGAAGAACTTGGAGGCGGGGCAAGCGTTGCAAGCTTCTGTTTACAGTAGCAAGTTTTATTTGTTGTTTTATTGCATCACGTCTCAAAAGCACATCTCGAGACCCTCGCGTTCTGCGCTGTACTTCTTTAAAAAACATTCCTGAGTGCTGCATCTCGCGTTTTTAGACGCAAAGATGCGTTCTGTGTGAATGGCCCCTAACCGTGCTGGTAAAATTCGTGAAGCCCGACGGTGGAAAAGCTTTTCTTACCTCTTGTTTTGTTTTGTTCATAAAAAGGTTGACACTTAAATTAGTTGTTTTGCCACTTTTGCACTTGTAATTAATGTGTTATGAATGCAAAAGGCACTTTATTTTTTCAAAAAATGTTCATTTGTTATGCACGTTTATTTAAAATAACCAATCGACCCTTCACAAACAGTTTGATTGACAGGCGATCTGACCAATCGTAACCCCGAATCCGCCATTTTGTCTGACAAAGCAGTCAGGGGAGTTAGTAGATTAACGTTGGTGAACTTGAACTTGAAACAACATTCCTTCTGATGTTCATTCATGTTTATTTGATGCTATAAATGAACTAGTATGAAGAGATGATCGGTTCACGAGGAGCTACAGCGATCTGTCACCACACATTAAAGACACACTAGACGCTATTTATTGTTTAAACTTCTTTAAAAAATGACCATATATTAAATATGAAACTATTTCATGTCTGTCGGCGCGTTGTATTATACGATGTATTTTTCACTCCGTGAGAACATGATGTGTGGCGTGAGAGCGGTAACGCGGCTAATTTGTAGATTGTACCCACCAAAAATTGCTCTTTTTTTCATATTTTCCGTATTTCCCATTCATTTCCAACGGCGGTCATTTTTAACAGCAAACAACACAATTTTGGACAATTTTTATTTTGGCTGTTTCGAATCAAGCCCACAGTTTATTACTTAATTTGTTACTTACACAAAAGTCGCTGAGTGTTGTACCATGCCAATAAAGTAGCGATTTTTACAATTTAAAAATATTTTTCGGTCTAAAATGAGTGAACAACACCAGAGGGTTAACAGTGTGGTTTGTGTAACTTTAGATCCACCCTATCAAGAAGCCGATGAGCACTTCCTGAACCCAAACTGTGTTTTTGAGCAACATGATTCGTCTAAACCTCAGGCTGTGTGATTATACAGAAAAGTCAAGTGTGTCACTGTGGGAAAAGTCAAGCACCTCGTCATTAGTATTAGTGCCTTTCGTGAGCGACGGTAGCCCACTAGGCTCTACTGTAGGCACTTTAGGTGACGGCAGGTGTCTGTTTGCTAAGCCGAGAGTGAAAGAGCGTTAAGTGGGAGCAAGGCACGATCCCTACGGTGAAGAAAGAGTGGCGAGACAGGTGCACACTCTTTTATCTCTCTACATATTTGTGAATAATCTTTCCAGACGTTTCAAGGTCAAAAAGACAGCTCATGTGGTGGCGGCCGGCATCTCTCTGAGCGATCCGATTGGACGAGGAGGAGACATGTGACCTATTGGAGTCTTAAACATTTTGAGAACTGTCAAAAACCGCCTATAACACCTTGCAGCTGTCGACATGGCTTGTTAAGTCTTTCAGAGAGAGCATTTAAAATATTCCAAGGCAATGAATTTAAAATGGGTTTAGGATAACAATCCCCTTAACTTCACTGGGAATGCATATATAAGGAAATGTGAAGGGGGGAATAGTGAATATCTTTTATTTATGTGAAAAAAAAAATCCCCTTTTTGATCCTAAGTACTGTATTTATCAGGGGAAACGAATAATGATTTCTTGAAAGAGGCTCTAAGTACATGGAAGTCTATGCAAAAATCCGGCTGGAAGGCAGGTGAAGGACTGGAATACATGGTTGGAAATTTTTTCCACAAAAATCTGCACCTCTGAAGTCAATTAAAGACACCCGGATTGAACACTTTACGACACGACAGCTGAAAGAGACTGAAATAAGGGGGTTTTGAACTTCCAGAAAGGAGTTCTGGGAACTTGCAATGCTTTTTACCTTTTAAATGTTTTTGGAACTAAATAAATGATTAAAACAATATTTCTTATCTATATCACATATATTATATTATACTATATTATATTATATTATATACAAAATTGTTTAAAGGTTTGGGGTCAGTATGATTTTTTTTTTAAAAGAAATGAATACTTTTATTCGTCATTTATGATCTTTTGTTCGCAAAAATATTAAGCGGCACAACTGTTTTCAACATTGATAATAATAAGAAATGTCCCATGATTTGTGAAGGATCATGTGACACTGAAGACTGGAGTAATGATGCTGAAAGTTCAGCTTGCATCACAGGTATGAATTACATTAAAACATTTTCAAATATAATAAAATAGAAAACCTTTGAACTGTAGAGTATAATTGAAAATATAAAGAAAATGTCAAAAACTCAGCTCTCAAATCTGACTGTAAACACTGTTTTAAAACAGCCAACATATGCAATACTATATTAATTTTTGGCTACCTTAGAAAGCATACATTTAGGATATAGTACTAGTGAAATGAATTATTTATTGTGTTTACTATTAATAATTAATGTAATTATTTAGTAAGCATTGGTGTCACCATCATATTGCTGTTGCTGAGCAATTTGTCACTCGAGACCCAGCATTACCGTGATTTTACCATGTCAACATCTGACTCAAACATGGTGAAATCACTGTAAGACGTGCCCTCGAGTGGCATTATAGCAACATGAAATGGTAAAACATTTTACTTCCATAAGCTGATGTATAATTCCTTCACAATCATTCACAACCAGAACATGAAGGTGTATTAAGACAGTAAATATGGTAATTTTGGCTTTCTTATTGACAAACATGTAGTAATCTGCGACTCACTGGTTCCCAGCTCTCGATCAAACAGTGATTGTTTCGGCATTCCAAGATTATTTCTGTCTTCACTGCCATGTTTTGTTCCTGGTGTACGCTTCTAATTGCGATATGTCATGGGATAGAAATAAAGGGAGTGTGAGAGTGTTCGGGAGGGAGGAAGGAGGAGAGAAAGCATGCCGAGCATTCATCCTGTTTTCCTCTTCCAGATCTCATGGCAGTGTCTGACATGTGGAAAGCAGACCGCCGCGTACAGAGGGAATGAGGTCACGGGAGTTTACGAGAGCACGTACTGGGGATAGAAAGGGGAAAGGCTGTTCTGGGAACAGTCCAGGTGCTTGTCTTTGGCATTAAAACATTAATTGGAAACTGATCTGGAAACAGAATGAAGTCATAATACAAAGAAAAAAAAATATCCTGCTGAGTTTACACTCGCATCAATTTCAATGCGGATCCAGGCTGGTCTGTGCTGGTTGGCACTGGTTTGGCGTAAGCCAAGATGTTCACTGCCAAAATGGCCAACATGATCTTTTATGGAAGAGCTGGTTGAACACGACATTAAAGCTTTTAAAACTGGTGAAGAAAATTTCAAAACAGTGAATTAAAATGAATATATAATAAAAATTAAAAAATGAGAAATATCATTAATAAATATTATATTGTATATTTGTATTATAAATAAATATGTGTAATGTGTTATATTGTATTATAAATAAAATTTATAAGTAAATTAAAGGTTATTAAAAATTAATAATAAAATTTAAAAATGAGAAATATCATTATAAAATATTATAAAAAAATATTTAATAAAATAGTATACAATTGATATTATGAAATTTAGATTTTTTTATAATATAAATCTATAGTATTACATTTCTGTTTATTATAATATATTTTATTTAAATATTATTATATCTTTTTGTATAATGACATCAAATGTTATAATTAACAATAAGTGTTTGTCGATGCAAATTAAACATTATTTTTTGTAATATTTTATGGTATTTCTAATACACACATACACAGAAACATACAAACATACATATATATATATATATATATATATATATATATATATATATATATATATATATATATACATATATATATTATAATTTTTTATTTAGAAATATTTTATAATGATATTTCTCATTTTTAAATGTTATTATTAATTTTAATAACCTTTAATTTACTGTTTTTACTGACATTTTTTTATAATACACACACACACACATAATATATATGTTATATTTTATTTTATATATATATATATATATACATATATATACTTTTTTTTTTTTTTTTTAATCATATCACAAAATATATTAATTTTATCTTAGTTTAGAATACCTTAATAATTATATATTTTTGTATCATGACACCAAACTGTAAATTAACTATTGTCCCATAACATAATGTAATATAACTTAATGTAATGTAATGTAATATAATATAATGTAACATTTGTTTGTTTGTTTTTTAAAAGCAGTGTGTTTCTAAGCATGAACACAGACAAGAGCCTACAGGCATGACAACCTCTCTATGCATGTGTGTGTGTGTGTGTGTGTGTGTGTGTGTGTGAGATACTCACTGTTTGATCCCATGGAGAGATCTTGACTTTGACCCAAGGCGGTGCTTTTGCTGGAGCTGTGTAGCGCCCAGCTGAGGTCAGAATCCGGGTCAAGGGTCCAACCACACAATCCTTGCTCAAAATCACACAGTCCTTTGTGAGACGGCAGGGCAGCGCTAGTAACTGACGGAGAGAATACATCAATACATCCGCATTAATATTCATCAATCCTGGCAAAACATTGGACGGCTAACGGCACTTTAAGTTAAACTGAGCTCTGACCTTTGACTTCAGCTGCATCAATGTTCAAAAATAAAGAAATGACAACAATTCTGCCAAACAACCCACTGAAAATCGTGATAGTGTTGCTTATGTTAACGGGAAAAGGATATTTATTGAATTCAAAAGTGGTGCAAGTGTACTTACAGGTCACATGCATATATTTATGCTGTTGTGATGTATTATATCAGGGATCAAACTTCACTTAAAGCAACATTTCTCTTGGAAAATTACCCTTTTTGTGCCTTACTGGTATCCTGCTCCCATTTTACATATGCATGCAACCCAAATGAAGCTGATTTCTAGAGGTCATGTATCGTGAATCATGTATCGTGAATAAAAAACTACTAACCTGGACTGGGTTTCTGTGTTGTAGAGGTTTCTACAGAGGACGGTTGAGTTGGTTTGGATGTCTCTACAGCTGGAGTGGAGGTTTCTGCGGATGGAAACGCATAATTAACAATCTTATCTTAACTCAGACCAGAATGCATTTCCATTCAAACAAATCGCTTTTTCATTCCATTTCAAATGAGAATCCCTTTCATTTTAATTATGCAGCCAGCCATGAGTCAGATATTCATAAATTAAATCATAAAGATCCAAACTCAGAATTTATGGGGACATAAACTATGCGCACAGTATGCAATACTGTGCAAAACTATCATTTTGTCCCCGTATCGCCTGCAGGTCTTTACATCTGTCTTAAATAATGACATCAGACTGATGGATGGCGTTGCTGTAGGGAGAAAAACCAGACAAACCATGGGGTGTTGAATGAAAACAACACATGTATACTTACATGCATACTAATATATAGGACCACCAATCCATTATACTTACAAAAAAAAAGTATCAGCAATTTTTAGCTGTTCAAAAAAAAAAAAATGCTACTGTGGAACCAAAATGCCTCCTATAATGCATGAAATATTTTCACCATTAAAACAAGAACAGACATAATCTGCCTATATATATATATATATATATATATATATATATATATATATATATATATATATATATTTATTTATTAGAGGTGTAAGAGTACATGTATTCATGGCACGGGCGTCACGGTTCGGTGCATACAGTCAGACAATGAATACAGTCTGTCACAGGCGATTCACGCTCCAATCCAGAAGGGGGCGCATGCGGTAATGCAAAGCTGTTTGCTGACCGCCACAAGAAGAAAAAGCGCAGAAGATGATTTGTGCATATATATGTTCACGTGTAATCTCTCAACCAGTGTTTCAACCACAGAGAGATATCAACCAAACAGCTTGGGAATAGTATCTCACACAGCATTATATTTACCTCAGGCAAGTCACTCAGTGTCCGCAGCATGTTAGTTCACTAGAGAAATAAACTCTATATGCACTATATTAGCTTAAATATTCATTATATTTACTTGATCTGTTAGTAATGTCTAAATTATTTTCGAAAATAATAATATGAAAATAAGTTATGACAGTAACTGTAAATTATCATATTTCAACAATGAATTGGAGTAAAAAAATAACTTCATGAACCATTATGTTTTTTACTGTTACGCCCCTAATATATATAAGCAATAAGGTACTCGAGGCTAGCGCTGAATCGTGAATAAGTGGAAGGGGTTGCAGGCACGACGCGAACAACGCCCTTCAGCCGAGACTGATTCACGATACAGCACTAGCCTCGAGTAACTTATTAGATGGTTACCACACAATATAAATATTAAAGGCAAAAATATGTATCAATGCTAAGTAAACTTCTAATAAAAGCCTTCCTTCCGCCTGAAAAAATAGTCCCTGACCGTGAACAGCAACTGAAGTTACATTATTACGCCATTAGATGGCAGCAAAGACTATCTTTATGAGTGTGTCAGTCAGTGGCGAAGACTTTTATATTGAAAACACGGAACTAGACGAAACTGACAAGTGCTTTGACTAGAGCCGTCAGTGACGGGAATTAACTGTTAAAAGATATTGCAGCGGACATTTAAACAGATTTTTTATTATAAACATAAGACTGACCTGAAGGAAAATGCTAAATCTGTCAAATAAACTCGCTCACTCGATCTCTTTCTCACGATAATTTTCTACATAATACAGTGAGCTTCAATGAACAACATCAATAGACCCTTCGCAAACAGTTTGATTGACAGACGATCTAACCAATCATAACCCTGAATCCGCCATTTTGTCCGACAAAGCAGTCAGAGGAGTTAGTAGATTAAAGTTATCATGAATAAAACACTGCTATTGATCAATCAGAACCAAGGATAGGAACTAATTTATATATATATATATATATATATATATATATATATATATAAATTCCCAGAAAACAAAAATGCTGAATTAGAAAATGATTGCAGTGATTTTAAAGAGATGTCACTTGTGATTTTCCTTTCTTGCAGTAAAAAATGAAGCTTTCTAGGAGGTAGAAATTAGTTTAGCACTCTTGTAAAACTGTCTAGGAAACAAATAAACTGCATTAAATGAAAAGGTTTTAGACTTAAATAAGAACAGGAGTCCATCTAGCATATGAACTGAATGGTCACTCACACAGTAGTATCTGCAAAGGAAGCGAATCGGTGCATACATTAATATTTTGAATTCATAAAAGGTGAGCCACAGCTGGTGATATTTGTCACTGTAATGCCATGGCCTTTTCTGAAGCAATTAGCCAGCTAATACCACTTCCTCTGCCCTATTGCTAACTGCCTCCCTCTCTACGCTGTCCTCTTTCCCTCGATCATTCTTTCATATGCCTCCACACCTGCAGTCCGCGTCCATTTGTTTTTCTTTGTCTTCTGATTCAATTAGTACAGGGATGACGGATAAATATCATCACCTGCGCGGGACTGCGCTCTCGCGATGTGCAAACACTCTCCGCGCCGTGACGATGTTCTGTCAGGGTTTAAAGGTCGCTGTGTGTCACGGTGTAATGATTTTGACCTTTCAGAGATGTGACAGTCGTGTCAGCACAACATACAAGACAAATACCGGGGACGTCGACACAAAGTCGACCGTCACACTACAAGCATGATTATGCATCCTTCTACAATCTTCAACAGCTTTGTGTTCAGCTTTCAGAGCGATCTGAGAATGCTCTGTGATCCCCTCACAAACAAGTTTGAACCAAGATGGAGGACGAGTGAATAAAAAAAGAATACAGAAAATTATCAATACAAAAAAAAAATGATGATTTTGCATGCAGAGTAAGATGTACATGGCAGTGTCGTTTTAATATTATTTATATAATATTATGGTATTTTGGCTTTACATTTTCAGATCTAATTTCGATTGTGATGTAATAAAAGTTGTAGTTAAAAGTAAAAGTTGTAGTTGTGTTTATATATATATATATACAGTCAAACCAGAATTTATTCAGACACCTTCAACATTTCACACATTAAAAATGTTAATAAAATATAGAACTGTGTCAGAAAAAAAAAATTATTTTGATAATGTAAGATAACACTTCAGCTAAACATCCGGTCAGGTCAAAGTGTCTGAATAATTTTTGGTCTCAATTTTTTATCAATTTTACTGGTAGTCGACTGTATGAAGAATTTTTGGGTGTCACAGTTTACTTTATTTTGCTATCCTCACTTACAGAAATGAACTATAGAAAAAATGACATAAAAAATTATATTTAGAGACTGAATTATTTTTGATTTGACTATATATATATATATATATATATATATATATATATATATATATTTATAAAACGGAAAATTTTAGGTAATATTTTTAAGTTAAATTTTAAATTATGTTAATATGTTTATAGATTTTAAGTTAAATTTTAGTTATGTTTATTTATATATATATATATATAAACATAACTAAAACTTAAATTAAAATTAAATCTGAAAATGTAAAAATAAAAGCTAATTCAGAATGTTCATAAAGACCATAATATTATGTAAAAAATTGAACATAACCTCCCATGTACATCTTACTCTGTATGCAAAATCATAACATTTTTGTATGTTTTATTTCAATAACCAACATAAAACGAATTCCAATAGTTTGCATTTTAGTTAACGATAACAACACTGGTGCATGAATTATTTTCATATGGCAGAATATTCTTTTTCACGGTTTCATGCCAAATTATTTACATGTGCAAGCTATGCTAAATTTTGTTGCTTTTAACATATTTAAAAATCTCAAAATATGCTGATTTTTGTGATCCAAAAATGTATTTATTCATTTATTTATTTACCGCTTATATGTAGGGTGAAATGAGGTTGAATTGGACACATTTTCCAAGTCATCTCAATGGCAAAAACGGTCCTAATCACCTTGAATTCACCCGTACTAAACGAAAAAAAAGAAAAAATCTTAGAAAAAAAACAGAAAAGGTTATTTTCTGCCAGGACATTACATTTACCGACATTCCCTTTAACCCTCAAACACAACACAAGGCAATGTGTAGATCAAAACATGGCTAAAACACCTATGCAAAATCAATACAGAAAATTCCTTCATATTAACACCGTACGACAGGCAAACTTTTCTTAGAGTGAAGGTTATTGCTGTTTCAAAATGGCTGTATATGTTATCCGTCTCTTTAAACCGTACGTGTAACTGTACACCTCACCGCAGGCTGCAGTTTCCTTAATGTGATTAAGACTAGCGGGAAGATCATTGCCTGCAGTGTGTGTGTGTGTGTGTGTGTGTGTGTGTGTGTGTGTGTGTGTCTGAGTGTGTTGGAAGTAATGGGAAGTAAGGCGAAGAAATGAAAGCGTATTATTGATAGCTGTAATCTGTCTTCCATCCATTCGGTTCTGCTCCCCCTTTTCTCGGCTCATATCCCATCATTCTCTTCTCTCTCCCTCTACTCTTGTCCTGTCATTTGTGCTTTCATCAAATTCTCACCCTTCCTTAAGGAAAACTGTCACATCGTTCTCCAAAGAACCTGATTCAGCAAAAAAAATTATGAATCAATAATGAAAAATAGATATATAAATAAATAAATAAAAGACCCTCAATTATGCATAAAGCTTTTCTGCATATTTCAGCCCGCTAAACAGAGCTTGGCAGGGCTGCTGAGAGCAGTAGTGCATGCTGGGAAAATAAAACAGCTGGCTTTAGGGCCCCATAATTCACCTGAGACTCACGCAGAGTTATATATGTCTATCACACGCAGCTGATTGTTTCATGATGACCACAGCACACGCAGCCTGAGACACGAGAAAATGCTCAGAGAAGTATGATGAAAGACACACTGAGATAAAATGCAAAAAGATTAATTTTTTTTTTCAAACTTTTCACTATTTTGATAAACCCAAGAACAAAGATCAAATGCAACTTTTTATACATTTTATGAAGAACAAATGAACCACTCAGAGCACTGGAGCAATTACTCCTGGGAGAGTTGATTTTCCACCGGTACATAAGTAACAGTGTGGGCAGGTATATGTTTGCATACACGACAACAGCTGTTCTGTGGGATGAACATGTATAACATATGAGAGAGAAAGAGAGAGAGAGAGAGAGAGTGTGTGGGAGAGAACATGGGAAAGAGAGTAACGTGGTCTCTGATGAGAAACAGAAAGAGGAGGAGAAGTGAGGAGAGAAGGACCAGAAGAAAAACATTTACACAGGCAAGAACACTCCCTGAAAACAAACGGTGGGAACAGAGAGAGAGAGAGAGAGAGAGAGAGAGAGAGAGAGAGAGAGAGAGGGAGAGAGACTGATTAGAAAACAAAAGAGAGAAAGGTTGTGCTTCTTAAAGGGACAGTTCACCCAAAAATCTATCTCTGTATCCATCTATCTATCTATCTATCTATCTATCTATCTATCTATCTATCTATCTATCTATCTATCTATCTATCTATCTATCTATCTGTCTGTCTGTCTGTCTGTCTGTCTGTCTGTCTGTCTGTCTGTCTGTCTGTCTGTCTGTCTACCTACCTACCTACCTACCTACCTACTTACCTACCTACCTATCTATCTATCTATCTATCTATCTATCTATCTATCTATCTATCTATCTATCTATCTATCTATCTATCTATCTATCTATCTTGTCTATCTATCTTTACATCCATCCATCGAGAGAGAGAGAATTACCATCACTGAATCTAGTGTTGTGCAGTGCATTTATGTAATTGTGAGGGTTTCTAAATCTGCAATGCTGATCAATCAATCCATGCTGAAGGTCTCTAGAACTTTGAACATTTGGTTTTCACACCTAAAAGTAGAGCATACTGTACATTTGCATACACACACACACACACACACACACACACACACACACACACACACACACACACTCAATCACATGTATCTCCAGCAGCTCTATGATAAATTATACAACATAGAGGATAATTGGCACAGGGGGTAGCTGTCTGATTATAGCAGAGCTGCGTGAGTGTGAGTGTGTTTGTGTGTCTTTCATGTTTATTATGTAGACATGGGAATTGTGTATTCGTGCAGGTTGACGCTCTACAGCACGTCTGGTCAGATGAGCGCAAACAATACTTAAAAAATCGATCATAATAACATAAATAAGCAGTTGCAAATCTCTTTAATTTCTCATTTGTGTCTCCTAGAAAGGAATCAGATTAAATGGAGAGATTTTTGTCCTGAGAAAAGATCCCAGTAATCTCACGTGTCTCTTCAAATGTTTTAAGAAGAGATCTCAACAAAATCTCAGATTGATCTCACTATGAACTCTTCCATTTCTCATAACAGTCTTTGGATATCAATTAATAGATAGCACTTCAGATAATTGCTATTTGATTTCAAAAAACACCTGAGACAAGGTTGATGCTTAAATGAGTAAGAATGTCCCACACGTACACTACCGAATGATGGAGTAATGATGCTGAAAATTCAGCTTTGATCACAGAAATAAATTACATTTTAGAATATATTCAAATAGAAAACTGCTATTTTAAATTGTAAAATTATTTTGCAATTTTACTGATTTTTTTCTGTTTTAAAAAATATACTTATCCCTGACTTTAGAACGGTAATGTATGCCGCACACAAGCAAGTGAGACGTCACACGAAAGCTTCTGCCTTACAAAATTCATCCAGCCTCCACCAACTTTAAATTGGTTGTTTTCTCCCATCCATTTCTCTTAGAGAGAATCACTCTTTCTGTGTTTCTTTTTCTCTTGTTTTTTTTTACTTATCCCTACTATAAATGAAAAGAAAAAAAAATTCTTCAGGCTGCAATAGCATTCAGCTGACGAAGCGTTTCTGGACAGCAGCTCAGTGTCAGTTGTAAAGACTGAAAATAAATTTCACCCAACAACTGGAACTGTCCAATAAACAACAAGTAATTTAGATTATGATTTCACAACAGAGGTGTATATGAGGGCCGTGTCTCACCTGGCAGGCTGCAGCCCAGGACTTCCATTCTCATTCCGATCCCTGCCGGAGACCAGCGCTCTGGATAGATGCGGATGAACTGTGCTGGCAGCTCCTCAAAACGTCTCAGCTCTGGGGTGTCATAGTGTGTGTTTCCCTCAAAAAGCTAAAGGGGAAAAAAAAGAGACTACTCACACACACACTTAATGAATTTAGACATCTAAACAGAAATTACATGTGATGTTTAAGCTGATAGTAAAAGAATCTGGATAGTGTGTTTAGTTGAAGTGCCCCATTTGGATTGATTCACTACTGGAAAATCCCAGAAAATGCTTGCAAGGTTTTTAGCTGGAAGTTGGTCTACACTACTGTTCAAAAGCTTGAGGTCAGTAAGTTAAATATTATTACAAATGTTGGGTTAAAAACAACTCAAGTTGGGTTAAATACGGACAAACCCAGCGATTGGGTTGTTTTGACCGACCTGCTGGGTGGTTTTATTTAAAGCAACTATTGATTAAAAATTACTGTATGCCTGGCTTAAAATGAACCAAAAAATATGTTGGAAATTAAAAATCAGACACAAAATTACTAGAGGCAGTAGTAATATTCAAAAGGTGAACATTTATTAATAAGCCATTTAATAAATGTTTATTTATTTAATTATTATTATTTATTAAAATGTTCATTTATTAAACACATTAATAAATGTTAACTTCCAAAATACTTTGGGTTCATTTTAAACAAGCAATACGGTATATTTCAAACAATAGTTGAGTTAAATAAAACTACCCAGCAGGTTGGGTCAAACATTTAACCCAATGGCTGGGTTTGTCGATTTTTAACCCAACCTTTTTTAGTGTGTACAATTTAAAACAGTTGTTTTAATATATTTTAAAATGTAATTTATATCCAGTGATCAAAGCTGAATTTTCAGCATCATTACTCCAGTCTTCAGTGTCACATGATCCTTCAGAAATCATTCAGATATGATGATTTGATCCTCAAGAAACATTTTTTCTCATTATCAAGATTGGAAAAAGTTGTGCTGCTTAATCTTTTTATGGAAAATAGAATAGAAAGTTCTAAAGAACAGCACTTATTTGAAATATAAGTCTTTTGCACTTCATAAATGTCTTTACTGTCATTTTAATGCATTCTTACTGAACAAAAGTATTAAGTTCTTTAACTTAAAAAATCCCAGTGACACCAAACCTTTGAATAGTAGTGTACTGTATGTTCCAGAACTATGGGGTAACATGACCTTGGTTTTTCCAGCAGAGTCTTTAAGGTCTTGTTGTGCTGTGGATGATCGCTCTCCAGAATGAGAGCTAAATATCCTGCATATGTTTATATTATGCTAGTTACAGACAAATAAATTACCTTGGGCATGCTAGTCTTGCTATCCATTACAAAGTTCCAGTCTTTTCCATTCAGGCTGTGTGCTAGGCGATATTTCCGTACGAAAGCCCGGTTCTCTGAGCTGGTTCCTCCCTCCCCGCTACGGGCTCCTTGGGTTATCACTCCTCGCACCGTCTTGGGTGTCCCGAGGTCCACCTGGAGCCATTCTTCTCCAGCTATAGGCTGGGCAGGGCCGGGAAACCATCCGGATCTACTGGCCACAAGACGTGCCGCTCCAGGGGCCCAGTGAAGGTCCCTCACTGAAGAGGCTGAGATCTGGGAATCAGTTAGGAGCCCAGACAGCATTCCCTGGAGCTCTGAACAAGGAGCGTCTGAGACGAAAGAGAACGAGAGAGAGGTACACATCGGCTTCAGCCTTCACATGTTGATATCCAAAGTGTCTTACAATACACATTACAGTTTTATCAGGAAATTTAAGTTATACTTAACCTTATTAAGCCTACACTTGGGTTAAAAACAACCCAAGTCAGGCTCAATATGGACAAACCCAGCGATTGGTTGTTTTGACCCAGCCATTGGGTTATATGTTTGACCCAACCTGCTGGGTAGTTTTAACTCAACTCTTAATTAAAAATGACTATATAGCTGGCTTAAAATAAACACAAAATCAGACACATAATTACTAGAGGCAACAGTAATAATCAAAAGTAATAAGCAATTTATTAAATGTTTATTATTTAATTATTATTTATTAAACTTAAAATAATACATTCATTTATTAAGCATATTAATAAATGGTCATTTCCGACCTATTTTAGGTTCATTTAAGCAAACAATATAGTAATTTTACAACAACAGCTGAGTTAAATAAAACTACCCAGCAGTTTGGTCAAACAATTAACTCAACCGCTGGGTCAAAACATCCCAAAAGCTGGGTTTGTCCATATTTTACCCACATTTGAGTTGAAACAAATCAGAATTGTTTAGAGTGTAGTACACAATACACTACATACTTCCTGTTACCTGACTGAGAGTTTATACTTTTTTAGCAAGTAAAAGGCTTTTTGGAATTATTCTAAATGTTCAGCTTTTTTTAAATGTTCATAAAACTAAGCATTTAAATATCATCTTAAGACATATTATTGGGAGATATAGAGTGGCAGCTGATTTTTTATATGCATTTTATGCAAGTCTGCTATACTGTTATAAAGCATTACAAGCGATCAGAATTGCATCGGATATTTTTGTCCATATAAACATCAGCAACTGCATCAAATTGCATATTTTTGCTCAGATCGGGCGCCTAAATAAAACTGAGCTGTTTTTCCCTGAGGTATGAGCTCCATATTTTCACTATATCATACTATATGAGCCATAAAAGCCTGATATATCAAATATGACACTATATGCAAACAGATTTGAGATCTACAACAAAGGGGAACATTTTCAGAAAACAATTTTTTTTCCACAAACAAACAATAGTTATATAACAAGCTCATAAAATTGCATTGTATGGTAAAATGAGAAGAAACAATGTGAATTTAAACACTCACCTGTAATCTGGCAGCCATAAAGCTCAAAGCGTAGCGCAATGCCGTTATTCCACGTCTGGGGTCGGATACGAACAAAGCGGGCCAGAACGGGCTGAGGAATACGATTCAAAACCACCTCAGAGGGGTCAGTGTTGGCATGGAAAATCTGCAGAAGAAAGAAAACACACAACGGATGTTATACTTGCTGCAAATCATCACCAAGTCTATTCATGGAAATCACAAATTTTCAACACAAGAATGAGTTCTTCCCAAAGGAAACATGTTCTTTCATTATACTTCCATCTCATATGTTTTTTTTTTTTTTGGATGTAAAAAGTGAGATTCTCCAGGTTTTTTGTTGTTGAGCAACCGAAGCGCGTGCTGTTAAAGCTCCGCCCTCTTCTGGAAAGGGGGCCGGGAGCAGCAGCTCATTGCATTTAAAGGGACACACACAAAAATGGCATGTTTTTGCTCAGATAGAAATAGTTGTAAATTTGACAAGCTATAACAAATGATCTGTGGGATATTTTGAGCTGAAACTTCACAGACACATTCTGGAGACACCAGAGATGTACATTACATCTTGTGAGAAGGGGCATAATAGGTCCACTTTAACTAAAACACATTCTCTCGTTTACATACCTCAGAACCATAAGAGATCCTACAAATTCTCTGTAAAGTGTGATAAAGATTAGACTGAATACCAATGAAAAATCACTGTAGATAAGAGATTAACTTCCCATGTAGAGCGGAATGGTTGACAGATAACTGAAATGTAAACCCACAGGACCTCAAAATTAGGAAAACAGAAGACGTGCAGTGAGTGAGTTTGAGGTTACATAACCAGTATCACGACAGATCTATCAAAGCTAGAGGATAAGAATTATGGCTGCATAGAGGCACGTAAACAATGTTTCTAAAGCTACTGAAAGTAGCACTGCAATCTTCACAAAGATTTATTAAACAGTCCCAGTAAACAAGTTGTTGAAGAGTAACTTACATTTTAGACTCAGTATTGACAGTTACTTTGTCTGTTTTTGTCCCGCCACCAACTGGCTTTAAACAACGCCATGGCAGAATCAGCTGTTGCACATCTTTGAACAGCAATTCTGAATGAATCAATGATTCAGATAATTCAGTGACTCACTCATGAAGACTGTTACTGAATTCAGAACCGCATACTAGCATACTACTCTTACTATTTCTGCCATAGAAAGATATGGTAAACGTAGTACGAGTAGTATGTAATTCTGAATTCAGTGTGTCGCTTGAATCCGATGAGAATCCTACTTCACGCATTTAGTGAACTAATCGAATGAGTAAATAATTCAATATTTTAATGATTCACTCATGAAGACGGTCCCTTTAAACAAATGGGATGAGTGAATGATTCAAAGACCCACTCAAAAGGGTAGGGACTTAATTCAGTCCTGAATGAATCAGTGTTTTTGAATTAATCGGTTGAATGAATGACTCAGAAAGCTGACTGAATTCATTAAGCAAGTGTCTGGGTCCAAAAATGTATAATTCCCTACTATATAGTAGGCGAAAAACAGTATGTGACAAAAGACAACACTTAAAAGAGTAAGACAAAATGTACCCGGATGAACTTCCGATGAGATTCTGAAGTGTGCATACGATGGACACTTTACTATCCAAAGAGGCCACGGGAGAGGATTTTTGAATGACAGTAAAGCAACGCAGCTGATGCTGGTAGGTCACATGATAGTGACAACATGTCGCATGAAGTATGTCAGGATTACATTCAGGCTGCTATACACATTCATACTATATAGAACATACTTTTTAGCACTCACAAAGTAAGTGCTTACTCAAAATAAGTACTACTCAAGAGAGTATGCGATTTCGGACACAACAATCAGGTGACTAGGTTCTTAAGACCGGTTATGTGTTTTGTTCATGAGTGAATCACTGTTTTGAAGAAATCGGTTAGGGAAATGATTCAATGACTCAGTCATAAAGATGATTGACTCACCTACTTATACTACGCCCTACAATGATTAACTGTTTTTGTAAATATATATGTGTGTGTGTTTGTGTGTGTGTGTGTAAGAATCAAATAAAAATACAGAGGAGACTTATGACTGTTAAAACGGTTGAAAACACAGAACCCCGCACACACACACATCCGTGTTGTACCATCCATGTGGGAAGTTCAGCAATGGATGCGTCTTAGCCAACCGAAAACATTCCTCACCTGAGATGAAGTGTAACATGGGCCAAGATGGGCTGTAAGGGATTTCAAAAGCCAACACACACACACACACACACACACACACACACACAAGTCAAGTCTCCTGGCTCACTTACAAAGCCGTGACTATGACCAACACCAGTGAGGCAGTGAAACGGGCTGATTAAGTCAAGTGGCACTAGAAAAAGTAGTGGATTAGACGAAGACAAACAAAGAGTCCATTGAGATCGTTTTCACCACAGTTAAATTTCCCCCTGTTCCTTTTTCCTCAAGGCCTAAATCTCATTCATCCCCATTGTTCGTCTCATCCTCTCCATCCAGTGGCCACAAGTCATGTCCCATCGAGAGTTACGGGCTCTGGGCAGAGTAATCCATATGGAAGAATCCCTTTTCTGTGCTCTATGCTCAAGGCTACAGATACTCTGTGTGTGTGAGTGAGTGAGTGTGTGTGTATTCCCAGTGGGGGAATTCGCACACTCACAAAGGACCACACTCATAATGCTTCAATGATGCAGTGGCAGAAGGATGGAGAGGTGGGGGGAAGGTTTTCTCGAACCCTTTTTTTAAATGCTGATCTCGAGTGTGTTGTGGCTGCTGAAGCCAGACAGACAAGACAGCTGACTAGACGGATGACCCCTTTCCAGATGCTAGAATAAGAGGCATTCAGGCATCCAACTCTGTGGCAAAACATTGTGGCAGCTCCGCAAGAGTTCACGGATAACGATGGAAGAGAAGACAGAGGTTAAACGAAAGAGATGGGAGGAGGAGTGCAGGGTCTGAGAGACGATAACAGACCAATCAACAAGACTGAAAAATCACGGGGAAGAAAATATCATAGATGCCAAGACAATTGGGAATATATGAGAAAGAAAGACCGGCCCATAGTCAGAGTAAATGGCATTTTGGTTGAGTGGGACAGAATTACAGTCTGTTCACTGGGACTCATTCATTTCTGTATAAGTAAGCAATAAGGTACTCGAGGCTGTGCTGTATCTTGAATAAGTCACGGCTGAAGGGTGTTGTTAGGCATGACGCGAAGACGATACAGGACTAGCCTTGAGTACCTTACTGCTTTTAAAAAAAGGTTACCACACAATATAAATGTTAAAGCCGAAATATGTATCAATGCTACTTTCTTGAAGTAAAATCAGTAAATTCCTTCCTTCCGTCGGAAAAGATAGTCCCTGTCCGTGAACAGCAACTGAAGTTACATTATTACGCCATTAGATGGCGACAAAGACTCTCTTTATGAGTGTGTCAGTCAGTGGCGAAGACTTTTATATTAAAAACACGGAACTAGACGAAACTGACAAGTGTTTTGACTAGAGCCGTCAGTGACGGGAAAACTGTAAAAAGGACAAGATATTGCAGCGGACATTTAAACACAATTTTATTAGGAACGGGACTGACCTGATGGAAAATGCTAAATCTGAATGCCGGTAATAAACTCGCTCACTCGATCTCTTTCTCACGATACTCTTCTACATTATACAGTAAGCTTCAATGAACAACATCAATTGAGAACAAACAGTTTGTGTTGCTAAGAGTGGTTGCTAAGGGTGTTGTGTAGTGATACACAGAACCGTTGAGTGAAGCGGTCAAATTGACCAATCAGTATCAAGGACAGGAACTAACCGTTTTATAAATAAAATAAATAAAATTGTTTACTTTGAAGCTATTTTTAAAAATTGCTAATAAATTTCACAAATAATTACAAAGAAAGGCAAATAGCATACTGAATAAAATGTGAAATTTTGAAGTAGAAGTACTCCAAAATTTTTTACAGCTTTGAAAAATAACCTTTACGGTGTTAAATAACAAATGACATTAACATATGAAATGTATTTTTAGATCTGTTGTAAATTTGTTGATTTCTTTATTTGTAAAACCATTCTTATGTACATTTATGTAACATATTTCATGGCAAATCTATTCTCTGCCAATTGTGCATAAAATCATTTTACATTAATTTACATAAATTTCTGTGCAAATTATTAGCAGAACCATTTGCATGTACATTTTTTTTTTTTTTTTTTGCATTTCATAAAGGTAGAAGTTATTTTTTGCAACTACACTGGAAAAAAAGATATTTTTTCCCTGATTTATCACAACAGTTTTTCTTTTGTCAAATCAACTTTCATATAATTAATGTGGTTCACATAACATAATATTTTGTGTTTCTGCTGAATAAAACAATTGCCTTCATTGTATTAACTCACATTAATCAGGTAACTTACTTTTTTAAGTTAAACCAACAATTCTTTGTAACAGTATGGGAATCATTGTGAAATTATGTATACATTTTCACTAAAAACAAACAAAAAAAAAAAATGCTTGCGAAAATGAAACGCAACTTAAATTCATAACCTCGATAATCTAACATGAAAGAACTTTAATTCCCGTTTTGTTCATAAAATGGCATCTACTAAGATCTATTAGTCACAAGAAAAGACTAAACATAGATCAAACACAAGACATAAGGAAAAGAAATATGGTCCAGTTTAAGAGCAGTCAAGAGGTCGAATATCTTATGGTTAATGCATTCAGGTTTTCTTCACCTGCTAAGATCAAAGATTCCATCAGTGGTTCAGCGGCGATCTTTGACCCCAGTCAATAAGCCTAGTTACACAGTTCAGAGGTTAAATAAGATCATAAAGATGTTCGAGAAACACGTGATGTCTGACCAAGTCAGCTTGAATAATGACCGTTTCCTGTACGAATCAATCGGAAACTAATTCTCTTTGTTGATAATGGGAGATCTTTCCTGTTGGACTGGCCTTTAGAATAACAAGCTGATGGATGGCTCGTGTGTTTGCTAAGAAAAGGTTGCGCAATTTAATACAATACACTAACAACCAGTAAACGATTAGTACAGAACCTTAAAGATGTGTGTCAAATTGAAATGACATTGAACAAGCAAATTTCATATAACCTATAGAGCTGTAAGCCGTTTAAAGCTTAAGCCATTCAAAGTCGTAAACAAGAGCCAAATCTGCCTGACAACAAGAGAGTTGGCGGCGGGGCGGCCCACGGCGGGATGGTTCCACCCATCCAGTTAAAGTAGAACGCTAGCTAGGGTAACTAAATAATTAAACCTGCCGTGTTGTGGGTCTACGAGTGATAGATCATGAAATTATAAAGACTTTCTCTGCTGTCCCGCCAACGCTGTGAGGTGAAACCCTGCGTGAGTCCGTCTCCACCCCTGGGTCGGTCAGAACAGACATCCTATGCAGACTGCTAGGGGACAAAAGGTCTCGAGGTGTTTAAGTATTGATGAAAGTCGTGAAAGAGCACGTCTGGCCAAAGACAGTGTGTGTTTTGCTGTAAAATACTTCCCTGGTGCAAAAAAAAAAGATTTATTTAAATCAAATTTGTTTTCTGCCAAGTATACTACAAATACATGTACATATTTATGTGCATAATAAAATACCCTGCAATTACTAAACTGGTATACTTAAAATTGTGCGGAAGTAGTGCTGAGGTCCAAGAAAAGATATACTGACGTGTATTTGATTGTGCTGAAGTGGAAGTATACTTTAGATAAACTTCAAATATCTTAAAGACTGATATTATACAAAGATCATACAATCCGTATTATTATTGATGTTAAAGCACTTAATAAAATTATGAAATGTGCATTGTGCGATATAGAAATACTCCAATTTAAAGTTAAATTATAGTTGGTGACATGTCAATAAACATGTTAATGGATTTGAAGTATATTTAGTATGAAATAAATGTATTTTAAATAGATTTTGGTATAGATTTTTTTTACTAGGGTTTTGATGTCTGGTGCCAAACATTTTCAGAGCAATTTTCAGATTTTAACATTTACATTAGAATTCTTAAGTTATATTCTTAAAGAATTTAATATTTTATGGGTTTATTTTGTTTTCAATAAATAAAAATATAATTGTATATATATATATATATATATATATATATATATATATATATATATAAAATATACATATAAATATAATAATAATAATATTATTGTATATAATATAACAATACATTTAATGTCAATAAATAATAATTATAATAAATAATAATAAATTGTAAATAAATATAGTAAATAAAATTGTTTAAACAAACAAATGAATAAACAGCCAAAATGAAAAAAAAAACAGGTCTTAACTTGATTGACCAGCTATACTAGAAATAATACGTTGGACAACCAGCTAAAGCACTAAAATGGAAATTTCTGCTAAGGTGAGTGTTTTCAGCAGGCTTTCATCCCATCAAATCTTTCTTTCCTTTCTTTGTTCACCTGATTTCTCTCACTCTTCACTAGATGAAGATGTTGACAGTAGAAGCTGGTTCCGGTTGGCGGCTCACCAGCCTTAAGCATCATCTTGAAGAGCAGGAAAACAGACAGTTTGTGTGTGTGTGTGTGTGTGTGTGTGTGAGAGAGAGAGAGAGAACGAAATGATCTCACTACCGAACAATACCTGTTCCCCCTCCAGTGAGCTTTCTCTCAGTGTGGAAAGAAATAACTCTCCCCCCTTAAACGCAATTTCTTCTCATCTTTTCATTTCCCATCTTCTTACATCTTTGTGTCTCTCCTTCCATCCTTTTCAACTCTCCCAGTCGTCACTTCTCTGTCACAGGCAGTGAACGCAGAGGCTAAATGGCTTTATATGCTATATTCATCATGTATCAAGTGAGTGTGTGACAGATTTATTACTTGCTGTCCACAAGGGATTTATAGGAATTTCAATAATAAACAGTATACGTTGCAATTTTTCATGCTTGTGGAACCTTTTTGCTATTTATTGACGCATCTATGCAAAAACACCGGCTGGTACAGAATATCGAATATTCATGCGCGATTAGTTTACAGTATGAATCAAATTCAGCAAAAAGCTGAATATTGTGATTTTTAAGGCACTTTTATTCTCAGAATAAGGTTACAATGCAAGTAAAACAATGCTAAAACAGATGTTTTAGAAGCATCTCTGATTCAAAAATGAATCAGTGAATCAGTTCAAACTGTGCAAGTGAATCAATTCAGACTTGAACTGACTTGGCTAAAATGAGGATTTGTCTTATTGATTTTTTTTCTAAAATATGTATTGAATATCATGAGAAGGGTGGAAAGTGTCAAGATATGTTCTAAAAAAACACATAAAAGTAAAAAATCCCCAGCCCTAGTGTACGCTTGTGAGTCTACATGGCTCAGGGACGTTTGATAAATAAAAATAATTAGAAAAGTATTCAAAATATTTTGCTCAACTGATATATTGAATACTTCCACAATGATTTTGGAATGTATAATATTTCTCTATTAAATTATAAGTAACATCATGAATATATGAGCCCAATTAGATTTCAAATTTAGCGTCTAGTAGGACTGGGCGAGCTTTTGCATGAAATTGTTATTCGAGAACGGTTGGGTTTTATCAAAAAGCTTTGGATAACATTTTGTCAGAACGGTCTAAAGATGATCTGAACCAAATTCGATGAAAATTTGTTCACAAAACAATTTTGAAATTTCCAAATGGTCCATTTGAATCGTCTCGTGTCAAAAGTTATTAGTATAAACGTAAGTACAATTTTTGGACAGTTGGTGGCGCTGGAGGGATTGAGTTAGAGATTCCAAATTGGCTGTGTTTAATATTCAGACTGCCATCTATCTGTGTGCCAAATGTCATCATTTTGCAGCAAGCGTTGGAAGAAGGAGGACAAATAAGAACACTAACATGTTCAATAGGTGCCTTCATACCTTCGGTATAATATATATTAATATAAAATATAAATTCCAATATAAACTGGATATTGTCAAAAGGCTGAAAACATCAAGATACAATTAACCAACCCTCATGAATCATAAAATCTTTATGTTGAGAAGGATAAATAAAGATAAACAATTCAGTTTACATCCCATCCCCTTTCATAAAAGTGGTTTGAGACCAGGATTATGTTTGGAGCCCTAACCCAGACATGTCTACAGGTCAATACTACTCTCACGTGCGACTTACTCCCAAACAGGGGACTAATCTTTTAATCAAAAGCAGATCCACTAAAAAGATGACCAGAAGGTTAATCCAAGCACTTTTATTACAAGGCGCCCCTCGGCGTAACGTAGAGTCAAAATGCATAAGCATCTTTGCGAGGCTCTGATTAAACCGTGGCCGACGCGGTTACAGTGGGATTAGTTGTCACGAAATGACAAAGACGAACTTTCAAGCGGTGGACGACGTCAAAACAAACAGAGATTAGGCTGTCATTGGGCGGGCGGGGTAAATGAAGCGACGGCGGTTGATTGATGCTTTAATTACTAGCTGCGCTAATGCTAGCCAAACAAAAGCATTTCTTTCGGGTTTGCTCAGTTGTGTCCTCATCATAATTTGACTTTGCCGCAATAATCTTCACAACCCAAATGCTCTATATCCGTCTTAAATATTTTTTGATGGAGTTACTGAGGGTTGTCCAAAGCTCTGTGATTGAATTTGGGAAATTCTTGCAGTCTTAATAGGATCAGTCTAGAAAGGAGAAATGATTTGAAACACAGTCTTTACTGGTCTTCAAATGGGTCACAATCCAGAGACCAAGCCCTGAATTCCGATAACGTGTGAACACGTATCAGCGTATCCCGCGCGGGTCCAGGTGTGACCGGTCGCGCAGGTGTGTTTACGGCAGGTAGCTCACAGGCATTAGGAACGGCCAGAGAGATAAGAGTGCATAAAGGGCCGCATTGTTCTCCACCAACCAGATAGCCATCTCTCAACTTGTTCCCATGTCACTTTCTCTGTTCAGACCAACATGTTCACCTGGAACTAGACGTACTTCTTTCTGCAGATGCTCAACTGCCTCCTGCAGCAGTTTACATTCACTCATTACAATAGAAGAAAATATTTAATTACCAATTTCAATCCATATATCCATTTAAGTGCACATTTTAGTGAAAACAAAGGGCTGATGGTAGATTTGGTGAAGGGGTGGTGGCTTAAATCTTTTAGTTTAATATGTCGTTAAACGTGTTGGTGCACAAAATCTTCTTTGTGGATTGTTGGGTTTGTGTTTATGTGACCTGGCTGGATTCACAAAACTGTCAAAAATTATAAACGGGTTCCATTAGCATGCTTTTTAATTGCCTTTTTCTCTTCATAAATCATCATAAATTAGGTATCCTATACCTATTTTTGTGAAATCAACTTGAAATTTGGAAGACGATTTAGTTAGATGTATGATTTTGATTTTCTAACTATTTTAATGTTTAGTTCAGTACAGTTGCTTTGCAGTAAACTTAAAAATATATAATAATTCTATAAGTGTTTTCAAGAAATTATGAATTATAGTAACCATTTAATGTCAGATCTGTGCTCAAAAAAGGGGCATGGATCTGATTTTAAATTTTAAATTAAGAAAAAAGAATATTTTTTCCCTAAAAGACTTCTTAAGAATTAAGTTCTTTGCAAATGATCACAAATATGTCTACTATTTTATTTAGATTTTCTAACTCATATATATATTAGACCTACTATAGTAGACCTACTTGACGGAATTATTATATATATAAATATATAAATACATATATATATATATATATATATATATATATATATATATATATATATATATATATATTTATTTATATAATAATTCCGTCAAGTAGACCTACTTGCTACTTAAAAAGATAAATGTATGATTAATATATAATGAATGTATCGTAAAGATTTAATAGTGCTTTGAAGAATTCATGAGATGTCTGGTAAGTATTTATTTTTATGCAATACATCGTGCAACACAAGAAAAGCATGCAAACTTTATCGCAATTTTTTCTTAAAGGGATAGTTCACCCAAAAATGAAAATTCTATCATCATTTACTCTCCCTCATGTCGTTCCAAACCCGTAAGACTTTCGTTCATCTTCAGAACGCAAACAAAGATATTTTTACTGAAATCTGAGATATTTCTGTCTCCGCAACACTTTGACGCATCAGAAAGTTCATAAAAGTAATCCAAATGAATTGACTGATTTAGTCCAAATTTTCTGAAGAGACAAGATCACTTTATATGAACAGACTGAATTTAAATGATGACAGAATTTCTACTTTAAGTAGGTTTTTGTGAACCATTAGGTATTTTGCCACAAACACATAGAGAACACGACTGTATCGTATGGTCCTTACCTTATGGTTTTTGCCATGTCGATACATCATCCAGTCCTCTCCATTAGTGCTGACTTCCAGTTTGAAGGTGGTGACGTAGTAGGACTTAAGGGTCTCCTTGGAGATGGCACCTTGGGTAGCGATCCCGGTCAGAACCTTGAGGAACTGAAGATCCACCTGGGAAAGGAAGGTGATTGATGAAAGTGGGAAACAGGGAGCGATAACAATGCCCGACTGATCGGACTGAATTTAGTTTCTTTCGACAGCCGATCAATGAGGATTTCTGATGTGAGTAATGAATAGTTCCTTTGCAGTTCATAAATAAATCTTGATCATGTATTGAAAGGATGTGGGGAACAAGTTTATTCTTCTTAGTGACGCGATATCTGTGACTTGGGGTTGCTATTTTAAAGAATAAGCTCCTCAATAGTGATTTTACCATACCTACACAAATCTAAAGACTCATGCTAATCACCTGACCTTTACATGGCAATATAAAAATGAGTATTTTTTAAAAAATATTTATAATATAATATTTAATGAACTTCAAGTCGTTTGAATATATTTTCTTTCTCTTTGTATTTTAATATCATTATGGTACAAGATTATCCCATTCAAATCAATGCGAAAAGTGATTTAAGGTAAAAGTAATCTAAAAAGGAATCAGAATACATAACCTAAAATAAGTAATTAGATTACATTACTAACTACAATTTTTGTCATGTACTTTGTAATTTTTGTAAGTAATCTACCCAGAACTAATCATTCATTGCATATGTCATATTCCTGATTGAACTGTATGTATATCGTATCATATTTTATAAACAATTTGCATTAATCGCATAAATCAACAAAATGATGCATCACTGGTCTAATTAAAACTCCCTGACCTCTACACATACCGGCAGCGCCGTCTTTGCTCATCTGTCAAATGTAAGAAGGAAAGGCTCCCAGACCCTCATGCTATCAGGATCCTGGATGCAGGTGAGGGGTGTGGGGACGAACTCTGAAATCAATAGCACTGGAGAAGGTTGCTAACTACGGATTTCTCTAGACTGTCCTCATCCATCATCGAGCAGTTAGCATCACAGCAACCTTCCATGCATCATCGGTCTGCACCAACACAACAAACGCAGCGCTCAAGCTAAGGGGCGTACGCTGACGGGCAAGATGGAGTGCTCTATAGAGGGTGTAGAAGCTTCTGGAAATGTAGTGGTGTGTAAGAATTTACCACACGTTTGTGTGTGTGTGTGTGTGAGTGTGAGAGATTGAGAATCCCAGAGGATTAAAGGGAACGAAGCAAGGACAGAATAAATGGCATATTTAATGTGGCGCAAATGAAAATGAGCCTGTGAGGGACAGAATCGTTTATTACGTGTTAATATCATAAAGTCAATGGTAACACTTTAGCTTAGGGTCCAATTCTCACTCTTAACTAGTTGTTTATTGTCATGCATATTACCAGGATATTGGCTGTTTATTAGTACTTATAAAGCACATATTAATGCCTTATTCTGCATGAACATATTCTACATCCCTTAATCCTTCCCAATACATAAACTTACTAACTATTATTAAGCTGTAAATTAGGAGTTTATTGAGGAAAAAAGTCATAGTTAATAGTTAGTTAACAGTGAGAATTGGATTCTAAACTGTGTGACCAAGTCAAGTCAAGCACAAAACATGTTTGCAACCCATTTTACTTTCATAATATAACATATTTCCAGGTGAAACTATGCTACAGGTATGCTTCATATATATATATATATATATATATATATACATACATACTGTGTTTCTACACAATAAAACGGGAATATGCACAAAAAATGGCTGATTTTGAGTTTAAGGTTCTAAATCATCTTCATCTTTTGACATATTTTAATAGTATATGAGCCAAATGACACTTAGGTCTGCCTGGTTTTTGACCAATTCTACAGACTTTTTTTTTTCCTGCTACTATTTCATTAATGACACCAACCAAACAAATTGTACTTCCATCAACGCATCGTTTTTCGAGCGAAATGTATCATCTAATAAAAACTAAATGTTGTAGGTAATATGTCAAATGCACCAGTAAACTCTAATGTGCGACTGGCTCACCTGTATGTATTCCTTGTTGCTGTCCTCAGCAGGCGTCCAGGCGTTGTCCTCGTTGTTCAGACGGGCCTGACGGGGCTGCCAGCGGCCGTCATAAAACGAGGTGGAGGCCGAGATCTGATCGTCAGAGATCTTACTAGACTCCATTCCAAACGCATTGCTACAGTGAAATGCTGAATGAGAGAGAAAGAGAGATATTAAGATGAACTAAAACATTCAGTTTTTTACTTTATTTTATATATTTAAAGATAACTCGAGGTCACAAAAGAACATTCACTTTCTTAATAATTGACCCCGTTTATACTCTCTAAAAATTCACTCAGAAATGTCACATTATTGGAGTTTAAATGTGCAGAGAATTTCATCTCATGACATTCCTATGGAAGCATATTTACGCCAATTGCCGACTTTTGTGATTTATCTCACAATACTGACTATTTTTTTTTCTCACAATTGTGAGTTTATATATCACAAGTAAAAAGTCAGAATTTCAGGTTATAAAACTGGAATTGTGAGATAAAAACATGCAATTCAACTTATTCACGCAATGGCGAGTATATTTCTCGCTTTATAAATCGTATGTGGGTTTATATCACAATTCTGAGGAACAAAAGGCACAACTGTAAGTTATAAACTGGGAATTGAGAGATATAAACTTGCAATTCAGACATTTTTTCTCACAATTGCATGTTTATACCTCTCAATTCTGACTTTTTTCTTGCAACTCCGAGTTTAGAAATAAACTTGTGAGAAATAAACGAGTCAGAACTGCGAGATATAAACTTACAGTTAAGAGTGATGGAGTCAAAATAGATTTAAACTCAATTCTGAGGGAAAAAAGGCTTGATTTAAGATGGGGAAAAAGTCAGAAATGTTATTTAAGAAAAAAAAAAAAGTTAGTACCATCAAACAGAATTGCAAAAATAGTGACTATTTCAAACAGGTTGAACACTCCCCCATTTGTCATTGGTCATCCAAACAGATAGTCCCGTCCCCAAACTCACACCATAGCTCTAATGCAAGTTGGGCTGGTGAAGATGTTCAAACAAACAGAGCCATGCAACTTTACCTTTAAAACACAAACTATACTTACTGTCACTAACTTCCTTGTGAGTCATGTTATAGCGGGCAGAGAAACCATCTTTGGCCACAGCCATATCAGTGTGGAAGGAGAGCGACAGAAGACCTGTGGAAGACTGGATCTCTGGAGGGATCTTCGTCCCACAGTATCGTCCGATCAGGGGTCCCACTGAACACAAGAACACGTAGGAAAGGGGAAAATGAGCTGATCCAAGATCAGTCAGAGAGGCTAGAGGCGTTTCTCAGTGTGAAGTGGATCTGCTGAGGCATCGCGTGCCTCAAATTCCCCCAAATCCATGGATTACGAGCTTTCCTCAGAGTATTCCTCTGATTTCTCCCCTTCTTATCCCTGATTTACTGTCCCTCTCACTTGCTCCTATGATCCCTGGATGTCAGCACAACAAGAGCTGAGTTTGATCCCAGATTGATAGCGTGTGAGATGGGAAGTGAATAAATTTGGGTTACTGTGCTAGTAGTGGAGATGCTCACAGCAGCATAAACACTATTTGTGGGACTTGATAAAAACAAAAAATATAAGGGAAAAATATAAGTTTTGGGTCGGTACGATATTTTTGAATGTCTCTGTCTAAAAGTAAAAACAGAAATATTGTGAAATATTATTATGATTTTTAAAAACCATTTTCTATTTGAATATACTTTAAAATGTATTTTATATCCTGTGATCAAAGCTGAATTTTCAGCATCATTACTCCAGTCACATGATGAAGTCACATGATCCTTCAGAAATCATTCTGATATGAGGATTTGCTGCTCAATTATTATCAGTTGAAAAAGGTTTCTTATTTTTGTAGAAACCCTGATACATTTTTTTTTTCAAAATTCTTTGATAAATACAAAGTTCAAAAGAACAACATTTATTTAAAATAGAAAAATTTTACTATCACTTCTGACAAATTTAATGTATCCATGCTGAATAAAATTATTCATGTCAGTAAAAAATAAATCTTACAGACGGATGGATGGATGGATGGATGGATGGATGGATAGATAGATAGATAGACAGATAGATAGATAGATAGATGGATAGATAGATGGATAGATGGATGGATGGATGTATGGATGGATGGATGGATGGATGGATGGATAGATAGATAGATAGATAGATAGATAGATAGATGGATGGATGGATGGATGGATGGATGGATGGATGGATGGATGGATGGATGGATGGATGGATGGATGGATGGATAGATAGATAGATAGATAGATAGATAGATAGATAGATAGATAGATAGATAGATAGATAGAATGAGAATGATAGATAGAACGATAGAAAGAACGATAGATAGATAGATAGATAGATAGATAGAATGAGAATGATAGATAGAACGATAGAAAGAACGATAGATAGAACGATAGATAGATAGATAGATAGATAGATAGATAGATAGATAGATAGATAGATAGATAGATAGATAGATAGATAGATAGATAGATAGAATGAGAATGATAGATAGAACGATAGAAAGAACGATAGATAGATAGATAGATAGATAGATAGATAGATAGATAGATAGATAGATAGATAGATAGATAGATAGATAGATAGATAGAATGATAGATAGAACGATAGAAAGAACGATAGATAGATAGATAGATAGATAGATAGATAGATAGATAGATAGATAGATAGATAGATAGATAGATAGATAGATAGATAGATAGAATGAGAATGATAGATAGAACGATAGAAAGAACGATAGACTGGACAAACCCAGCCATTGGGTTGTTTTAACCCAGCGGTTGGGTTAAATGTTTGCCCATCATGCTGGGTAGTTTCATTTAACTCAACTATTATTTAAAAATTACTGTATTTCTCACTAAAAATGAACCCAATGTATGTTGGAAATCAACATTTATTAATATGTTTACCAAATGAACATTTATTAATAAGTTTAGTTAATAATAATTAAACAATAAACATTTATAAAATTGCTTTATTAATAAATGTTCACCTTTTAATTATTATTATTATTATTGCCTCAGTAATTATGTCTATTTTTTCCAACCTATTTTGGGTTCATTTTAAGCCAACCATATAGTAATTTTAATCAATAGTTGGGTTAAATAAAACTGCGCAGCACATTGGTTAAAACAATCCAATCACTGGGTTTGTTCATTTCCAACCCAACTTGGGTTGTTTTTAACCCAGCATTTTTTAGAGTGTGGATGGATGGATAAATCACTGACCTTGTGGTAGGCCGTCCCACACGTCCAGCCAGTCGTACTTGCATTCTCCCTCCCCCATCAGCAAAGGGTCATTTTCCAGGTCAAAGGTCTGGAAGGTCAGTGTGACCTCCGTCTGAGGAGGAGCGATGATGATGAAGGAGCACTCCAAATTATGAGGGTACTTGTCAGGGAAACCTGGAGACTCAATCACTCCAGTCGGAGCACTGAAATTACGGAAACAGTGCTCGGCTCCTGCAGTACAAACACAAAAGAGAAATGTGGATTCAGATTATAAGAAATTAATTAGTGCTGCTTACTTTTTTTTTCATCAGAAAAGTATTATATATATATAAGGAAGAAGTACATAATATAATTATATAATATAAATACAATATCATTATATTTATAAGCCTTAAAATGACTCACAGTTATATATTGTACACCTCATTTAATCAGCTTAGCACAATATGTAAACATTTTTCTTTAGCTCAGCATCAATGAATAATTTTACATTGTGAATTCAGTTTGCTAACCGAAAACATTTGTTGCAAATATGTTTTTTTCAAAAAGAGACATTTCCCAAAGTAAGCAGTTCCTCAACCACCTGTAAACCTGGATATTGTGGTGAACGCGTCGGTGTGATATTGTGCTGTATTCTGTGCATGTGTTTACCAGACACACTCGAGCGAGAGAATGTCATAAAATGAAAGCGTGGTTACTGATTCCTGGCCTCAGAGAGCTCTCGCACGCCCCTCTCGCCCTCTAATTCACATTTCAAACTGCTGTTCAACCTCTCCACTCCCCTGCTCGCGATGCCACCGCGTTTGGCACGCCATCTGAATGCCGAGCGGAAGTGAAGCGGCGAAAACAAGCGTAAATATGAGGCAGAGGGGAGCGAGAGAGACAAAGAGAGATTACATGAAACAAGCAAGACTAAGTGGGTGGCAGAAGATGGACGTAGTTTATAAAGTATGCAGATTATGCACAGTGCTCACTTTCAGCAAATGTGGTACAGACAAACAATACAAGGTTGCTAACAGTAATACAGGATCAAAGATTATTGGAGGATGGACCACAGCCATATTTAGGGATGAGAATGTCATAGAAATGGATGCTTATGATGTTCCCTGATGTTAGAATGTTAACATGATGAATGATGTTATTTAATGATGTTAAGGGCAATATTTGCCTTCTGTAACTGTTTTTCAGGGGCAGTTGTACTTTTATGTGGCCATTTTAGTTTATATATATATATATATATATATATATTTTATATATAATTAATTTTATAATTTTATATTTATTTATTTATTATATATAATATTTAACATACATATTAAATTATAATAATATAGTTTTATTCATTTACACATTAATGTAAATGTGCATAACCTATAAATACAATTTAATAAATTATTACAATATTTTATTATAATATGTAATATAAATATTAAATTATGGTTATAATGTAAATTAATGATAAAATTATAAAAAACAAATACACTATACGATAAAAAAAATAATATTTAATATTATATATGATATTTAACATACACATTAAATATAATATTATAAATATAAATGAATGATAAATTATTAAAAATATATTATTAAAATATATTATTATAATTTTTATAACCATTTTTGTTTTATTATAATTATTAAATTATAATTATTATTATATAATAATTATATAATTTATTTATACTATATTATACTATAAATATATATATAAATAATATATATAAATATATAACATGTCAGTTTGTGGAGTACAGGAGGAAGAAAGTCCTATGGGTTTGGAATTACATGAGGATGACATCATTTTTTGAGTAAATGATGACAGAATTGTCATTTGTTAGTGAACTGAGCCTTTAAGGAGCTCTGAGACTGGCTCCCAACGTCTAACACAGCCACTACAAAAAAGATTCTCAGTAAAACCATGTGCAAATTACTCGTGGTCTACCTTGTTTGTTTCTCGCACCAGTGACACCATCTAACCAACGCTTTCCCCCACTGCAATCTTCCTTGTGGTAAACACCCTGTGTGGAGGGGAACAAATTACCCAGAATTCTATAAAAAGAAGAGACAGGTCTTATAGGTACTTGTGGCGGCTGTCAAGAGGTCAGTGTCTCGACGCGTCTAATGAGGAGCAGCGGACCTGTGCAACTCAAGGCCAAATGAACAGCAGGTTCCAGTACGTTTGTGACACTCAACACACACGTGAATGACGGCAGGTACCGCGGTATAAATGTATGTGTTGGGTGCACATGCTCACTTGAGCACAGACAAAAACCCCAGGAAGTCACACAAGCAGAAGAAAGCAAAAATTCGATGAGATGTAGTGTAACACACACACGCTGCTTTTCCTGCGTTTCAAACGCTACCTTCGCTCTGACGCTCTCCCACACACAGTGATGGAAATATCACTGCTGCAGCTTGTGTGGAGGAAGGTAACACCATGCCTCCATATTAAACAAAGAAACGAACCTATATCAAGAGAAATTTGGATAATTTGCAGAAAAGTCTCTTAAACTGACTGCAAACGATGAAAAGAAGTGCATAGGGGAGAGTGGGGGTAAGATGAGCCACATTTTATCTTCTAGGCCAGGTGAATAAAATAGGATGCAAGTAATCACAGCATGCTGATATACAGCCATATCGCATGACTATTGCATTTAAACAACAGTTAAATAAAACAACAACAACAGAGTGTCTTTGAAAACCTTTTTGTGCGGAATTAAAAAACAAGCTTCATTGAAGCTTATTGTATATGTAGAGTATTATGGTATTAAGAGAGAGCGATCGACTAAACGAGTGTATTACCTGCTTCTGATAGAGCATAATAATCCATAATATTATATCCATTATAAAAAATCAGTTTTAATGTCCGCTGAGGAAAGCGATATCTTTATCCTTTTAAAAGTTAAGGGGATTTCCTATTACAGTGTTAAAACAACTTCCTTGTTCTGAGTCACTCATAAAGAGTCTTTGGCGCCATCTATTGGTGTGATAATGTAACTTTCACTGAAGTCCACTTCACGATCACTTCCCTTTCTCAATACCAAATATGGCATATTATTTATATAAAATAATATTTCATTGAACAATAGTCATTATAAAAGACATTAACACAAGTGATAAACACAATCAAATAAATAAATAAACACAAGCAAACAATCATGAAACGTACGAAAGCAGCGCTCTAGTACAGGACTTAAGTCTAAATATAAAGTTATGAAACTTAATTTTCCCCTTAACCCAAATCATTTTGCTCTGGAACAAGTAATAGATTAATAAGACCAAAGATTGCCCCTTTGATACACGCCAAATGATTTATACCTCCAGCGGCAAATCCCAGAAGCTCAGAGATGAAGCTGTTCTCTGCGGGTATATGAGTCCCGAGCAACCGCTGACGGCTCAAATTTGCGAAAGCGTCAAAACAAATTGTAAAACAGGCGCTATGTTTATTTATGAGTCACATATTTGAGGTCTAAATAACTTCATTCTCACCTAAAAAACTCTTAAAACTACATTTCATGACATAAAAACTTAAAAAAAATATGCCATGACAGTCACCGCAAGCAGAGTGATAACAAACCAGTGAAATGGTTCCAGCGCTGATACTGGGGGAATATCACACAGCTCTCAGCCAATCAGATTTGAGAACTGTCGTATAAATATATACAACTTTGTATTTATAAAAAATATTATACATCATACATACATACATATGTGACCCTGGAGCACAAACCCTGGGTATATTTGTACCAATAGCCAACAAAATTATCGATTTTTCTTTTACGCCAAAAATCATGAGGATATTAAGTAAAGATCATGTCCCATGAATATATTTTGTAAATTTCCTACCGTAATTATATCAAAAATTTATTTTTGTGAGTGGATATGCCTTGCTAAGAACTTCATTTAAAGGTGATTTTCTCAATATTTGGATTTTTTTGCACCCTCAGATTCTACATTTTCAAATAGTTTCAAACCATACATCAATGAAAAGTTGATTTACACGGGTTTTATGCGGGTGTCAATTTCCCAAATACATTTCAATGCTTTTTGAACAGTTTAGATGCTATTCAGATGATAAGATCGAGTACTTTGGAGTACCATTTAAATATGATGAACATAAATATCGAAATATCGAATATCGAAAAAGTACATAACATCACCACAGTATTTATTTATTGACTGAAGACTGAAGGAGGACGAGCACAAGGTGAACTGGGACCAGGTTTGAACCCAGCGCATTCACAACCAACTCCGCCATGGCTTTTGGTAAGCGTTTGTGTCTGTGTTTGTTCTAAATAAAGTTCCTTCACATAGTGGGTCTGGATGCAGTAGCAGCGGGTCGTCCCGTCAAAGTCCGCTTCTATTACTCCACTTGGCCGTCTGCCCCACACACTCAAACCCTGCCATGCATACCGTCACTGCATGACTGCATTGTGTGTGTGTAAAATGCAGTCACAGGGAGCATGCATGCATGAGCGCCCACCCTTACTGCTTATTAGTTCATGCTTATGAACACACCAAAAACAGTCTCTTCCTCCTCCTCGGGACATGCCTCCTGCTGGGGTGCAGAGTCTGCGGCGCGCCTGTCACTACAGCTGACCGTACGGTAATGGAGGAGGCGTGGCGCTGAAAGGGTTAGTCGCCAGGCAGAAACTCGCTCACGCTCAAACGTGTGAGGGGTTTCCCCCTCTCTGCTGTCTGTCGCTCGTTCTGTCTGACCTCTCGTGGGACGACAAAGTCTGTGTTCACTCACCGCATTATTCACTCATTTTCACCAGTCGGTCGAGATCACCTTGATGTCTCTGACATCTCTGCTCTCTGCGTTTCATCCATCCCAGGACTTCCGGGACGCGCGACAATAAAAATAACACATCTATGCGTTAAATTGAACGAATAAATGGAAAATTATTAGTCTGCTATGCTGAGCGAGCAGCAGGTTTGCTGTCAGTTTTTTAAACGAATAACAATTGGAACATTTTCCCAGAAGATTGGTTGCGGTTTATTATGGTTTGCCATAGATTTCTGTAAGATTAAACGGTTTTATTAATAGATTATCTGTGCTTACAATTGAAAAGCGCTGAATGGGGACTCTTGTTGAGCTAGTTTAAGTCTCAAATCTGCTTTTGGGACCTGCGTTAGAGAAGGAAGAAGAATGGAGAACAGCACTTGAGTGAACATGTCAAACACAGTTGAACTTGATGCTCTACAGCTGCCACCAGTTCAGGCATCTGACACACTACCTATTATGTAGACAGATTATAATACACTACTTTTCATATGTTTGGGTTTTTAATTGCTTATGAAATATTCATTTGATCAAAAACACTGTAAAAATTGTGAAATATTATTACAATTTACAGTAGCTGTTTTCTATGTGAGTTTATTTTAAAATGTAATTTATTCCTGTGATCAAAGCTGAATTTTCAGCCTCATTACTCCAGTCATTAATGTCACATGATCCTTCAGAAATCATCGATTATTATCAATATTTAAAACCGTTATACATTTTATCATGATTCTTTGATGAATCGAAAATGTAATAGTTGAAAATATGAGATACTAAGTAGATAAACAGTTAAAATTGTGACATACTAAGTCTTAATTAGTTTTAGTAAGTCAGAATTATGAGATAAAATGTTGAAAATATGAGATACTAAGTCAAAATTATGAGATAAACAGTTAAAATTGTGACATACTAAGTCTTAATTAGTTATAATAAGTCAAAATTATTAGATAAAAAGTTGAAAATACGAGATACTAAGTTATAATTATGAGGTAAACAGTTAAAATTGTGACATGCCAAGTCTTAATTAGTTTTAAAAAGTCAAAATAATTCGATAAAAAGTTGAAAATATGAGATATTAAGTCATAATTATGATATAAAAGTTGAAATTGTGGCATTCTAAATCATAATTAGATTTTTTTTTAAAAAGCTATTATCTAGTTTATTTACTTCAGGGTTGTTATACGAATAAATGTGTTGCATCTCTTCTGACTGACGGCTTTTGCTTAAGAGGAAAATCTAAGAAGACATCCATCCATTTGCTCTCCATTTCAAGCCAATGCTATCTAGGAGAAAGCTGGGTTTGGTCAAAGACATAGTTAGAGCTGAAGGCTTTAAATGTCGCGTTTTATAGGAGAGGAGGAAGCGAGACAGACGGCACCTGATTCAAAGCATTAAAGTGGCAGTAAATTCCACAGCGTGACCAGGATAGCCTCCAGACCACTTCTCCAGCACAGGTGGGGGGTCGGCTCTGACGTTACCCAGAGCGACAGAGACCTATGGCCCTGATCGCTTCCTCTATCTAGCGCTTTCCTTTGAGTGTGCACTCAGAAGACGGCAGCGGTGCGGGCCCGAAGGCTGCTAGGCGGGAAGTCTTCCGCAGTAACCGTAGCAACAGCGTCAGAGTCATGTGACTGGGGCAGGAGGGGTTGTTGTGCTGCACATGCCACTGGGGGTAACAATCTGGCCTGACTTAACTGGGGCAAAAAAAATAGGACAGCAAAGGGGACCGGGATCGAGGAATACATGACCGTGAGAGATAAAGGGTCAGGGGTCAGATTCAAACTTGCAACGAGCTTTGAATTTTTATTTTTGGATTAACTACAACTTTAATTCCCAGTCCGTTTATATTCCCACCCGCTTTTATTAACACCTTCTAAATGTGTTTTACTCATTTCTATCGCGCAAAATCTCCTTCAAAGTGTGTAACTGCAAACCGCAATTGAGTTGAGGGAATTGCAATGATATTTAAAGCATTAATTAGCCAAAATGTGCACAACGTTTTATGAATGACAGGCGTTGAGATTGTGCAGTTATCTGTGGAGATTCAAGGCTAATCCACTATGTTGTAACTAATTTAAGGTGTCTTGTCAGCTCCGTTTAACTTGGAATGTTTTAAGCATGTTGTTTCTCTGAGCCAAACAAGCAGCAAAAGGCCAAAAAAATTAAATCATGGAGCGTTAGTCAGCCGTAATGGCCCGGAGAGATCGTCTACATAATAGTGTGACTGCGTGTTACTCGAGGGTCTGCCGGAGACCAGTGTGGGATTTCTGCATGAACGTGAACGTTTGATGTTCTCGCTCCCTGGATAAGAGAACATGCATCGGAGGAAAATGTTCCAACACAGATCATTATCTTTGCGACGCCTCTCCATATAAACAGACATAAACGCTGAGACTCACCCACGCTAACACTTTCCCACAATTCCAGTGATCGGAGCAGTTTGTATAAACAACAGGTTCATGTTTTTTCCTCATTTTTGGCAGTCTTTATTTTTCAAAACCTGTTAAGTCAGATTTTCTGAACTACTCTGCCTCAAAACCTGGATTTTAACAGATAAACAACCATTATTCTGTGGCGTGCAGGAAAAGGGAACAGTCAGTCATTTGCCTTTAGCATCAAAGAAGCAAAAATGAAGATCTAACACACAAAGACTAATGCTGCCGTCATGTACTCCTCCTAGGATGTTCCTAATGAGTTTAAAAATTATAATGTAATAATAATTTATATGTAATAATTAGGGCTGTCAATTCAATGTGTTAATTTAATTAATTGGTTATGGGGAAAAAAATCGAATTATTAACCCGAGACAAGGTCATCTGACATTTCATACAGTTGATGGCATCAACTCACTGTGTGATTGAGCCTACAGAATGCAGTTATATTGCCCTAAAATTAAAAATATTGGGACAAAAATCTTATATTTATATCATATAGTTAAGCAGTATCACAGGAGGGCAGCAAGAATGCAAATGTGATACTAATTTCATACAACAATTCAATAAATGAGAGGGGGAATCAGCGATTTACTTAATTCATGAATGAATCGGCCGTTTGAACGAATTGAATGAATGAATGACATTTACCACCACCTATTGGCAGTTTTAGTTTCTTATTTAGATTATTATTCTATTAAAAAATTTATTTCATATTCCATATTAATTAAAAAAAAAAAAACATTAAAGGTATAATTCACCCAAAAATGAAAATTCTGTCATCATTGACTCACCCTCATGGCCGTTGAAGTGTAAAGGTTTATGTGTAATAAATTCTATGTTGAATCAAATATAATATGTCTTTCTAAAGCAACTTTTTGTAATGTCTATTTGATGCTTTTCTCATTTAACACAATAATGACTTTAAGTGGTCTTTTATGGATGATTTCTCAGAAAAATTACACATCATGTAATTAATTAGATTAAAAATGTATTATATAAATTCTATAATATATATATTGTAATATATATTTAATTAATTTATCACTTGAATCGCTTGACAGCCCTAGTAATAATATTTATATTTATATATATATATATATATTATATATTAATATTATTACTAGGGCTGTCAAGCGATTCAAGTGATAAATTAATTAAATATATTATATATTACAATATATATATATTATATACATTTTATTTTATTATATTTTTAGAAATTTATGACTTGAAGTCAGCATAACACAAAAGTGGCTAGTGATCAAAAAGTAATTTACAAGTCATAAATCTATGGGCTTCACTCCATCGCTGCTACACCCACATATGGCTATATTAGCATCCCAAAAGAGAAAAAGCATATCGTGCCTTTATTAAAAGATGTTCTTGGGCTGTCTCTGGTTAGTGTAAAATGAGATTGTGAGCTTATCACGTGAGTCATACTACTGGAGTTAGCAACTGTATCTGTGGTAACAGTACCTGAGGGCAATGGTGATGATTTCAGCAATTACTGAGGTGAGGTGAAGGCTTACAGATAGAATAACTCTGCTGTTTTTCCCATCAGCCGCGATGAAGCCACGGTGCTTAAGTTACCAGGCTAATCATCGCTGTTGCAAAACAACATTAATCGCTGCGCTCCCATGAGTGTACGGCTAGAGCAATATTCTTGAAGGAACACTGTAGTGCTATTTAATGGTGTCTGCCAAGACAAATATGACTATTACTTTTGCTTATACTTAGCTAAATCTAATCCCATTGATTTACATTAAATGAGAGAACTGAGCCACATCTACAGTCCACAATAAAAAAAGTAGTCCTTTGACTTTAAGCTTGCAAAAAAAAACACCCAGAACACTTTAGAACCAATGTGTCGACCTTCGCACCCTCACATTTTCATGAAAACATAAAAAAAAATAGTTTTTCGATCCCTTGGAAGTATACACTTCAAGCTAGTACGGTAAAATCCCTACAGATGGCTCCACACGCAATTTGCCAGTGCTCTCCAAACTCTGATTCCCCAAGGACGACAGATCAGAGTCCAATTAAGAGGGCATTCCTGGCATGCTCACGAAGGGATGAAAAGAGTTAAGCGTCGCCCCTCCCCGCCTTTCCTCTTAACTCAGTTTATTTTCTTTTCTTCTCTCCCTTGATGTTTAATTGGTCTGGGAGCGTTTCGGAAACTTTGAGGGAACATTTACGAATCAGCGGCCTTGCAGCAGGACGGAGGAGCCGCGACCTTCTGGAACCGCGAGTTAAAGGTCGCGGGAGGTCATTCCGCTAACGAGATTTACAGCGTAACAAGAGCACCGCCAAAATCAACCCGAGCCACTCGTGACCCTAAAAAACCAGCCTGCTCCAATCAACCATCAATCAAGGAGCAAGACCGAGTGAGATTTCACACATAAACGCCAAGACCACTGAGTGACGAAAGCAAACAGCTAAAGGAAATGTGTTGCATGTCTTCATGACCAAAAGATAATGGCTTATGTGAAGTGCGCCTAATGTTCCTTAAGAAAAATCGCCTTGTTGAAAAAGATAAACTGAATTCATTTATGTTTCGAAATGCACAATCCAAACATTTGCAGAATTCACCCTCACAACACATCTACAGCAGAATGTTCTCAAATGAGCTGTAAATGAAACTCAAAAATAGTAAAATTCTAGTAAAAATACAAATATTTGTATAGAAAAAGGTCATTTAAATAGGTGTTTATTAGGGGTGTGACGAGATCTCGTACCACATGAGACTAAAACGTGACGAGATTTCTCGTCGAGGTGAAAAGTTGTCTCGTCGTGCTTTCAGTGTGAGGGTGAAATTATTATTGAAGATGCCCCCGCCACTTTCAAATCATTTGTGTGGAAACATTTTGGTTTTCCAGTAGAAATAATAAACGGCGAAAGAATAACACACAAGACACAAACAATATGTAAACCATTGTAAGAAAACTATGCCGTACACCTCGGCCAAGGTTGTACAGACTCTTAGGGGCCGTTCACATATCGCGCGCATTTTCATTCGCGCAAAATGGAAGCGCATGCTCGTTTTTTCCTGGCGCGCCTTCCTCATGGTTGTGGAGAGCACAGTTCATGGTTGCATAGCAACGACAGACGCTACAGAAGCGCGAGCTCCCGAACGCTTGCAAAAGTAGGAGGAAGCGACGCGGCCGCGCTTTACACGCTTTTTTAGTCGCGATATGTGAACGGCCCCTAAAGAGGCAGAAAGCACCGCTAATACTGCTAACGGCTGGACTTCTCGGTGTACGCAGAGCTATATCACAGTTACAGCCACACAATCAATAGTGACTGGGAAATGGTCAACTTTGTACTGCAGTTAAAGTGACACTTAAAGTGTTATTTGAATTTTTTATTTATATGTTTATTTTATTTATACTGTTTAATTTATGTTCAATCTGTAGAAAGAAGTTCAGTGAGATTTCTCATGTGAAATTATACAGGGCAGAAAACAATTGGTTGATTTTGTGGCAAAACATTTAGCAGTGTTTGCATGTTGTTTTACTGCAAATAATTCATGAAAATAGAAGTAAAATGACATGCATTACAAGTTGATTTCAAAATGCACCAACATTTTTGCATTTTATAATTTTCAGTTGAATAAAAGACTATTTTACCTTCATACGTTTCATTATTCAGGATTTCTTAAAAATACTATAAAAGTCTCGTCTCGTGAACCCAATCTCGTGTCTCGTCTCGTCTCGTGGGATAGGGGTCTCGTCACACCCCTAGTGTTTATGTATTTGAATTTTTTTTTACAAGATTTATGCTGAATAATGTTAGCATTGTTATAGCCTGGGGCGGTTCTAGACCCCAAAATCTAGTCTACGCACCCCAAAATCACCTGTCTAAAAGATCGGGCCAGTATTGCTTCAAGAAAGTAGAATTTTCACGTGTTTTCAAGTGTTATCATTTTTAGGCAAGACACCTATGGAAGCCCGTTTCCGCCACTGAAAAAAGAAAGAAGATTATTGCAACTTTTTTTCTCACAATTCTGAGATAAAAAGTTAGAATTCTGAGAACAAAAAGTCCCAATAATCTTCTTCTTTTTTTTTTTTTTCAGTGGCGGAAACGGGCTTCCACCAGCAACCGACAAAAAAAAGAAGATTATTGCGACTTTTTATCTCAGAATTGTGAGATGTAAAGTCAGAATTCTAAGAAAAAAAGTCGCAATAATCTTCTTTTTTTTTTTCCAGTGGCGGAAACGGGCTTCCATAAGACACCCCAGCTGAATAAGGTAAAAAAAAAATGAACTAATAGATATCACCATATTTCCCCATTGATCTCTCTGAGAATTGCAAACATTACATTTTCTGAAATGTTAGGTTTAAATATGCGAATGAGGGATTATCTGATTAAATATGCAGTAATTTGCATACATTTCTAGAACAAAACTCTGAACATTGGCTGAAGTCAAGCTCAAAACTCTTTTTTGTCACATTAGAGTCAAATGTTTTTACAGAGGGGATTATGGATTTCTCTTTTCAACAGGCAGAAAAAAAATTCACTTTTTTTTTAGGAATAAAATATACAAAATCAAATTGCATATGATAAAACACCTCTGTAAAAACTAGAATATAGGTACAGAATAAATAAATGGCTAAAGTTTGCGTACATAAGTGCTACTGAAGTGGAAATTTCTGGATCAGGAAGAAAAATTGGCAGGGGAAAAAAACATGTACTGTAGTTGAAATGTCCAGACGCAAATAGACAAAGTGCGATAAAAGATACACCTAAAAGTGTATTGTGGATGTTTTCTTTCCACTAATCTATCAAAACACATTATGAAAAGCCAAAAAGCCCAAAATGTGAAAATTGACAGATGCATTGCTTTTAGTCTCGTGATTTTGAGACATTCAAGTGCAAGATAACTTAATTCGGTTCTCGCACGCTGTGATAGACCGTTTCAAAGAAAGCCGCCTCTCAGACAGCTCAGACAGCACAAAAAAATGGTCAACATGCCCGTCTTGACAAGTATCCACGTAAACACAGTCAGCTACGTCTTAAGTGAGCGAAAACAGTTTAGAAAATATCGGATGTGTGTCAATATAACGGATCCGTGCAGTAGGGCTTAAAGTGAAAGCAGCCTCATATACTTTCTGATTCCTATGTTAATAATTTGTATTTTACAATTTAAGTACTGGTAGGGCACATTTGACTTACTATATAGTAATTAATTTATAAAGAGGCACCACTTGGATGATGCTCTACAGAGAGCTAAACCCCCCTAAAGATCAAATCCAAGAACCGTCCTTGGTTATAGCTGTAATTTAGTGTCCAATCTAGACATGGTATGAGAAAGTCTGACCACCTGTGAAAGGAATTATAGGATGGGAATGCTTGAGCTGAAACATTCCTTGGAAAAAAAAGTGTTCCTCAAATTATCTGTTTCCTTAACCACATGGCAGCAGCGGGATTGAGCTCACTCACCAGTCTTGTAGATCTCGTAGCGCAGAGAGAATCCAGCACCCTGGTGCGCATAATCAGACACAAACTTGATGTGGATGAAGGGACCGGAGGAAATGATGGCAGGAGGAGCGATGTTACTGCAGTGCTTCCCCAGCAGGTCTGCAGACTCGGAATTCCCATCCCGGATCTCAATGAAGTCATACCTAAAAGCAGAAAACGGTGCAAGCTTAAATGCTGACTTTAGGTTTGGTAGTTTAGCATCCTAACATGTAAAATGCCCAAGTCTGCAACCACAAATCTCACCATGATTTCTTCCAAGACGTGAGCCCTATCCACATTCATTTTAAAGCGCTGCTCTATTATTGCATGTCAAGTCAAGTTTTATTTCTCCTCGTGTAAAGTACTTCTCTTGATGACAAATGTCCTATTTCTCCTAATGTAAAGAACTGTAAAATATCAGATACAGTTGATATTTAAGCATGACTGAGATCTCTATTATTAAAGGGATAGTTCAGCCAAACATGAAAATGTTGCCATTAAATACTCGCCCTCATGTCGTCAACACAAATGAAGATCTTGATGAAATCTGAGAGATTTCTGTCCCTCCATTAACAGCTACACAACTGACACTTTGACACTTCAAAAAATTCATAAAGAGATCATAAAACTAACCCATATAAATTGCATGGTTTAGTCCAAATTTTCTGAAGAGACTCGATTACTTTAAATGATGAACAGGTTGAATTCAGGCTTTTATTCACATATAAACATTGATCAGCGAACATTAACATAAACTCAAAATCAAACCTCTTGCGGAAGCTCTAATGTGTTGCATAACACGAGAATGAACCTCATTGGTTCTTGAGGAAGCTCTAATAAGATGCGAAACACAAGAATGAACCTCATTGGTTCTTGAGGAAGCTCTAATGAGATGCGAAACACAAGAATGAACCTCATTGGTTCTTGAGGAAGCTCTAATGAGATGCGAAACACAAGAATGAACCTCGTTGGTTCTTGCAGAAGCTCTAATGTGATTAAATGCCATATTAATACTATTAATGTTAATATTAATGCCAATTAACACGCTTGAAATGAACAAGCTTGAGCTTGCGTTTGCTATGACTGATGTGTGTTTGCGATCTCTTTATGAACTTTCTGAATCGTCAAAGTTTCAGTTGTGTAGCTGACACGAATCTCTCAGATTTCATCAAAAAGATCTTCAGTTGTATTTCGGAGATGAACAAAAGTCGGTAACACTTTATTTTACAGTGTCATTGTTACATGCAGTTACTGTAGTAATAACTATAAATGATGTATAATTACATCCCACTAACCCTAAACCAAACCAAACCCTAATCCTAAACCTATAGTAAGTACATGTGGTTACTTAATATTACTCAGTAATTACATGTATAATTACAGTGTAACAAATACACCTTAAAATAAAGTGTAACCCAACAGTCTTAGGGGTTTGTAATGACATGAAGGTGAGTAATTAACAGAGTTTTCATTTTTGGTTGAACTATTCCCTTTAAGTCTCCTAAGCAATAAAAGAACAACTTTTGAGCAATAAATATGTTCCTCTGGGTAGGACAAGCATTAAAAACCCAAGGAAGTTCAATGCAATATCTTCTGCAGCAATGAGTAACTGAAGGAATTACTAGGAGTTGTTTTAATTTGAGCTGGGGTGACCTTTGACCCTCAGTGGACTGCTGCCTTATCACAACAAACACACATTTTTTCATGTCACTTCAGAGACAGGCTGAAGAAGCTGAGACAATGACCACCTGTCCAGCCAAAATAATCCCTTAATGTGCGTTGCCCTCTTCTGCCAAAACACTTCACACACAATGTCTAAATGAGGCAAAAGACTCCCAAAAATCCAGTCGGCTGTCTGCATGAGAGCTTCCTTATAATAAATCTGGCCATAGAGAGGCATGAGTCAGACTTCTTCTCACACCTCAGGAATGCTTGCCCCATTTAACCCCCAAACAAGAACAAGATCCCTGTAAACACACGCCATCATTCCCAACCTAACCGCTTCAGAGCACAACATGCTGACCAGACTTCCTCTGTACTGAGAGGACGAACCTTTCTGACTTTGTATGAGTCGCATCGAAATTCTGTACGTTTAGATTTTACTTAGTGTTACACTCCTAAAAACAAAAAAACAATATAAATTAAGATGATGTAATGCCAACTGAATCCTGATCAAATGATTCTTTCGAAACGATTCTAACAAATGATTCACAAAGTGTTTGAAGAACTGTATGACTTTGCTTAGGGGTAAACCTGTTAATAATAATGAGAATAGTTAATCTATAACATTATTAATATGGCATTTAGGCCATAAACAGAAACATATTTTATTTGTTTTGTTTTTTCTTGTAGTGTTTAATCTCTGCATCACTATTGACTGAATTATCCATGGTTGATCTGCATAACTGCTGGCTCCACATCACTCAGTGAGAGTGTGTGTGTGTGTGTGTGTGTGTGTGTGAGAAAACCTGACACGGCCCCGGGCCCCTCAGAATGACATAAAGAGGCAGGTGTCTCTGACTCTTCATTGCTCTGGACCCCCCTGGCTGACCGCACACTTGGAGACTTCAGGTACAGCGGAGTATATTTAGACCCAAGAAGTCTCAACAACATTCACATATACATGTACAGCATCTAAATGCATAAGAAATTCACATGCGCTTCATAATATACACATGTCAGAAATTGAGTTTTGAATCAGTTCATTGAATCTAAACTGATTCACATTAATAAATTGAACTTTCGCTAATGAAGTTTCATTATTAGCTGTTTGATAACACAGTCAAGCAAAAGGCTAATCATATTAATTACGATTATGGGTCCGATGTTGTAAAGAGCGATACCATTGTGCAGCGTTTGCCTCAGTGAGTTGACCGAGTGGATCTCTGAGCTGCTTGAGCGAGTGGAGGCGGGGCTAATTTGCATATTCATTGATCCACATATATTAAATGAGGCAAGGGTGTATAGTTACATTCAAGCTAATTTAAGGCATTAAGATCTTTTTTCATGGGAAAAAAACATTTAGATATGTTTTTGGTGTCATTTTGGTGATCAAAGATGAGTTTTAAAGGATTAAATTATTGACTACAGGGGGACTTTTTATTATATATATATATATATATATATATATATATTATGAATATTTAATATATCGCACAATCTCTCCCGGGACAACGTTTGGGAACAAGCTTCCTACTGTACAGCTATGTATTGTGAGGAAAGCTACCTCACTCTCTTTCTGTGTCCACCTCACCTCAAACCCAAGAAAAGCTGGGATGAAGGCTTGTAAACTGTGTGCAAGTGTAATTAGGTTGTAATTGATTTTGTAGGGGCTCTTGGCTCCTGGATTAGCAGTGACAAGTGAGTGTGTCAAATGTGGATATTGACCATCTCTAGACGCCTCCACTTGGCTCCGGTGCATTTCGAGACGCTTGAGAGTGGAAACAAACTAGGATGCCCATTGATCAACAAAAGTGCCCGGATCACTTCTTTACCGTGCAAAAATTAATGCCCAGATCAAGTGTTTTGTATATCAATTTTACAGCAATTGTGACTGAACACACAAGAATCTTTTTCTCATTATCACAGCAATATAACGTTGTTTTATAGGCGTGCAGCTGAAATTGTTTACCGCGGTGCAATTGAGGGGCGATTATGCATGCTAATTATGCACGACTCAATGGTTATTCAGGTGCTACAGGCGGCAATGAAAACTCCCGAGACAGTGGTGTGTCTGTAAGTGTTCGCAGGGAAAAGAGGCTTGACACGAGGAGGGCAAAGGCCCCGTGTCCCTGTCTCATGTTCAGACATGTCTTCCTCTCCAATCTCACTTTCTGTCTCCTCTCCCCTCCAGCCTCTTCACTGCTAATTGCTTTTCACACCTACGGTGTTTTTCAAACATTTTTTCCAGGCCTGTACAGTCCCCCGAGGTGTCACTAGCTGCCCTAAAGAGCAGTTTGTCTGGAGAAATACACAGACAGACAGATACACAGGGGTACGGATGCTACTACCCTTGTTTGTCTTGTGCATATACCGTACTTGAGCATGTTTGCATTCTTGCCTGTGATCAAATGAAAAAAAAAGAGATGTGTTTTGATGACATTGGGCGTAACATAAGCCTATACCACATTAATCTCTGAACTGCCTGAAACCGACTACCTACACAATAAACAACACTCCAGCATATGTTCCTTAAATCATACCATAAGACCCTCAGGCTTGGTAAACATCACTGCCAGATCTTTTATTTTGGCTTAGGCATCCAATGCACATAAAAATATATGAGAGTAATGGGTTACACTTTAGTTTTAGGTGTCTTTGTTATACATTTAAGTATTGAGTAATGTTAAGTACTACATGTATTTACTATAGGGTTAGGATTTGGTTTGGTTTAGGGTTAGTTGCATGTAATTATAGCATAGTTATTTCTATAGTTACTACATGTAACAATGACACTGTAAAATAAAGTGTTACAGAGTGATTTTATGCATTGTGGACACTACTATGTTCTAACCTTATAGCACCATAAAAGAAACTAAAGGGAGCCTGTTGTAGAAAAAGAATGGTAATCAAACAATACCATAGTAAATATTCACTGATCAGTCATAACATTATGAGCACTGACAGGTGAAGTGAATAACACTGATTATCTCTTCATCATCTGTTAGCGGGAGGGATATATTAGACGGCAAGTGAACATTTTGTCCTCAAAGTTGACGAGTTAGAAGCAGGTAAAATGGGCAAGCGTTTGAGCGAGTTTGACAAGGAGCAAATTGTGATGGCTAGACGACTGGGTCAGAGATCTCCAAAACTGCAGCTCTTGCGAGGTGTTCCCGGTCTGCAGTGGTCAGTATCTATCAAAAGCGCTCCAAAAAAGGAACAGAGGTGAACCGGCGACAGGGTCATGGGCGGCTCATTGATGCACGTGGGGAGCGAAGGCTGCCCCGTGTGGTCCGTCCAACAGACTGCTCAACAAGTTAATGCTGGTTCTGATAGAAAGATGTCAGAATACACAGTGCATCGCAGTTTGTGCTCATGCTGACCCCTGTCCATGCCTCGACGGGTCAGGGATGTTTTGGCAGCATAAGGGGGACCAACACAATATTAGGTATACTTGTAGTATACTTAGAAGTGATGTATAGGAGGCATGATAGAACAATAGATAGAACGATAGAACGATAGATAGATAGATAGATAGATAGATGGATGGATGGATGGATGGATGGATGGATGGATGGATGGATGGATGGATAGATAGATAGATAGATAGATAGATAGATAGATAGATAGATAGATAGATAGATAGATAGATAGATAGATAGATAGATAGATAGATAGATAGATAGATAGATAGATAGTTTCAATAGCAAATCATGGTTCACAGTGCACATGGTCGACATAAATTTGAGCCTATTGACTATTTAATAAAACTTTGATTTGTCCTGCCCCAACTTCCTGTTTCAATAAGAAATACACTGAAGCACAGTGTAACCTCCTTGCTGATTTCATTTGCTAAACGAAACTGAGCTAAAATCAAACAGCTATCCTGATAGGCTGCATGGCATATCTTTATTGTACTATGAAGACGTCCTGCAGCTCTATCTTTCTCAAACTCAGCTCAGTGGCTTTCAGAATATAATTCAGTCTGACACACAATCACGTCGGCTTTTCAATATCAAACAGTACAATGGCCGCTCATTTGAATTCTGCCATGCTTTTAGGCCAGCAGCCGCAGGACGTGCTCCAGGACGGCTCGTCAACGGGCCAAGACACTAAAATTGAAATTAAATAATGCTGAGAGTCTGCATGGAAAGCTGCACGCTTGGCCCCCGGGGGGGCTGCCTAATAAGCTATAAGTGCCTGTGAAATATTAAATAGATGCAGGGGAAGGTTCCCAAGGGGGAGGGAGGGTTGCCATCTTCAATCCGGACGGGAAACAAATAGCATGGCTGTCCGGTACAGCGCTAACATTTACAGATGACTGGGGTAGACCGCAGGAGCCTGAGGCTTTCATAAACAACTCTAAAGCTGGCTATAAAGCAACATTTGTGATTTTTTTTTCCAAATCTCACACCTTTTAGAAGAGAGAATATTCTGGCCTTCCGAGATTCCCGTCAAAACGCGCCGTCTCCGAATTCCCATTATGTTGCCATTGAAAGCCTTAGGCCTTATCGGAATGCATTAGGTCCTTTTTTTTCCATCAACGATATTAAAACTTTTTTCAGGGGGAAATTGGCTTCTCGGGGTAAAAAGAGACTTTTTTAAATCTTTGAATTCCCAAATGTGTCACTTTATACCGCTCCAGATTGATTGCATTTTTTTGAGCTATCAATATCTTGCGACACTTCAGGGTTGCTGATATATTTCCAATGCCCTAAAAACATCACTGAAATTGCTGTGTCCTAAAAAAACACTATTGACCTATTTGAATAATTATCAAGCATATGAAACCATCATCAAGCTCTACAAAGACAAGCCTTTACTAACAGTGATGTACACACATATAACGACTATCGATATCCAGAAAATGTATTAACTGCAGCCAGTTAGTGAACAAAAGAGTAATGTATGCCAATTGTCAATAATGCTGTCATTATTACAAGCTGTGGCTTGAAATGAACTGCTATGCAGTCACAGGTTTATGTGGGTATGACATTAGGTGGGACATTAGGTATATCAGATGGTAGAAGCCATTATTATACTGTTCATGGTGTTTCATTTTGTGCACATGACCCTTGTGGCCTTTGGTCCGCTGGTTTCTGACCTTCTTGACCATGACCTCACTGTCCTGAACGTGCTGGGTCCATTGATTCTTAATTAAGGGCAAAGGACAAGCATTGATCCTTTTGTCCCCGAGGAAAAGTGGAAATAGGGTGATATCATGCTTGCAGTTTAGAAACGCTGATACTGCTCAATAGCTTAGCACCTCAACATCTGCAGACATCACTGCATAGTAAATGCGAGAACTTTCATCACTCGAGTGAAGCGTAGACTCCCTTGAGTGATGCAGACTTCATCGCTCACATCTGTCTCACTCTTACCAGTAAGTCTTCTAGATTCCCTCCTCAGCCCAAACAACTGTCTCTCTGTCAATATTTTATGTCTGAGAGGTGATTCTGAATCAGATCTGGTTTCGATTTAAGCCCTTCCACTGCAGTACAGCATTTAAATCCGTCTACAACAATTTACTTTTAGCTCTGTATGCATTAGATGGACTCATTGTTCAGCATTCAGAAGGAACTTATATAGAGTAACGTGTTAGGGTGAGCACTTTAATGGAGATCTATTCGGAATGATGGATGGATGGATGGATGGATAGATGGATAGATAGATAGATAGATAGATAGATAGATAGATAGATAGATAGATAGATAGATAGATAGATAGATAGATAGATAGATAGATAGATACATAGATAGATAGATAGATAGATAGATAGATAGATAGATAGATAGAATCTGCTCACAGCCATCCAGGTAAACGCCATCTGGAATAAAAATTGCCTGCTGAAGTCGTTGATACCACACCTATCCTAACTACATCGTGTGAGCCGCAAGATGCTTTTTAGAAGCACATTAGTTACTATGGTTTAGGGCACAAGAAGCCGCTTTGACCTTGTCTACAGTAAATTGTGCAAGCTAAGCTAAACCGAGGCAGCTCCTCCGAGTAACGGAGACTCCGAGCCAGCACTCATAAGGTGAATTTAAATGTGCTTGCTAGTGTGTGTAAGTGTTTGCCATCTAAAAAACGGAGCCAGGCCCTTCAATCATACCCTGTTTAAATGTGCTGACGATGACTCATTGTATATGTAGCAAAATACAAATGTAGGAGATGGACGCTTGAAGTGGACCATTAGAAAGGGACCTGTTTACGAAGCATGGCATCGTAAAGCATAGGACACGTCTTCAAATTTTCCATTACTCATTCTTACACTCTTTCAGTGGAACATCGTAATGAGGGTTAAGAATGAGTGTGGTACATTGGCAGTGTGTTTTGTACTGCCGCAATCTCTCAAACCACAACTACAAAAGACCTCCCAGCTCAATTTCAGCCTACTACAAAACTGATGGCACATAAACAGCAACACTCATTCCCTGCTAATACTGAATCTAGTATGAGGCTCAGATGGACTGTACACTCTCAGAACTCTCATGTGCAAACATTGAACCATTAGGGGAACAACAGTATGTCACTGGGACATTACCTTCTATTTATCCCATAATGTTTCATAACAGTACCTCAACTATACATATTACACTATTTCAAGGCAATATGCACCTTTTAGGAGTTGATGAGGTAACATTGTTTCCTATTAAGGGTACTACCCCAGTGACAAACTGTAGTACTCCTAATAGTACAATTTGCATATTGTTTCTGATAGTGTATGGTGCACACTGCACGCACAAAAAATGGCAAGAGCATTCCCAAAACGGCAAACTCTAATCGGATGAGCTGGTATTACTCAATATACTGGGTGGGCAGGTTTATTTCAGTTTGTCAGGAAGCCAGGCTACTATGAGACTTCCAACAAAATACTTGCTTGATTTGGGATGTTATTAGCATTGAATCAAGAGTTTTGTTTCAGATACTTGCAAGTAATATGCATATTCTCTTTACACCAGACTACTAAGGTCTGAAGGGGCATTCATACAGATACATGTCCTGATTTTGCTGAGTAAGACATATTTTGTTCATCCAGGAGCATTCCTGCACGAAACTTTAGTCCTAACCATATCCCTTCCCCTAAAACTACCCCTACACATAAGTTAACCCTAAACTCAGAGGGAAACAGAAAACACTGATGAAGAGGCACCTAAACTTCGAGACTAAACATAAACTGTAAACGTGTCCCTCAAATCTGATTGGTTGATTGGAATGTTGTTCCAGGATCAACAAAGACACTGATCCAGGAACATGTTCTACTTGGTGAAATCGGGTTCTGCCACACTGACCGCGATCAAACTGGTTGACATATAGCTGTACTGTTAGTTGTCGCACCATCAACAGTTTCTGTTGCAGCCTCCAATCGGCAACTCTGAAATGGCGAAATGAGCTGGATGTTTTATTGCAGGAGAGTCCAATCGTGCTCCTGTAGTGTAGCTCCAACCTTAATTAAACACATCTGAACCAACTAATCAAGGCAATCACTAGAATCTTCCAGACAAGTGTGTTGGAGCTAAACTGTGCAGCAAAGTGGCCCTCCAAGAGCAAGACTGAACACCAATTTTGGGCAACCACCATTACGTTTCCCCCTGTGCTAAGTGACCTGATACGTTTACCTATTTTGGAGTCCAATTGGGAATGTCTTTAAAGGCATTACCTCGCTGAAACCTCTCTATACTCTTTCATATTTAGGAAGCCAAATCTGAACAACATATACAGCCAGAGTGGAGCTGTCCAACCAGATGCAGCCACCCAAGCAGGAAAAGAGATTGAACATTTATAGACAGCAAATTCAGAATGTTCATTTGGGGAGTGAAGGGGGCATTGGCCTGAGCTGTATCAGCAGAACAGATCCGCCACTGAGGTGGGTATTTTTGGTGTCTGTCCTTCTCTATCTCTTCCCCACTCTCCCCAATGTCTCTTCCTTGACTGTTTGGACAAATCTCCACATGTACCGCAAAGCATTAAGCAGTGAAATGTCTTAAACATAAACATAAATGAGGACTTGGCACATGGTCTAATTTAAAATGGCTCCTGTATCTTCACAGCTGGTTGTTTTTTAGGCCTACAGATGTAACTGAGATACGCCCTCCCCCACCGCTGCTATACAAATTGGCGGCCCATGGGGAAGCCACAGAGGGTTTAAACCACTCATAAAGGAAAGTGCTTAAAAACAACATTCATTTCACACCAGCAGGGACAATGCAGCCCCAAAGACGACAGTAATTTCAGACAGTAAATTCACAGACAGTAATTTAGACTAATGTACCCAAAGTACAAGACAATTTGTCACTAATCTTTTAGAGAGGCTTAATGGAATAGTTCACCCAAAAATGAAAATTCTGTCATCATTTTGTCAGTCTCGTGTTGTACGAAAACTGAGGGGGAGTATCTTCCTTTCAATTCTGAAACCAATCCTGAACACCTTGATTAACTGGATCGGATGTGTTTAATTAGAACTGGATCTGCAGGATTATGGCCAACCAGAACCAGGATTGACCACCCCGGTTTTCAAAGTCTCAAAGCTATATAAGGGTTAAAAGAAACGGACTGACATTGGTAGAACTGATTTATTGGTCATTGTAATGTAAGTCAGACTTTGAGAAGTGAGAGTCTATGGATGAACATAATTAATTTTACAGCTGAGGGGAAACAGTTCCACAAAAAGCCTTCTAGACGACCCCCTTTCCCAGTGACAGCTGCACTGCATCCCTGCGTAAGCCCTTTAGGCTCGCTCTAAACCCTATTATATCTCTCTTAACGTCATTCCTCTTCTCACATAGTTTCACCCCGCACTCCTCCTCTCAAAGTCGCCTTTTTCTCCTAAATTCTCCATACCACATATCTCTGTTTTCCACATCCTCCCTTCCCCCTGACTCACGTCTTTCTCTCTCATCCGATAAATTAAGTATATTCCACATCTACCTCTTTCACACCCTTTTCCCCCCTTATCTGCCACTTACCCCTCATCAACAATTCAGCACACAGGGACAGGGTTTGTGAATACTCCATCGGAGGTAAATTAATTGCACGCACGTTCTTATCGTTCATCATTCCGTAGGACTAGTGCTTCATTTTTCTCCTTTTTCAAACTAATTTCCTTTATCCCACACATTCTTCTCACCTGCAATCCAGTCGTTCCAGCTCAAAGTGGGGGTTGAAGTTAAGGACGATGCGCTGTGAGGGTTCTGGTGCGCTAATCACCCACTGGCAGCTCTGATGGGGCGGGTATTCCAGAGGGTATCCCGGAGATGTGATATAACCGGCATCGCTGGCATCCAGGTGGCCTCCACATGTCTCAACTAAGACAGATGGGAAAGAGACAAACAGAAAGAAAGTTAGGTGAGGCAGTGTTTTAGATTAGTTAGTAATTAGCCAAGTCTACAGATTTCCCGTGGAACTGGGCTACTTTAACACTGTTGCCGCGAGTTGTTTTTCATGTCCGCAGGTTGAAGCGACCCTAATTAACCTATGTGGCCCTTGGAATGCGAACCCTGCCAAAAAAACGCAGATTTAATGCAGATATGCTTTGGGACCTCAAGCTATGGGATTGAATGATGCCCATGTATTTGAAGTCCCAAAAAAAGCGCATCAAAAACCTAATCCACACGGCTCCATGGGGTTAATAAAGGCCTTCTGAAGGGAAGCGATGCATTTTTGTAAGAAAAATATCCATATTTAAAACTTTATAAACTATAATCCCTGGCTTCTGGCAACTTCCGTATACAAGCCGAGTACCCGACGTATATACGATGTAGGAGAAGCCTAAGTTTACGTGAGAGTAGACGTCTCTCGCGATTCAAATAAATAGGGCTGAGCAACAAACTCAAGCTCCTCTTCTCTTATATTGAAATACTCCGACATTTCTGTTTAAAAATTCTCGTTTTAGACTTCTATTTCATGACCGGTGTTTTGTTTTGCTCTATCCTCTGCGCTTCCAATTTCATCAATATGTCATGCTGTGGGTCAGAGGTCACTCTAACACTAGAACTCGACTCTCTCATTCCGTTGCCGGAAGCCAATGATTATAGTTTATAAACTTTTAAATATGGATGTTTTTTTACAAAAAACCCATCGCTTCACTTCAGAAGGCATTTATTAACCCCCTGGAGCTGTATGGATTACTTTTATGATAGGTAGAGGCACTTTTTGAAACTTCAAAACTTGGGCGCCAATTCAATCCCATTACAAAGCTGGGAACAGCCAGGATTTTTTTAATACAACTCCGATTGTGTTCGGCTGAAAGAAGAAAGTTAGCTACCAAATCACTGAGTGAGCACTGAATGGCTAACAGGAACACACTAGGGATAAAAACAACACTATATGAAGTTAAAACCAGCAGGAAATCAAAATCAACCCTATTTCCTTCATTAATACAAGTTCCTATGTCACTAACTGGTGCATGGTGGATGATGGCCTGTTAGAAATACATCACATAAAACCATTAGGGAATGCTGACTTAAAGCTAAAATAATATCGCCCTAATGGTATTGCTGTGCAGACACTGTATATCTACAGTAAATAAAGTTTTAATTTGACAATTTGTAACATGACGCCTACATTTTCAATTCCCTAATGTTCTGTCAACTTTTCCCCTCAATGCTGATGTAGAAGCATTCAATGATGCTCTCTACAAAATATAATGAGCCAGGAAGTGACACGCAGAGCTCTTCTCTGGAGGTTCAAGGGTCATCCCTAAAGGTGCAATAGGATCCAGCATAAGAAAACCTTCTTCTACCACCCCACCCAGTGTGCTTTCCCTGCTATCTTCACCAAACACTCCTTCCACATGCTAGAGTTCATTCTAACATGCGAAACAGTCCTTTTTCATGCCGCCCTCACACGTAGTGGATATCATTCTGGTCATTATTATTCTAAATGGAGCTAAGATTAGGAGACAGAAATACTTTCTGGTCTTTCACCATGACAACCGTGCGGTGAGGGGTTTTTAACCACATACCAGACAAACGACAACTGAGGAATTAGCAGACAGGTCATTCCTACTATGCAGCGCATTTTCACGTCACCTTCATAGAATATGTAACTCAAAACATATTCAAATAAATCAAATAAAATTGCTTTTACCAGAACATCCCAATTATATGAATTAGTTCACAATTTAAGATTGAACTGATGATCCCATTCTTGTCATGTCTTTGTGTAATATTCTCTTCTGAAACTAGCAATTTACTAATTAAACATTATCAGAAATGTATTTATTATCAGAGCAATTTACTAACTAAACTTTTTTTTAAAATAAATATTGTTTAAAATTGGTGATCAATGCATAAGTTATTCATGTGTCCTCATGCACTTCACTTTATATCCTGTTAGTCTTCTGTAAAAAAAAAAAAAAAAAAAACTTATTTTATTTATATTAAATTATAAGGATTAGTTTGTTATTAGTTATTAGCTGGAGTTTGTTGCCCAGCCCTAATTATAATTATTATAAATTATAATTATTTTAATGATTTATCACAACATTTGTTTTTTCAAAATCTACTTCAATAATAAATGTGGTTCAGATAAAATAATATTTTGAGATTCTGTTAATTAAACCACTCGCCTCTATTGTATTAACTCAATTTTTTTAATTTCATTTAACTCAAAATTTCTTTGCTTTTTTTTTAAGGTTTTTTTTTTTCCACATTTATTATTTTTATCCAAAGTGACATTTAAAGTCAGCATGAAATCAAAATTAACAATTCTTATTTTTTATGAAATATTGCAGTATATTACAAATAATTTATCCGTACACATCATTATTTTCTTTCTTTATTTTTTTTATTTATTTTTTTTTTAAGTTTTAAAGTGACCGTTCTTTTTTACAGAATAAAAGCCAGTTCCTAAATTACATCATCCTCCAGGAAGTGACATCATTATTTTAAGAAAATAGCGAAGCTGAGCTAAACCTGAGCATATTTTATTTTTCATATAATAGAAGCATATTCATTTTTAGAGGTTACAGAGTTAAAAAGGTACTGCAAAAAGGGAACGACTCCGACATTGAAAACACGGTTATTGCCATCAAACTTATGAAAAAAAAAAACAAGCCTGAAGATGATATTTTCTACCCGACAAAAAAGCAAAACAAAATGTACACCTCCACAAAAGGGTGAGTGGAGCTCGCGAACACACTTATGTTTAGTTGGATACATCAGAGCACACATCGGAAAGGGAAAGTGGGAATAGTGCAGGTTCAGAGAGGAAGAGGGTGGTTTGATTGACAGTTCTGGGTCTGATGTCGGCTTCTGCAAATACATAGATAAACACGGCTGTCTAGCTAGCGCTAGGAAAACTCCTCCTTCTCTCTGACTGAACAAACTTCATGACTATTTCATCCTTACCTCACAACTGGTAAAAGCCAGAATCTATACCACTGGGCACATTTCTAACATTATACCGTCATTTCCCAAGTTTAGAGGGTTAAGAAAGGATAGAGTCTTTGATATTATAAGCAAAACAGGAATAGATATGCAGCTAGACTGAATCAAATCAAAAATGAGACTCAAAGAGACTCATAAACCCCATCCACAACTCAGAATGTTCAGAAAACTTGTGAAATTGCCCTTCAAAAGCGAGCTGCAGGGCATCCTAAAACCACGCTAAACATCTTCAGCGTTATGCTTTGGTGTGGTGGAAAATCTTGAGACATGGAGTTGAGTATCGCCTGAAGCCAAGACTCCCATACGTGCTGATGTGCCAGTCATAAGAGCCTGAATAAAAGGTATAAGGATGATTGGGGCTTCTTTCAAGTGTTGACATTTCCACTGCTATTATGTCTCTGTAAAAGGTACACTTAAAATGAGGTGGCATTTAAGGCAACAACCGAATCCTTCTAACCCTTTCAACTGCATCCTCCGAAGGGGAAAAGCGAACCAAGTGCACACACAGAGACACTAATGAAAAAAATCTCAAGAAATAGATATGAAGAAATATATATTGCATGATTGTATATATGGTCACACTTTAGTCTAGGGTCCGATTCTAACTTATAACTGTGACTTTTGCCTCAATAAACCCTAATTACAGCTTAATAATAGTTAGTAAGGTAGTAAGTTTATGTATTAGGAAGGATTAAGGGATGTAGAATATGATCATGCAGAATAAGGCATTAATATGTGCTTTATAAGTACTAATAAACAGCCAATATCCTGGTAATATGCATGACAATAAGAGTGAGAATTGAACCCTAAGCTAAAGTGTTGCCGGATGGATGGAAAGATGGAAGAGTGGATGGATGGGTGGATGGATGGATGGATGGATAGATGGATGGAAGGGTGGAAGGGTGGATGGATGAATGGATGGATAGATGGATGGAAGGATGAATGGATGTATGGATGGAAGGGTGGAAAGATGGATGGATGGATGGATGGATGAATGGATGAATGGAAGGATGGATGTATGGATGGATGGATGGATGGATGGAAGGATGGATGGATGGATGGATGGATGGGTGGAAGGATGGATGGATGGGTGGATGGATGGAAGGACGGATGGAATGGTGGATGGATGGATGGATGGATGGATGGAAGGACGGATGGAATGGTGGATGGATGGATGGAAGGATGAATGAATGTATGGATGGAAGGGTGGAAAGATGGATGGATGGATGGATGGATGTATGGATGGATGGATGGATGGATGGATGGGTGGAAGGATGGATGGATGGACGATGGAATGGTGGATGGATGGATGGATGGATGAATGAATGTATGGATGGAAGGGTGGAAAGATGGATGGATGGATGAATGGATGGATGGATGGATGTATGGATGGATGGATGGATGGATGGATGGATGGATGGATGGACGGAAGGACGATGGAATGGTGGATGGATGGATGGAAGGATGAATGAATGTATGGATGGAAGGGTGGAAAGATGGATGGATGGATGAATGGATGGATGGATGGATGGATGGATGGATGGATGGAAGGATGGATGGATGGATGGATGGATGGATGGAAGGATGGATGGATGGGTGGATGGATGGAAGGACGGATGGAATGGTGGATGGATGGATGGATGGATGGAAAAAGAAATGTTAATATTATGTTAAATTCCATTTAAATAACATTATTATTCTTTTTTTTCTTTCTTTACATTAATGAGAATTGCGGGTTGTTGTTATAGTCATCATAAAAAAAGGTCCTAACAGTCATTTTCTTTTTTTCTTATTTCCTTTTTTTTATTATTTTGTGCTGAGGATGACTTGACAGTTCCCTTCCAATGAATTACTCACCTCATCTCTATTATTACCCAATATATTACAGGAACACAAAAGGACAGACAGATAGCAATCATTCTAGCATTTTCGTTCAGTCTGCATGTATTCTCTGCCTGTGTCTATCGCTCTATTGTATGTTTTCAGGGAAGAGGGTCTTGAGGATAAATCCATGAGGGGGGATTTTGCATGCTCGGCACTTTTTTTAGACAGATATGTCCTTTCATGTAAGGAGACAGACGGGGAGAGGGGCTACAGACAGCCTCCAGAAGAGATTTCAGACCTGGTTGCTGGAATGAACAATGAATAAAAATAAGGTTCCGTGTCATTTTAAACCATTCGTTCATCCCATAAAATCAATGACTTAATAAGTCATTAACAGTTAGATGTGACTGGATCGCTGGCTTGAGTCTTTGTAAACATATCAGACCAGGTTTTTGTTTCACCATATCATTCAAAGGAACTGACTGGATGATTTGTTCATACTGAACATCGCCCCTCCTCTCACAAACCTCAAACTTAATCAGTCTACCCTGGCTCTTCTTGACACATTCATGGGAGTTCATGAGAGAAATAGCCATGTCCAATTTGTGGACAAATCATTCTATTGAGTCAGATCTTTTCACTTAATCCAGTTTACAAATCAAGTCTGAATATGTTGTTCACAGTTCGAACTGATTCAATTCAGGTTCAGTTCACCGACTCAGTGATCCGGAAGATTTACCAGTAAATAAGTCAATAATAAGTCAAACATGTTTTGAATGCCAAAGCTATAAAAAAGATAAATTTCTCATTTTTTTGTCTAACCATATAATAAAGTGAGGTTATAGTTGAAGCTTTTATAAGACTAAAATAGTTAAAATGCAGAAAAGCACAAAAAGTACCTAAAATGTCCAGCACCCTGTGTGTTTTTGTGATTTATTAGGACACGAATTTGTATAATGACATGGATATTACACTAGTGTTAGGACGTAAACATGAACTATGAGGACAGTCCTCATATTTAAAATAGCTCTAAAAACATACTAAACAATGTTTTATTAAAAATATAAAAATTCAGAATGCTTTCTGTGATGGGTAGCTTTAGGATTATGGTTAGTGTAGGGGGATAAAATGTACAGTTTGTACAGTACAAAAACAATTACGCCTATGGAATGTCCTCACTTTGATAGCAAAACAAACCTGTGTGTGTGTGTGTGTGTGTGTGTGTATTTTGAGTGTGCACAGCCAGATGTTTTGTTCATCTCTGCTGATATTAATTTCTATTAATGGAATCATAGCTGTGCTGAGCTGTCACCGCGGCGATAAGTTGCAATCATGTAGAGAGGCCATGATGTATCTCCATCTCTCTCTCCTGCTCTTTTCTTTCCGTTTCTCTCTGCATCCTTCCATTCGCACCTTAATTAAAAAGTGCTGTCACCCGCGGTGAGGAAATCAGCACCGATCCATTCATCCTTACCAAAGCTCTCTCTTTCTCTTGCTCACGCACACTCTCTTTCTCACGAGTTTCATCGCTACCAAAAGAGTCCATACAAATTAAATTTCATTCTATTCTTCACACACAGCGTTCGTACGGTTTCAAATAACATGAAATATAACGTACAAATCCTATTGGCCTCTATCATTGTAGTTTTATTGTCTACTTTTCCCCATACCGATTTGTAAAAACATAAGGGTGAGTAAATGATAACAGAATTTTCCCTTTAAAGAACATTCCGTTTTTCATTTTCATCCACATCACATTCCGAATCACTTTAAACCTTCTATATTCTTTATAAAAGCCACCGACCTTCTTAAACAGCACTGTTAGAGCATCATAAACCACAGCACCAACAACTGGATCAGAACTAAATATTATAAATATTTGATAAAAGTAATCACAATAAGCAAATAATACAGTTTATTAGACCAACTTTAGGCTGTTTCCAAGAAACCAAGAACAAACGAATCCCAAGTTACCATGGAAATCATATGATGTGCGGTCACATGTATCCGCTATTTTGCAAAGACTTCGAACGCAGTGCATCCAATCAGATTTTAGAGATTTTATAATACACTTCAGTCACCAATTCCCAGTGAACATCTGATCATGCATCATGAATTTTACAGTTACCGTTCACTGAAACTTCTGCGGTGTCCTAATTTACAAACATCAATGTGTCACGTTGTCTGTCTTCCCTCTTACACCCACACGCATGCTCCACTAAAAGCTCAAAATGACACTAACTAGGAGGGGCCGTTTCAATTATTTATGCTATATTTTTAATTCCTCCTAAATTCAAGCAATCCAGGGAATTCTCGGCACCCACTGCCTCTGCAGGGATTGATCCGGTCGTGGTTTCCTGGCCCCAAATGCAAATTTCTGACCTTCTTTTCCGAGCTAGCTTGTGCATAGATTAGTACCTCTTCTATTCATGAACACCAGAAAAATAGGATGAAACGGCATACACAACCACTCCGGGTATTGCAGATGAAAAGACGATGTGTGAACGTGTGAGTAGATACATCTTTCTGTCTATCCGCAGGAACGCTGGGGAGAACTAAGTGCTTTGTTTGTTCACATGAAGTATTTATGTGTCTTTTCATCCTTTAATCAGGTGTGTCAAGCTAAACAGTGGACGCAAGAACTGTCCTAGAGGTAAAGGAAAGCCGCTAACACACAGTAGGTGAGTATCACTATTACTAATGCTCGTAGTAATGATGTGAACAAACCCTAAAAATTAAACTTGAACATGAACAACCTCAAACTGTGCAGCTTGGAGATGCATGCTATTACTTACTTTTCTAAGACATCAGTCTTGGGATGCTGGCCTGGAGGGTGATAAAATTGGCAAACACATCCCATAGAAGTACTAGAATATCATAGAGACTTGGAGGTTGGCTCTTTTTCAGTAAGTATAACCACCAAAAATATCCTGTTTTTAAACGTGGCAGCAAGTTTTGCATGGGCAAACGCCACTCAAAAAGAGTAAAAATGCAGTTTAAAATATTTTCTGCCACTTTGTTTTCCCAAAATTTTCTGATTTTTAATCTATTAACCTATTTTGGGTTCATTTTAAGCCAGCCGTACACTAATTTTTAAACAATAGCTGGGTTAAATAAAACTGCCCAGTACGTTGGGCAAACATTTCCCTCATCTGCGGGCTTAAAACAACCCAATCGCTGGGTTTGATTGTAGCATCATGGCGGCACGTTTTGCACGGGCAAATGCTACTCAAAGAGAGTAAAAATTAAGTTTAACATGCTCTCTGTCATGTTGTTTTCCCAAGAATCGGGTTAAATATAATAGTCTCCTCCCTCTAAATAGACCACCAGTTCCTCAAACTTAAAATACACAGCAAAAAATGCATCAATGCAATGATCCTGAAAGACAAGTCTAGGGTAAATATCAAGTTGGGTTGAAAATGGCAGCAACTGAATTGTTTTAACCCAGCGGTTGGGTTAAATGTTTGCCCAACGTGCTGGGTAGATTTATTTAACCGAACTATTGTTTAAAAATTACTATAGTGCTTGCTTAAAATAAACACAAAGTATGTTGGAAATAAGCAATATGTTTAATAAATGAACATTTATTAATTTGCTTATTAATAAATGTTCACCTTTTGATTATTATTGTTGCCTCTAGTAGTAATTATGTGTTAGCTTTTTAATTTCCAACCTATCTTGGGTTCATTTGAAGTCAGCTATAAAGTAATTTTTAAACAATAGTTGGGTTAAATAAAACTTCTCAGCACGCTGGGTAAACATTTAACCCAACTGCTGTGCTAAAACAATTCAGTTGCTGCCATTTTCAACCCAACTTGATGTTTCCCCTAGACTTGTTTTTCAGGATCATTGCATTGATGCATTTTTTGCTGTGTATTTTAGGTTTGAGTAACTGGTGGTGTATTTAGAGGGCATTTTTTAGATTGTAGCATCATGACAACAAGTTTTGCATAGGCAAATGCCACTCAAAAAGAGTAAAAATGAAGTTTAACATGTCATTTGCCACTTTGTTTTCCAAAGAATTGGGTTACAAATAATAGTTTCCTCCGTCTAAACGCATCACCGGTTCCTAAATCTTAAAATACACTGCAAAAATACATCAATACAATGATCCTGAACCGATTTTAAATAGGACTTTGGAGGAAAAGTCTAGGGTAAACTCCCGGACTCGTAGAGAAGGTTCCAGATGTAAATAAGAGGTTTGATTATAGGAGGTGCAAATGAGATAAAAATAGAGCTTTTGATCGTAAAGAAAAAAGACTCTGTTAGCATATGGACAGTCTGATATCATTCTATGTGGGTCAACATGTCATTTTTTGGCTTGGAGAAAAACTGAGAAGGGCCCCTAAAGGCACGGACCTCACACAAGAGATGCTGTGTCTTTGTTGTTCATAATTCAGCGTATTGTTTAGCGCTTGTTGCAGTCGGTGCCGCTCTGGGAAGGGGGCGTCACAGAAGTGTGCAGTTTCAGGCTATAGTCCAAATGGGTTTTTTAACACCCGACCTTGAAATAATGCCATAATTGTCTGCACAAGATGTAAGCTCACAAAACTGTTTACATAAATTACCCCACAAATAAATATGAAAACATTTATCAAAATGCAATTGCAGATATTCCATGTGATTGCAATAAATAAACAACATTGTAAAACACCATCTCATCTGCTCTTCGCACCACTGCAATTTATGAGCTCCATTTCTATAGCTTCAGCCACTTTATTCCTTTTGCAATGCCATACTTTTGGATAAAAGTCGGTATGTATCAAGAGAAATAATGCAACAATGGTGGAGAGCCCAAGTTAAGCCAGATCTCATCCATATTCAAAGTAAGACTCTATGGTTCATTCATCTGCAGCTGCAACTTTCCATTATTTGAAGACCTTTCAGCACTAATTCAAGCTGCTTCATCATTTTTTTGTTTCAACCTGTTGGCCAAAAACTGCAGGTGCTGCTGCACTGTAAATACAGCCTATATTTAGGCTATTCTTTGAGAGGAATAGGGCTGTAAATTGCACCGTTAGCTTAATAGGTTGTAGCCTACATGGTGATAGTCCCCACTTCCACATCATCATTCATATTATCACAAGTATCTCATCAGGTTTTAAGTTAAAAGACCATTAGCCTACTTCAAATCCTTATTTTCTCTTCAGCTACTAGCGTTCAAATTAACGATGGATTGTTGACGATATCTTCCAGTGAAAACTTGGACGGCATTGTGTTTCTGCAGCCTTATCACTTCTGCTTATCTGACAAGCTTCTAACGAACCATTGTTTTGCTATTCCGGGAGAAATAATTAGCAAAAACGCGATATAAGAAGGCTAGGTGTTTTGCTCGCGCGTGAGGCGGGCTGAAATTCGCGCGCTCTGAAGTCCGCTCGCGCCGTGACTCCGTTTCGTTGTGAAAACCCCTTATGAAGACCAACAACGACTGTTCACTATTCAACCAAATAAAAAAAAACCCTACTGGGGTCGACTTTTTACTGAAACATCTCAGTAAATTTCATCTGCCGAGCTCGCGCCAACCTAAACGATCTTTTCCAACAGTTATAAACCGTCAACGGCACACTAGCACGTATTAGATATTATATCTGTGCCATAATTACAATTTTGTCGTTACACTGACGAACATTCGCATTTAACACAACTGTAGGCTAGGCTACCATTGTTGACAGTAGGCTACAAATATCTACGGTACTGCCTTATTACAAATATTGGCTTTGATAGTATATTTTGAAGTACTTCGGAATGGCCTACAGCAAATATCATGGTAACCTACATACTAATACTATAAATATCAAAAACTTCACATAACTGTGAGGCTAATTCAAGCAAAAATGACGTTCATTATACTTTCAAACTCGTATCACGACTGAAAGGTTACAGTGAATATGGCTCGATTTCTGCTGTTCTCTGTTAAAATGGTCTTTGAAGCTGGTTCTGTATGGAAATAAGTTATTGATGTACGGGTATTTAGATCTGCGTTATGATTTATTGGAGAAACTTAGAAAAGTTCTCATGACATCAACAACTTAAAGCCTCATTTTTTTTTAGTCAAACTTACTTTTTATGATTATAAATGAACTGTATTAGCGCCCACTTTGGAAAGTCTGCCTCGGTTTCATCTAGACATGAATATTGTACGAAAAGAGATGATATCTCAGCGTTTATTTGAAGGAGATCAGCAAACATTGCGAGGGAAAGCAGTTCTGCATGTTGGAAATAAAGTCTTTATATCCACTAAATAAAACCAGAAGCTGCCCTTTTCTCAGCATGGTTTGTCCGGACAGCAGAAACACACGCCAGGGAGAGAAATCTGTTTGCCATTTGCGGATAGCCTCACAGGATGGGAATTTAGACACATTATAACGTTATGAAAGTTTAAAAAAAAAAAAAAAAAGATAAACTTACTTTCTTTTGCACTGACTTTCAGAACGACGCAAAAGATAAACGCAATCCCTTGGTGAGATATCCAGAAATCCATCTTTCCAAAACGAGCTGCCTTGAAGAAGTGACCTGTGTTCAACTAGTGATCTTCTTCAAAGAACAAATGTCGATAATTAAGACTGAGAAACTGGGAGAAAAAAGCCTTTTTGTCCTTATAATGCTCAGAATGTCATATTCAAGTGCAGTTCTGTTGAGCCCATTGCGCACAGCAAATGCAAACTGTGCATGACAAGATCTATTTCATGTATTCATACAAAGTCATGCTTTGTCACAAAGCCTGTTTTAAAATAAATTAGAGGTGTTCAACTGTATTCCGTTATGAAGCCGTCACGGATCTGCGTGCGTTATTGCGCTCCATATTGGTCTCCGATGGGTTGATAGAGGTTTCCGCAGGGATTTCTCCCTTAATCGTCTGCTTAAAACACGCAGCTTAAGTGTTCTGATATCTTCTTGCTCTCGTAAGTCACTCGATCGTACTCGGGAGGCATCAAGTTTTGTCCAGACAGGAGTGGAACTGGTGTTACGCGCAGAGAAGAGCGTGTTGAAGCGCACTGCTGTGCTCGCGCGGAGCTGTGGCAGCGCGTGTGGATGTGCTCGAGAGCGCGAGAGAGTGAGTGTGTGTGTGTGTGTGAGTGAGTCAGTATGTGTGTAATAGCATTTCTGAGCGGCGCAGCTATCGCATTACACTGAGCTTTCTTGGCCCGCCTCCCCTCAGCCACTGATTAGAGAACATCTCTCTCTCTCTCTCTGTCTCTCTCTCTCTGTCTCTCTCTCTCTGTTGAAAAGTTCGGTTCATTTCAGCGAATCGGTTCGTTCCAATGAACGGATCCATACTGGTCATCGCACAAGTTACCACAGAGATCTCGGCGGCATTTTACCCATATTATTATTATTATTATTAGTAGTAGTAGTAGTAGTAGTGGTGGTGGTATTAGTATTAGTATTAGTAGAAGTAATAGTGGTATTGTTGTTGTTGCTAAATAAACACAAACGGTTGCAGCGATTCAAAATGTTTTTTAAAGATTCGTTTCTGAATCATCTGTTGGGTTCTAAGCGCTGAGAGTTGGATTAATTTAAGTGAATCGGTTCGTTTTAATGAACGGGTCCATAGAATCGGCCATCGCTCGAAGTTTCCACAGATTATTTACATGAATTATTATTATTGTTGTTGCTAAATAAATAGCCTACTAATGGTTCCATCGATTAAAAAGATTTTTTTAAAGATCCGTTTCTGAATTTTAACGAATGGGTTCTTTTTAAACGGGTCCATAGAATCGGCCATCGCTCGAAGTTACTACAGAATTTTTACATGAATTATTATTATTGTTGTTGTTTTTGCTGCTATTGTTAAATAAATAGCCTACTAATGGTTCCATCGATTCAAAAGACTTTTTAAAGATTCGTTTCTGAATCATCTGTTGGGTTCTAAGCGCTGAGAGTCCGATTAATTTTAGTGAATCGGTTCGTTTTAATGAACGGTTCCATAGAATTGGCCATCGCTCGAAGTTACCACATCATTTTTACATGAATTATTATTATTATTGTTATTGTTGCTAAATACATTGCCTACTATTGGTTCCATCGATTCAAAAGATTTTTTAAAGAGTCGTTTCTGAATTTTAACGAATGGGTACGTTTTAATGAACGGTAGAATCGGCCATCGCTCGAAGTTACTACAGAATTTTTACATTAATTATTATTATTATTGTTATTGTTGCTAAATAAATAGCCTACTAATGGTTCCATCGATTCTAAAGACTTTTTAAAGATTCGTTTCTGATTCATCTGTTGGGTTCTAAGCGATGAGAGTCGGATGAATTTTGGTGAATCGGTTCGCTTTAATGAACAGTTCCATAGAATCGGCCATTCTTACCATAGAATTTTTACATGAATTAGTATTATTAAACTAAATAACGATTCAAGCGATTCTTTTGGCTAACAGATTTGTTTATCTGTTAATCCAATGGTGAATTTCTCTCGCGTTCTAAGCGGTTCATTTGAGCGAATCGCTTCATTTCAATGGATTGGTTCAAAAATTATTAGTCGATCTGGCAATTTCTCAAACGTGGTCACAGAACTGGTGCATTCATTTTTATCAATACATTTTCTAATAAGTACAAGCAGGCGACTGTAAGTATAAAGCGGTAAAAGCACAATAGTAAATTATTCAGTTTATTGTCTTTACAAACATATTTGCTGAATGCAACGATTGAATAATCAGAAGTATGCTATGCGATAACTCTTATCAGTGTTTTTGAACAAGACAAGTTGTTAATGTTCTCTCAAAGAGTCATGTGATTTACAGATGCTTAACCGTTTCGAAATGATTCATTTGTGAATCAGACATCAGCACTGGCTCCCTCACACACACACACACACACACACACACACACTTGTGTACCTCATCAGTTGCCAGTAACATACACACACACACACACACACTCACACACACACACACACACACACACACACACACACACACACACAGCTACAGTGCATGTTATTTTTGGATTTTGACTGGCCTTCCTCTCTAGCAATAACACACAGCCTGAAATGCAATTAACTTTTCAAGATATCATATGACATGATGAAAATATGATATATTGTACAAATTCAAGTTCACCTCTCTAGGAAGGTGACTTGCACGCAATACAAATGCAAAGTTCACTGTCTTTCCCACAAGCATAGTAATGGTCTTCGTGATATCAGGATATGTGGGCAATGCTCAATAACATGAGGCAATGTGTGGCAATGTTTATTTCATGTTCTGAAGCCCAGAAGTCATTGCGTGATTTGACCTGCAGGGGGACAGACCTGAACGGCACAGGTCGTCAAGGGCAGAGCCGGAGCTTAGCCAGATCTGTCGACCTTCACAGCAGTTGGACTAGATTAATGTCCAGTGCATAGCCATTCCTTCCTGATGAACTAACATTTCACGGTTTCTTCTTTCAAAAAATCTCATCCGTTTAGACTGTTAAAGGATACATTGAGGATTTCATTTGTCTTATACCTCACTCATGCCCAATGCTTGTGTTCAGAAGCGAATACTCTGTGTGACACTTTATTTTAGTGTCCTTGTTACATGTAATTACGATAGTAATAACTATAAATTATGCACAATTACATGCGACTAACACTAAACCAACCCCAACTCTATAGTAAGTACATGTAGTTACTTAATATTACTCAGTACTTAAATGTATAATTACATTGTAACAAAGACACCTTAAAATAAAGTGTAACCGAATACTCTTATTATTTGTTTAGTACAGAATACTACGCAAATTTCGTGTTACATAGAACATCTTAAGGGATAGTGTACCCAAAAATGAAAATCTGATGTTAATTTACTCAACCTCAGGTCATCCAAGACATTTTTTTTTCTTCAGGAAAGAAGAAAGTAGTGGATTTTTAGCTGAGACGGCAGTCCTAGACGATTCATAGAGTGGAAGTCAATGGGTGCCGTCGTTTTGAGATTCAAAAAAACATATGCAGACAAATCAAAATTATTATCCACGGCTCCTGACGATACATTGAGGTCTTAAAGGATCAGTTCACTTCAGAATTAAAATGTCCTGATAATTTACGCACCCTCATGTCATCCAAGATGTTTGTCTTTCTTTCTTCAGTTGAAAACATTCTAGGATTTTTCTCCATATAGTAGACTTTACTGGGGTTCAACGGGTTGAAGGTGCAAATGTCAGTTTCAATGGAGCTTCAAAGACTCTACATGATCCTAGATGAGGAATAAGAGTCTGATCTAGAGAAACGAGTCATTTTCTAAAAACAAATAATAATTATATACGTTTTAACCGCAAATGCTCATCTTGCACTGCTCTGTGATGTTCCATGCGTTATGTAATCACGTTGAAAGGTCACGCGTGACGTAGGCCGTAGTACCGCAGTAGGGCGAAAAGCTCCATTTTCTCCTCCAACTTCAAAATCGTCCAACATCGTTGTTTTACCTATTTTTGTAAAGGCCATTTGACTTAGTCTTTGCACGCTCATGTTTTGAACACTGGATCGGTACTTCCGCCTACGTCACACGTGACCTTTCCAACGTGACTACGTAATGTGTGGCGCATCAAATGCAAGATGAGCATTTGTGGTTAAAAAGTATATCATTTTACATTTATATCATTTTATCATTCACTTCTTAAGACCTCAATCTATCGTCAGGAGCCGCGAGTATTAAAGGAGTCCTTGATTATGATTTCACTTTTCTAACTTTGGTTTGTTTGTAATGTTGCTGTTTGAGCAGAAACAACATCTGGAAAGAGATTCTCCAGCTTTGTTGTTGTTGAGTATGTTGAGCTGTTAAAGCTCCGCCCTCTTCGGGAAAGGGGGGCAGGGAGCAGCAGCTCATTTGCATTTAAAGGCACACACCCAAATAGGGGCAAATTTGACAAGCTATAATAAATGATCAGAGACTTAAATTACATCTTGTGAAAGGGGCTTTATAGGTCTCTTTAATTTTGTTTTGTCTGCATATGTTTTTTTTAAATCTCAAAGTGACGGCACCCATTGACTTCCATTATATGAATCACAATCATCTTCTTTGCTGTTCTACTGAAGAAAAAACAATTCACCTACATCTTTGATGGCCTGAGGGTGAGTAAATTAACAGCAAAATTTCATTTTTGGGTGAACTATCCCTTTAAATCACCTACTACAACTGCCAAAATACAACAGAGCATATTTCCCAGAATGCCAGAATCTTCCCAGAATTTTTTCACTCATTAGATGAGGCAAATTTAAGACATGAACTGAAATATACATGCAAGATAATTTAATTTCCAAGATGATATCTGGATGCCTCTCACAAGCAACGTGATGAGATTGTGTGACAACACTGTACCATAAAATCTTAAATCATACAATAATACTTACTGTTTAACTACTTTTTTAAAAAAAATGCATACAGTGAAGTATTCAGTACCATAATGTTCAATACTATAAAGCCAGAACATGCATGTTACTTGTGCAGAACACATTATTTAAGATTTAAAGGTGTGTTTCACAGTCCATTGCCAGAGACTAAACGACAACCGTGAACTATAAGGCTGAAATGTCATATGTTTCTGGACCGCCGGCCACAGAACAGAACCCACCCCAGCCAAGCCAAGCTGCTCTACAATCAAAAGCTCTAACTACAGACACAGAGGTTTTTTAATGACACAGCAGAGCTATGCCATGCCGAAAATACTTCACTGAGAACTGCTTTTGGGGAGGCCTTCACACCAGGAATTTACAGTAGTCAAGTGGAAGGACAGATTTTCATGCAACACAGCAGTAGGATTAACATTCAGCTTTAGGACTGATTCCACAAACAGGCCAATTTATTGGATTTTATCCGTTTTTATGCATGTGTGCAACTTTTAGTTAACTTTAAGAAGACGAGGTTGGGGTGCATTTCATGCCACCGGTCTAAAAATCTAAATAATAATAATAAAAATGCAAATGATCATTTCAGATATTCTGGCCATATTTGATGAAGAGGAAATCACAACAGATGTCATTTATGAATTATGGCTGTTTATGCAGCAAGAAACTTTTTTGATTAAAATGCATTGGGTCTTTCATATGTTTTGAGACCTCCGCTTTAATGTGAGCTCAGCTTTATCTTCACATTTTATAATGTCACCTGCGAAAAACACATCCATCATCACATCTCCATCGAAAAGGTTCCTGCTGAGGCTGGTTTTGTGCATTTTATCATAAAAACAAAAGGCGAGAGATTTCATTTTTTTTTTTTAAATTGTTTTGCACATATTTTTTGCACTTAAAAAAATTCAGTGATATAACAATGAAGTTAGTAAATTCTTTTTACAGCATTTCAGTTGATACAATAAAATACATATCTGATAGCACATAAAATTATGGAGCCCTGTACATGACATGCAGGAAAAAAACTATTCGATTTAGCAAATCGAAATAGTCAATCGAGGGCACCATTTGATGAATCAAGGGAGAGAAATTGGAAATTGTCGGCACAATTTAGCAAATCGAGGGAATGAAACAGTAAATCGTGGGCACGATTTATCGGTTCGAGGGAACGAAATAGTAAATCGTGGGCAAGATTTATCGGTTCGAGGGAACGAAATAGTAAATCGTGGGCACGATTTATCGGTTCGAGGGAACGAAATAGTAAATCGTGGGCAAGATTTATCGGTTCGAGGGAACGAAATAGTAAATCGTGGGCACGATTTATCGGTTCGAGGGAACGAAATAGTAAATCGTGGGCACGATTTATCGGTTCGAGGGAATGAAACAGTAAATCACGGGCACGATTTAGCGAATCAAAGGGGCGAAACTGTAAATCGTGTGAATGACTTAGCAAAATGAGGGAGCAAAATTGTAAATGATGCGCATGATTAGCGAATCGAGGGAACTAAACAGTAAATTGTGGGCATAATTTAATGAATCGAGGGAACTAAACAGCAAATCGTGGGTACGATTTAGCAAATCGAGGGAATTAAACAGCAAATCGTGGGTACGATTTAGCAAATCGAGGGAATTAAACAGCAAATTACGGTCACGATTTAGCGAATTGAAGGAGTGAATTGTAAATTGTGCACATGATTTAGCGAATCGAGGGAACGAAATTGTAAATCATGCGTAGGAATTAGTGAATGGAGCGAACAAAATAGCAAATCATGTGCATGATTTACTTTTTTTTCTTGGGGCTCCGTATAAAAGTACTTAAAAATAACACAAATATATACAAACAGTCATCCATAGTAGACTTGTTTAAAGCACATTATACATCAGTACAATGATGTGGTGTGTTAATTCATGTTGTCTAATCTGTATAATAACATCACTTTATAACATACTACTGACTAGATTTTATTTAACTGCATTTCTCAGTAAAAAAAATATATTAAAGAGTTACTTTGGGATCAATTCTTGAGGACACATAACAAACAAGAGCATTTCTTCATGCTTGAACTGAATAGGATTTACTTAATATTTTCAGTGTAGAAACTGAACCCTTTCTATTGTACATCACCACAAAATCATTTTTCCAGTGTGTGTGAGGAACAGAGGACCATGTGTACAATTGGCCATCAGGTCGTTCTCACTCAACACCCCTCTCCACACAGGAGCAATGGCAGGGCTTCAAAGACGATGAAGTCACATCCTGTTTCACTCAGAGTCCAGCCACTCCATAAGCCTGCTGTCAGTCTCCTCTGTTTGTTTTATCCACAAAAATACATCTTTGTTTTAAATGAGGTTTGGAGACTTCTGTTTTTCTTGCTATACCACCCTAAAGGGCTGTTCACGAAGGACGATTTTCTAACTTCATCATGCAATAACTCTGACGCATGCGGACACAGACAAAGTGCTATAAAACAGCAAAGACAGAATGTAAGAATTCATCCTGTGAGTAATTTGTTTAGATCAAAGTACGTATGATTATGTATCGGATCCTTCATTTTCCTGGTGTTTCCTTGTGCACTTCCTTTCCTTGTGTTGCATGACTGTATAAACACACATGCACACTCAATGTGTGTTTATTGCTTGTGGCATTGCCAAGCACTCAGGGGAACTTCGGTATTTACGCAAGTGTGTGAGTCATAGCTTCTCTGTAACACGTCAACATTAAATATCCCATTCGTACAGCCCTCTTCTTCGAAACGCACTGCTGTGTTATTATGCCCATCCACACGTCCCATTTCTTCATCCATGCATGGAATCTGGAAAATATGAGTCAAACACATCACCATAAAAGAATATTTAATGCTCTGAGGTTTATCGCTCCTATTTCGAGACATAATGGAGCATTAAAATTTCATCAACTTATTTAATTACTTCTGAAATTCCCTTGGAATATTAAAATACACACAAAATAAGACGAGATTCTAAGTTTGGAATCAAAAGTCACAGAACTCAAACATTTTTCATCAAATTCTTCCAAGATCGTTCTATCGTTCGTTAGTTTTATGTTGGTACTCTTACTGTATATGTCAAATAGAGTTAGAGCTTTTTGACTATTTATCAAATAACATCAAATATCATACATCAATGAACTTTTGCTTATAAACAATGAAAAAGGCCATAATTTCACTAAAGGTCGCCCCAAAATTGGAAGAACCTTATAATAAATGTGACTGCTTAGCACTTCCTAAAACTGTTTAGAACTTTCCGGAATTTTCTAAAACTGTTTTTCTAGAACATTCCAAATCTTAGTATAGGAGAGAGGGACAGAGAGACAACTTTATTTGTATGTTTTTGATATTTGTTTCAGTAGCAATATATAATGTCGACCTTACAGAAGAACTGGACCAATAATCTAGTGAGACTTCGGCAGTCACACTGAAGAAGAAGTACAAAACTAGAAGTGCAAAATGCCACTCCAGGTGCAAATTATTGAGCAGTACCAGTTTAATGGAGTAGAAATCAAAGGAATAAAGGAGTGAACAGTGAAAAATTCCACAGAAGTCACAAAATTATGGAAGAAAACACTGAATGGAATATGCAAAAAGATTTGAAATACGGCTCTAGAAGTTCTCAACAGTCCTGGGAAGTTTTAGGAAGTGCAACTTACTTATAAGCCGTAACATTTGTTATATAGTTGTTCCAAGTTGTTTTTAAGCAAAAGCACATTGATTTATGATAACTTTTATTTGAAAAATAGTCAAAATTTTATAACCCTATTTCTTGACATACAATAAGAGTACAAACAAAAACGTCAGGTTAAATCATTTGATCCTTGAGGAGAAATGTTGATTCTAGACTTAGAATTTGAAGACAAAATTTGAGATATTGTTGAGACAAATACTGAAACTGAAGCATCTGATGCTCACCGTTTAATCTCATTGCTTTTGATAAGAAACAGTTGAGCTATGCACGAGACTGATTTGGCTTTCCTACAGGATGCATATTCTGTGTCTGTATCTTAACAAAGAAACGCAACTTTGATTTCTGCTAAACAGGCTTCATACGTACTAGATGGCAGCACTAACTCTTATTTTTAGCGTTTGGGAAAGAGCAGGGTCATTCAGCGTACCATACTCCATAAAACCAAGAGTGCTGTTTGTGGCTACGACAACAAATGTGACATTTCAGCTTCATAGATTTCCATGTTTTCATGGATTGTCACCAATGTGTGAAATGTTAATCAATCGATAAAGAATGGAAAAGTAAGAAAACATTACAAAAGAAAGTAGTATAGGTTTGTTTTTCATTCGAATGGCACAAACTGAGAACGTAATGGGGTGACAGCTATGGGACTGGGTCACTTTCACGGGGATAATTGAAAAGTGATGAGGAACAGATGTGTGCTAAAGGCCTGGTTGGCGGTGGTGCTGTCACATTAAGAATACAAATGAAAGAGTCTGTAATCTTTATTGGAGATTAGCAGCAAAAAAACAAAACCCCAACCATCACTCTCTCTATAAGTCTTAAAAGTCTGGATTCAAAGATAAACCAGTATCAACCTTAAACTAGCATTTATATTACAAATATTTCGCAGAGACATCACGGCAGAAATTGGCAACTCGTACAACAATAAATACAAATTTAAGAGTCGATTGTTTTTTGATGGAAGCAATGCAACACTCAATAAGTCCCGCCTTACATTTAAAAGAGCCAATAGCATTAGCAAGAGCAGCCAGAAACAACAACGATTTGTGACCATTTGTGATATTTTTGTTGTCAGATTTTATCCCTGATTTGAAATATGTCATTGAGCAACAACTTTGACCCAAAGTTATGATTACAAATATGGCTGACAGCGAACTGACTTGCTTTAAAGAGACTTTTCCCATCCCTAAATGTCAAACAAATAAAAGTGAAATGTGATTGGTCACTTTTTATGTCAGTAAGAGCGCCTCTCAGTGTTGTTCTTATTAACTAAAATGAAAACTTTCTGTAAATGTTTTTTGTTAACTGAAATAAAGCTGAAATAAAATAATATATGTATAGTAGATTGAAAAAATTAAATGAAATTTAGAAATGTTGCTTTGGCAACTAACCGAAATGAAGTAAGTTGAAGCATTAATGACTAAAACTGAATTAAATAATAAAAAAACTAAATAAAACTAATAAAAATGAAAAAAGCAAAAATCAAAATATATACAGCAATTATTGGGGTTCAAGCTCTTTAAGGCCTTTAAGCACGTGTAAAAAAGTGTTGTGTTTTAATTAATAAGCCTGTAACCGTCTCAGTCATAGATGGAAAAAACTATTTACAGCCAAAACAGGCAATTAACCATTGGAAATATATGATTTTTAAAGCTTTTTAACAGTTATTGAAGATAATCCAAAACTTTTTTGAACTAATCTCCAATTTTTAACGAGTGATTCGATTGACAGCGGTGGTCCTACAGGCAAAGTTGCTCGAAATGAGGGGTGTGGTTTAAATGTTGTGGGCGTGTGCAAAAAATTGCGTGATACACAATCCTTTATGCACTCGAAAAACGTGAAGGCGGTGGCTGATTTCTTTCTAATGGCCTCTAGGGTCGTGAGTCAAACAGGCCCAGCGAGTTTTGGCCTTCATTAACCTTGTCTGATAGCTGCTCAAACTTCATTGGCCGTTGACGGACGTATTTTTCAAGATACTCGAATGTCCTCAAAGGCAGTCTTGGCACCTTGGACGAAGACACCGCATGCCAATTTTCAAGTCAATCAGACAGAATTGCGTAGTTATAACCATTATTACGTTTTTCCCATGATTTGGCGCCACCAAGTAGCCAGATCCTGCATGCTTTTTCACGCCATTTTGGTGAAAATATCTCATTCCGTTCACGAGTTATAGTCATTTTAGTAAAAGGCCCTTGGGGACCGTAAATCAAAATGTCAACATTTTTCTGATAATTATTGACAATCAGACTGCAGAGAATCGGTTTCCGATCAGGCAAAAAACCTTCGCAAATATAGGTTTTTCAAAATACCCCATAATTTATGTGGGTCACGAAATCTGAAGTCATGCATTTTCTCCGTCCTGAGCCAAGGATTCCAACGATATGAGTCACTCGAGTCAATGTTAATGAGCCAATTTGTACTTTTCGCCACTGTAGCGCCCCCATCAGGGCGAGTATTGGTGACGCTGTGAGTACTACCAGCCCTCAAAGTTTCTCACATACAGTTTGGTCAGTTTGCTTTGGAAATTTTAACAATCACAATAGAGTTTTAGAGCTACTCGCATGAACCACTAATAATTACTAAAAATTAAATTAAAAATAAGAGCTAACTGAAATAATTAAATGCTATATAAATAATACTAAGAATCGCTGTACAGTAAGTAAGCTGCTTCATGCTGCCAGTCAAAAGCAATGCAATAGTTTAGATAAACTCTCATTTATGAATACGCTCACCCCTATAAATATCCTTCAGAGGTCCTTTTTGTACACACAGAGATAAGACTATGACGTCTAAACCTCCGTGACACACACACACACAAGCATGAAGAAGCATAAAATACACCTCTCTGCTGCCATAAATAGCATGGTTTATTATGCTTGAGAACTCCTCTAAGATAGTTTACGAACAGTGCACAATAATTTCTCTTCCACAAGTGGCGAGACACAGTGGAGCGTCGACTGAAGCCTGTCTTTCCTCTAAAAATATGCACAGTGAGGCTCAGCCCACCCACTGCTCTTCCATCACGCTGTAATTTATGCATGTACCCTTTAATCTACCTATCCTGCTGGAGACGCACCCTTACAGTGCACTGGCACACACACCACGCTCTGAAGTTTAAATCACACCTTATTTTTTACACAGTGGGAAAACATTACAATAAACACGACTGCCGTCTAATTAGCAATAACATCTTCATGTTGAGACATCCAGAGTCGTGTGAAGCTGGACGATTTAAAACTCAATCAGTGCCACAGAGACGAGGAACAGAATGTGATTTCAGTACTTTTTCTGAAGAAAGTGGTTGTTTCTAGGATTTTTTTTTTCTTTGGAAGGTTGCTATGTGGTTGCAAGGGTTACAAAAAAAAGTCCAACTTCAAGTTTATGTAATATTCTGTCTCTAGATGTGATTCAAGTTCCTCTAATATAAGTCTGACGGATTTACTCACCTGTTTTATTGTCCACCAATGTAGAAAGCATGCAGTTGATCATTTATAACAGGGTCTTTCAGCAGGGCGTCTGTGACTCTGAGTGATTCCGACAATTATTGTATGATCTCAAACTAAATTTTGCAAAAAGTTTAAACAAAAACGCAATGTTCAGTTAAAGTTCAGCTAAATATTTCATTATGTCCCTCCCCAGAAATGCGGATAAAATTGGGGATATTGTTCATTCAATATGGTGAATATTAAAAATGATTAGAAAATGATTAGCATTATTTTACTCAATAGCTGTGGAGTGTGAGAAGTGTGTAGAAAAGTACACTTTAAATACCCGGCTGATGCTCTTAAAGGGATAGTTCACCCAAAAATTCAAATTATCCCATAATTTCCCATCCTTTCTTCTTTTATCCAGACACAATCGGAGTTATGTTAAAATATATCCAGGCTCTTCCCAGCATTATAACGGGAATGAATAGTAACTGAGATGTTGAAGCCCAAAAAAAGTGCCTCCATCCATCATAAAAGTAATCCATACATCTCCAGTGGGTCAATAAAGGCCTTCTGAAGTGAAGCGATGCATTTTTGTTAGAAAAATATACATATTTATAACTTTATAACTATAATCAATGCCATGCGTAAGTGAGTTGATTCCGGAAGGAAGAGTGACCCGACGCATGACGACAAAACAAAACACTGGTTACAAATTAGGATTAGGACAAATTACGAGAATTTTTAAAGTGAAGTGTCGGAGGAGCTTGAGTTTGTTGCCCAGCCCTATTTGTTTGTGCCCTTTTAGGTAACTAAGCATATGCTACTCCTTCATCCTCCGTCATACGCCAGAACTCGACCCTCATGAATGTGCGGACAGACATTACTGGAAACTAGTGATTATTGTCTATAAATAGTTTTTAAATATGGATATTTTTCTTTTAAAAAAAAACACATCACTTTGCTTCAGAAGGCTTTTATTAACCCCATGGAGTCATATGGATTACTTTTATGATGGATGGATGAGCTTTTTTGGGCTTCAAAATCTCAGTTGCCATTATGAAGCTGGAAGAGCCAGGATATTTTTTTAATATAACTCCGACTGTGTTCATCTGAAAGAAGAAAATCATATACATCTAGCTTGAGGGTGAGTAAATTATAGGATAATTGAATCCCTTCATCAACCGAGTGTGTTAGTAGATTTGCTTCACGTGAACAGCAAAACATCATGTAAATTGAAATGTAACTGAGATAACATATAAATATTGCAAGAAAAACTTAAACAGTGAAGGCAGTTTACTAGGGTTTGAAACAGAGCCGTGCACATTATTACAGGCCTGTGAGTGTATATGAGCACTGACCATTTGTGGATAGAGTATCCAGACCATAATTAAAGTAGTCAGTTTACCTTCAGAGGATAATAAAAGATTCATTACTAGATTCATTTAGTAATGGCTGTTGACTGCCAATGGCCAGAGAAAGTGCCAAATATGACATTATACTTCATTTCTCTGTTTTACTTACGATGTTTGAGAACAAGAAAGACCGTCGTCAAAAAAGTACCATGGTATTATAATGTTTTTTGGTTTTAGTGGTTCAGTATTATGATATAGTGATGTTCTATTCTAAAATATACCACTGGAATTCATGTAACGTGATATTTATATGGTTCTCCAAGTTATTAGTATGTTAAATGTCAAAAAACAATACTATGGTAATCTTTAGAGGTGTGTGGACATGTACCATGGTATTCTTTGACGTATATTCTATATTTATATAGTATATAATAGTATACAAAGTACCATGGTATTATACAATGCAAGCAAAACATTGGTTTTCGGTTAGGGGTACAAATGTTTCTTTGTTCTTCACACAGACACATATGAGCAGCTGGACAGGCACAGACAGACATACTATTAGCCTGAAGGCAGATCAGAGACCTCTCAGCCAATCGCAGTGCCCCGTGAGCCACCTCTCCTCAGGCTACTGGCTGGAGATGTGATGATGGACGTGCTTTTTGCTGGTGACATGACAGCATTCTCATCAGACGCCAGTTGATTATATAAGATGTGAAGGTAAAGCTGTGCTCACACTGAAGCTGAGGGCAGAGAACTAACACCACGAGTGACCCCATATGAAGGACATTATGATCAAAACTGTATGGTTCTCAGATGCGTCATGGGACACAGTACTATACACAGTACAATACTCATTATTGGATATTTCAGGAGCAAATTTTGGCTATATTTTTTTCAATGTTGACATAATTTAAAACATACAGTTTGGAATAATGTTTTTGTTATTATTAAAGGGTTAGTTCACCCAAAAATGATAATTCAGTCATTAATTCCTCTCCATCGTGTCGTTCTACACCCGGAAGATCTTCGTTCATCTTCAGAACACAAATGAAGATATTTTGGATGAAATCCGATGATTCAGTGAGTCTCTATTGACAGTAAGATAATGAACACTTTCAATGTCCAGAAAGACACTAAAACATATTTAAAACAGTTCATGTGAATACAGTCGTTCAAAAAATTTACATTTTTAGGTGAACTGACCGACTAAAATTGCACGCCATTTTAGTAGTAAAATGGATTCAACTTAAGACATACTGACGGAATTTTAAATACATTTAAAAATAAAGATTAAAAAAGTGTAAAACATTTTACATTTACACTACTTTGATAAAAAAAATAGAAATTGTGAAATATTACTGTAATTTAACTGTTTTCTATTTGAATATATTTTAAAATGTAATTTATTCCTGTGATCAAAGCTGAATTTTCAGCATCATTCCTCCAGTCTTCAGTGTCACATGATCCTCCAGAGATTAAATTCAGAATAACACGGCAAAGTTTGCTGCCTACTGTTTACATTCTACCATTCCTCAACAAACAGGGTTGCCAGGTTTGTGTAACTAAACCAGCCTAATTACTAATGCTTGCCTATTCAAAACCTGCCCAATCATGTTCCAGGGGGTAAAAATCGAGATCTTCGGTGGTCGCTTCCACCCGCGGACTAAAAAACAACCCGCAGCAACAGTATAAATGTAGACTTGGCAACACTGTCAACTACTTCGACCACCAAACAATGTGGTGCTCTTGAAACACTCATCGAGTTCTCCTTCAGATCTCTATCCGTCTCTGTCACAGGAAGCCGCCGCTCCCCCGTCAGCGTTTACTGAGCCATCTCAACACTCACGAACACACTCCCATTGGCTGCTGTTATCAGTGAAGAGTTCCTCGAGGAGGTGTTAACAATGGGTGTTAAGAGACAATTCGCGGCTAATTGTCTGTAAACGAAGAATGAAGAAAATGCATAGATCACACATACAGACAAATAACAGTGTTCAGGTGGAGTGAGTTAGAAATAAGATTAAGAAATAAGATTAATTAGGAATAAGATTACGTTTCGTAAGGCGCTTAGAATAAGTCTGTAAATCCTTATCTGTTTTGTTTTTACCTCCTAATGTGCCCCGAGAAGCACCCTTTGCATTTAAAAAAAAAAGTAGTTATGTTTGTTAGTTAGGTTTACTATTGCTCATTACTACTGCTATTGACATAAACCCAACAATACTGCGTTTACAAGACTTTATCAATAGGTTATTTTCTTGGTAGTGACGTCAAAACTTGCGTATCATTTTTTATGTCGGTTGTGATGTTAAATGAATCATTAAAAACCAAAGAAGAGTATAGGAACATGTCAGTGAGAAACGGCTTATGCAGCATTTTGACTGAACCGCTTCTACTTCTGCTGCACAAGATAAGAACACGCTTCTTTGAGTCAAGAAAGAGTCTGAGTTTGAGATATATTTCCTCCTCTCTTACTCCAAAACGCTTGGTCTGTATGGATGTGCTTAAATCCGCAGTAAGGACGCATCCCTGTTACATATCACACATGCGCTCCTGAATAAGCCCACAGAAAGCAGATTAATGCGTTTACATGTTGGGCGAAAACGGTGTAAGGGGCAAAAATCTAGCTGTGGCGATCGGTTTATGGTTAAGCCGTTTTTAGAGATTCAAACAAAACTCTTAACGTCAATGAACTTTAGTGGATTGTTGGTGCATAATTTATCGAGCACCATTATTATCAGCTTTTCTAAGTGATTATACTTACAATTTTTATCTGGTGAACATGCTGCACTTAGTGAAATCACTTCCCCTAAGCCCCAATGTCATAACCACAAGATAGTGCTTAAAAAAAAGTAACCACCTAGCAACACCTGAGCAACCACCCAAAACACCCTATGATTTGCATATTATTTTGTGTCACAAATGGTATCGCAAAATCCTAACAACCACCCAAAACACCCATCCAACATCCTAACAACCTTCCAGAACTCCTTAGAAACCACAAAGCAACACCCTAGCAACCACCCAAAACACCCTATGATTTGCATATTATTTTGTCACAAATGGTATAGCAAAATCCTAGCAACCACCCAAAACACCCTATGATTTGCATATTATTTTGTCACAAATGGTATAGCAAAATCCTAACAACCACCTAAAACACCCCTCCAACATCCTAACAACCATCCAGAACACCTTAGAAACCACAAAGCAACACCCTAGCAACCACCTAAAACACTCTATGATTTGCATATTATTTTGTGTCACAAATGGTATCACAAAATCCTAACAACCACCCAAAACACCCATCCAACATTCTAACAACCATCCAGAACACCTTAGAAACCACAAAGCAACACCCTAGCAACCACCCAAAACACCCTATGATTTGCATATTATTTTATGTCACAAATGGTATAACAAAATCCTAAGAACCACCTAAAACACCCCTCCAACATCCTAACAACCATCCAGAACACCTTAGAAACCACAAAGCAACACCCTAGCAACCACCTAAAACACTCTATGATTTGCATATTATTTTGTGTCACAAATGGTGTCGCAAAATCCTAACAACCACCCAAAACACCCATCCAACATCCTAACAACCATCCAGAACACCTTAGAAACTACAAAGCAACGCACTGGCAATCTCCGAACACATTCTGGTATTGAGGTTGTGAGTTTTGCAAGGACAATAAATCAAAAGTCTACAATCAGTATGACTATGATATGACTGATAAAGGTGATATGAGGGCATCTCGGTCTGAATATGAAATGGCGGGAGATTGCTCTGGAAATATAAAAAGCACCGGTGCAATTGAGTTTGTGTGCATGTGGGTTTGCGGGGGCTAAATGAGGGATGTCACGGCACACATATTTTAAGGAGGGGCACGTTAGCATGTGCATCACTGATTGGAGTTGCTATGGAAATGAGACTGAGTCTGTGCTCAGTCTTTCACAGCTAATGAGGGGAGTTTTAATGTACACAAATACCATTTGTGACACAACATAACATGCAAATCATTTTTATGTGTGGATATGCGTGAAAACCACTCATGCAAATGTAAATACAAGCATGTAATCATAAAAACACAACTAAATATTTAATTTACCCCTGTCTACTTGATAATAGCTCAATGGATGAGGTACTTTACTGTGCATATTTATAGTAATATCTTAAACTACCAACACAAAATTACTAGAAAAAAAATCACAAATAGGATGAAAAATGTGTCAGTTGCTTCTCCTAGAGTAAATGGAGACTAAATTGCATAAACTTGTTTCTCAGATATTTCTCCTGAAAGACAGAGCCCAGTAATATCACATTTCATCTCAACAATGTCTCAAACTGTGCTCGGATTTTCCAAAATACTAAAGTCTAAAAGGCATCTCTATACAAACTCAAACATTTCTCATCTAATGGTCATCTAAGACCAATATTTCTTAAAGAGGACCTACAGTATGATGTTCCTTTTCACAAGATGTAATAGAAGTCTCTGGAGTCTCCAGAATCACAGATCATTTATTATAGCATGTTATAAATGCCCATTTTTGAGTGGAAGGAAAAACATGCTGTTTTCGTGCATGTCTCTTTAAATGCAAATGAGCTGCTGCTCCCAACCCCCTTCCAGAAAGGGGCGGAGCCTGTACAACTCGTGACTCAGATACTCTGCCGTCATTTCTATCTCAACTGATTTCTCTTACACATTTTATTGTGCTTAAACTGTCAAATACACACATGGTTACGTCAAAAACACAAAGTTCACACAAACACAGTCGGTTATGTCTGTGAGCGTAAACAGCAGGGAAAGAAAGCGCATGTGTATATTAGATGAGTGTATTAAAGTGACAGCAGCGTAATATACAGTACTGTACATGCTGTTAATATGAACCAAACAACAAAAGAAGAACAGAAACTCTCTGAATAACTGTAGAAGCTTTAATAAGAATACATTTCTTACTTGAATGATCTGGTGAGGAGATAAACATGGCGGACTGTGTACAGCTCACTGGGGGAGGAGCTACGATAATAGGGCGGAGTCGGTCAGCAGTCGTGGGCGGGGCTTCAACATGCTCTTAATCTGGAAATGCTTGTTTGGAGAGACTGTTCAAGATTATTGGGGTCTATAAAAATGTTTGGATTCTGTGGACACACATCTGCGTTCAAACACCTTATAAAAGTGAATTTTATACAAATCTGAGGAAAAAGGTCAACCTACAAATGAAACATTTTCTTCTAGACTGCTATAATAGTTTTATGGATGCAACAGACATGAATTGCTAAAATAAGCATTCTTGATATGATTATTTTTAAACCAATTGGGGAAAAAATATATATATAAAAAATAACTTTATTCTTCTGCCAATCACATTCACACAATAAACGATGTGCTATGTTTGCTAACCACATTGCTCTTTCTTCAAAAATGCCACAAATTGAGTTCGATAAACCTTTATTTAGTATTTGCGCTCGCTCATTACGACCCAATAATCCCACAATAACAAGCAATTACGCTGACAATGGCTACAAAACGATAAAGACAAGTTCATTTCGATATTACATGAAGCTATTGTTGGATGCGGCCCTTTTAAGATTCTTCCTTTGCCTTCACTTCGCCCAGAATCTCTCTCTCACAGTAAATGGATCTTAATTTAAGCACACTGTCCTTTGTCTTATAATACAGAAGCTCAGCTTATTTTAAAGTGCCACTGCGAGCACACGGCCTGCCACAAATAAATCCAATGCCTGTGACCATTAATGGGCTCTATTTATCACTTGTGTGTGTGTTTGGATGTGGGCTGGTATAAAAAGAATGGATGCTGGGCATCATTTAAGATCCATTTGGAGATTGCTTTTGTGTGTGTGTGTGTTTGTGCAGCCCGTGAGAGTCACTCCTTTAGGGGTCTGATCTCAAATTATTTCTTATCTGCACTATACTTCAGGTCAGCATACAATTACTTACTCACCGGCATGCAACCTGCAAGAGCCTTTTAATAAAGACGTCGCGCTCTTCGTTAAGACGCTCATGAGTCTATATTTTGCATGCTGTGTCTGTTTTCGTATCTGTGTCGGCGGCTGAGTGAAACCATGAGAGAGTGTGTGTGTGCGCACTTGGGTAAAAGCCAGGCAAATAATTGCGGAGACACACACTGCCAAACTGGCCATTAGGAGACACTCTGTGTGTGTGTGTGTGTGTGTGTTTTGGTGTAATGCTGGACTGCAGTCCTTAAAAAGATAACACTGCCTGGTAGGAGTGAGCCAACTCGTACAAAGACTAGAGGTTTTTGTCTTATACGCAAGATAAAAAATATATAGACTTGCATCCTGCTTTTTTTTGTAAAAAATAAATCTTACATTATCTGCAATCCATTTTTCCTTTCATAAATGTACTGTATTTCTGGATGAAAAAGGATATTGAAAAAAAAACCCCAGGCTGGATTTGATTTTATCCTTCTATTTGGATCATGAAAAATGTGTTATAAACTACACTCAATGCAAACTTGCTGAAGCATTTTCAACATTATACATGGATGTAATTGGCCCTTCGCTGGGAGTTTGATTGACAGGCGATCTGACCAATCATAACCCAGAATCCGCCATTTTGTCCGTCAAAGCGGTCAGGGGAGTTAGTAGATTAACGTTGGTGAACTTGATAAATTGTGTGTCCTCACGTCTTTCCACGCTTGAAACAACATTCCTTCTGATGTTCATTCATGTTTATTTGATGCTGTAAATGAACTAGTATGAAGAGATGATCGCTTCACGAGGAGCTACAGCGATCTGTCACCACACATTAAACACACACTAGACGCTATTTATTGATTAAACTTCTTTAAAAAATTATGATATATTAAATATGAAACTGTTTCATACGTTGTCAGTGTCCTCCACGATGTATTTTTCACTCCGTGAGAACATGATGTGTGGCGTGAGAGCGCATGGGTTGTCAGGCGTAGGTTTTGCTTAGGGTCAGTTGTAAAGACAGACCTTATTCCATCAATATAGACTGATGAATTGTGCATGCTAAATAAGAAAGCGAATTAATTTTGATTTCCCTAAACTTGCAGGGACGCGTGTTGTGCACAGTATGAGCACAGGCAACTGAATTAGTCTACATGAAAACACGTCTAGAGAGCACAGCAACAAGAGACTGCTCTGAGAGAAAGGAGAGAGAGAATGTTGAGAAATACCTGTGGCTTGAGGAAGACTGTCACTTTCTGTTGACATGTAATGAACAGGTGAACCGCAATAAGACTAACAGAGAGAGAGAGAGAGAGAGAGAGAGAGACGTGACTCTCATGTTGAAATGTCACGACAGCATGGGCTCTGAGACAAGGTCTTAACACAGGCCAACTGCATCAAAATTCCCCTAACACTGCACTAAACACATGCAACGGACTGGCTAAAATGTGTAATGACACTCTAAAAAAATAACTGCAAAAAAAATTACACAAATTTACACAGTAAAATACCGTTTTCTATTGAAAAAAAAAGTGATATGAACAATGCATTCTGGGTAAAATTTGTCATTTTAAGAAAAGAGGCCTATAGGTTACTTTCTCAAACACGACAATATGACCCAGAAGGCATTGTAATATACTGAAGTAATATACTGTAAAAACAATGCATTCTGGGTAATATTTGTAATCTTCGAGAAAGTAAACAAATAATATTACCCAGAATGCATTGTTTTTACTGCATATTACGTAATCGATGAAAAACGGTATTTTACGGTGTATATTTTTTTTTACAGTTATTTTTTAGTATAATAATAATTTATAAAAAAATATTAAAAAATAAAAGAAAATGTAATAAAAATAAATATAAATAAAATAAATACAAACAAAAAATATTAAAAATAAAAACAAATTAAATTGTATATCATCTAAACTACTACTACAATTAATTATTATTGTTACTATTATTATTATTATTATTATTATTATTTTTAGCTATTACAGGAAATAAGTACTTTTATAATAATATAATAACAATAATAATAATTTTTGATATTATTAAAAATAATATAAAATGTATCTATGTGGAAGAATTGTACATCTACATTTAGGGAGATTTTGGACATTTAAACTATTATAATAAAGGCCTTCTGAAGCGAAATGTTGTGTAAGAAAAATACCATATTTAACAAGTTATGAAGTAAAATATCTGGCTTCCGCCAGACTTCCGTAATCAACGTACGAAGATAGTGCAACGCCTCTCATAGTTCAACTTGCAAGCTAGATATTTCATAACTTGTAAATATGGATATGGGAACGCGTCGCTTCAGAAGGCCTTTATTAACTCTCAGGAGCCGCGAGGAGTACATTTATGATGGATGGAGACTCTTTCGTAGTTCCACTCACTGCTATTATAAAGCTTGGATGCATCAGGATTTTTATTAACTAACCTCAGATTGTGTTCATCAGAAAGAAGAAAGTCAAATACACCTAGGATGGCATGAGGTGTGAGTAAAGCTTGGGCTGATTTTCATTATAAAGTGAACTAATCCTTTATTAATTGTATATAATCATTTCAGTTATCTTTTTTTATTTCAAGTAACTAAAATGTTTTTTAGTTAACTATGCTAACCAGTTTAAATACAGCCATCGTGCCAGATATGTCGTGTGGGGGGTTTCTCTCCCTATTTCTGTCAAAATATTCTGTGATTTACGACCCAAGATTCCCCTGGTGAAGATCTGAGATGTGGTTCAGTGCCACCTTTGACCGCCTCCACACACGCGCACACTACAGAGACATTTAGAGTAAGTGAGAGTGTGCAACCAGTGCTGCCTACACGGACACCCCTTCTCCACCGAGACCCAATGAGAACATGAGTCTGGACGGTCGCTGTAAGCAGACATATATCATCCTTCAGCGTATTCCCAGAGTTCACAGGCCGATGCCAATGAGCCCTGACCTGAAAAATACACGGATCCCAGCACACTTCATTTGGCGTGACCCCGGTGGAGCGCGCAGGTTAACCACAGAGCAGCGGTGGCGGTCAGGGAGAGAGAGTGCCTGGATGTGCCTGTCGGGGATGTGTGTGTGTGTGTGTGTGTGCGTGTGTGTGTCAAAATCAAGTGCGAATGTTTTAGCTCAGTGTGTGTGGGTGTGTTTTCAATCCGAGTCCAGGCCTCTGTGTGCTCATGTCAACAGTGTTATCTTAGAAGACTTATCAGTTGTTGCTCTGAATGAACAATAGCTCTGCTGTTACCTTGACCTCGACACTTCTATTTCAGGGAAACAGATTGCGGAGTAATATTCATATCATCAACACTTTCATGGTCTCAAAACAAAAAATAGCATTAGCAGCCCTAGTAGTTTTTAATATGGTTACTGCACTTGCATCTGTTGTGTCAACGTCATGAAGGTTAAAATACGTCAAGACTGAATGAAGCCTGTAAACGCTTTTGTTTGTATACATTTATTCAGCAAGGTTGCATTAAATTGATCAAAAATGGCAAAAATCCTGAAAAAAAAACACTTTCCACAAAAAATATTAAGCATCACACCTGTTTTCAACAATGCTAATAATGTTTCTTGAGCACCAAATCAGCATATTAGAATAATTTCTGAAGGATCATGTGACTTTTTTTTTCTTTCTTTCTTGTTTTTCAAAAAGTGAAGGGCAAATCAAAATGATTGTCTCCAGTAATCTGCTGGATGTTGTTGATTATTTCCAGGCAATTCATTCTGAAGTAAGCTTCACAACATGAATGGGCGTTTCTTTCCGTAATGTCAAAATGTTTTATCTCGCATTTGTTGGTTTTCCTCATTGCTTTTTCCTGATTGTATTTTTGGTCTACGCACCTCATTTTTAGAGGCACAGTGAGTATCTGGATATTCTTTAGGACTTCTTCATCCATCAGGATTGATTGTATAATTAAAAGTAGACGTAACATGAATGGGGCCAGGCGCTGACAATATCCAATAATCTGTCAAAGAAAAGTTGTTTCAGATGCAGAGCGAGTTGTTTAAAGATTTCAAGGCCATTTTTCCCTTTGAAATAACATGCAAAAATTAATCATTCACAATAAAACCAGGATGATTAAGAAAGTAAACAAATGTGTTAACGGGTTAGTTCACCCAAAAAGGAAAATTCTGTCATTAATTCCTCTCCTTCATGTCGTTCCAAACCTGAAAGACTTTCATTCATCTTCAGAACACAAATGAAGATCTTTTTGACAAAATGAGAGATTTCTGCCCCCGCCATTTACATCTACACAACTGACACTTTGATGCTTCAAAAAGTTCTTAAAAAGATCATAAAAAGAATCCATTTTGAGTTTAGCAGTTTAGTCCAAATTTTCTGAAGAGACTCAATATATATGAACAAATTGAATTCAGACTTTTATTCACATAAAAACATTGATCAGCGAACATAAACAGAAGCTCAACCGAGAACAAACCTCTTCCGGAAGCTCAAACATGATGCGTAACACCAGAATGAACCTCATTGGTTCTTGATGAAGCTCAAACGTGATGCGTAACACCAGAATGAACCTCATTGGTTCTTGATGAAGCTCAAACGTGATGCGTAACACCAGAATGAACCTCATTGGTTCTTGATGAAGCTCAAACGTGATGCGTAACACCAGAATGAACCTCATTGGTTCTTGCAGAAGCTCAAACGTGATGCGTAACACCAGAATGAACCTCATTGGTTCTTTATGAAGCTCAAACGTGATGCGTAACACCAGAATGAACCTCATTGGTTCTTGCAGAAGCTCAAACGTGATGCGTAACACCAGAATGAACCTCATTGGTTCTTGCAGAAGCTCAAACGTGATGCGTAACACCAGAATGAACCTCATTGGTTCTTGCAGAAGCTCAAACGTGATGCGTAACACCAGAATGAACCACATTGGTTCTTGCAGAAGCTCAAACGTGATGCGTAACACCAGAATGAACCTCATTGGTTCTTGAGGAAGCTCAAACGTGATGCATAACACCAGAATGAACCTCATTGGTTCTTGAGGAAGCTCAAACGTGATGCGTAACACCAGAATGAACCTCATCGGTTCTTGCAGAAGCTCAAACGTGATGCGTAACACCAGAATGAACCTCATCGGTTCTTGCAGAAGCTCAAACGTGATGCGTAACACCAGAATGAACCTCACTGGTTCTGGCAGAAGCTCAAACGTGATGCGCAGCACCAGAATGAACCTCATTGGTTCTTGCTGAAGCTCAAACGTGATGCGTAACACCAGAATGAACCTCATTGGTTCTTGCTGAAGCTCAAACGTGATGCGTAACACCAGAATGAACCTCATTGGTTCTTGCTGAAGCTCAAACGTGATGCGTAACACCAGAATGAACCTCATTGGTTCTTGCAGAAGCTCAAACGTGATGCGTAACACCAGAATGAACCTCATTGGTTCTTGCAGAAGCTCAAACGTGATGCGTAACACCAGAATGAACATCATTGGTTATCACACATCAGGCAAACATGTTTGAGCTTCTGTTTACCTCAACTGATGTGTGCGCTGATGAATGTTTATATGTGAATAAAAGTCTAAATTCAATCTGTTCATCATATAAAGTGATCATATCCCTTCAGAAAATTTGGACTAAACTGCTCAATTAATTAATATGGATTAGTTTTATGAATTTTTTGAAGTGTCAGTGGATGTTGTGTAGCTGTCAGTGGAGGGACTGAAATCTCCGATTTTATTAAAAAGAAAATGTATTCTGAAGATGAATGAAAGTTTTACGGGATTGACATGAGGGTGAGGAATTAATGACATTTTTTGGGTGAACTATCCCTTTAACGTACAATCATCAATCAAACAATCATCAGACAAATTCCTTATATGACTGTAATGACAGCTTTTTTAAGTACGCAAGAACCGTTAATAAGAACAATCTGCCGTTTCACACCTGGAATGGATGACTGTGGAAAGTGATAAGTAAGATCCACTGAATACAGTGAGATCAGAATCCAAGCCAGGCCTCGGCTGAAGCGTCCAGTGCAGCCGGTCAGAGCCCAGCGAGGCGGTAACCCAAACCAGAGGAATGAGAGAGGGATGGAAAGTTTGTGCAGGAAGAGAGGAGTGAGTGAGAAGGGCAAGCAGTTGGTGGTCACGGGGTTCGCGGGTGATCGGGGTCGAGTGAGTGTGAAGGAGAGGGGGTGAGAGTAGACGGATGCAAATCGCTCTGGTTTGTTAAGTCTATCTGCTCACGCCACATCCATGCAGCGCAAAGTAAATTAACAGTTTTGCTTGACACATGCTAATTTATAAGGGCCTGAGAATGAATTTATTTGTAAAATGTAAACGCAGAAACGTCAACAGCATTTTTCTTGAAAACCTGTCGACTAATCTTGCAAAAATGTAAACAGGGCCAATGACTAATGTGTCATAAACTATTACTAACCTTGTGAAGTGACATCCGATCTGTAAACATCTCAGAAATGACGTCATCTCCACTCTCATGAGTTTCATTATGGGTAACAAGTACTTACAAACAGTGCTGGGTAGGTTACTTTTAAAATGTATTTCACTACAGATTACAAAATACATGCTTTAAAAAGTAATTTGTAACGTATTTCGTTACATTACTCAAGTTTAGTAACTTAATCTAAATACTTTAGAATACTTTGGAATACTAATAAGTGTGAAACAAACACAAAAAAGGTTTAATCTCACAATTCTGACTTTTTCCCTCAGAATTGTGTGATATAAAGTTGCAATTGCGAGTTATAAAGTCAGAATTATGAGATATAAACTGACAATATTGAGAAAAGTCAGAATTATGAGATATAAACTCGCAATATTGAGAAAAGTCAGAATTATGAGATATAAACTCACAACATTGAGAAAAGTCAGAATTATGAGATATAAACTCACAATATTGAGAAAAGTCAGAATTATGAGATATAAACTCGCAATATTGAGAAAAGTCAGAATTATGAGATATAAACTCGCAACATTGAGAAAAGTCAGAATTATGAGATATAAACTCGCAACATTGAGAAAAGTCAGAATTATGAGATATAAACTCGCAACATTGAGAAAAGTCAGAATTATGAGATATAAACTCGCAATATTGAGAAAAGTCAGAATTATGAGATATAAACTCACAACATTGAGAAAAGTCAGAATTATGAGATATAAACTCGCAATATTGAGAAAAGTCAGAATTATGAGATATAAACTCGCAATATTGAGAAAAGTCAGAATTATGAGATATAAACTCGCAATATTGAGAAAAGTCAGAATTATGAGATATAAACTCACAATATTGAGAAAAGTCAGAATTATGAGATATAAACTCACAATATTGAGAAAAGTCAGAATTATGAGATATAAACTCACAACATTGAGAAAAGTCAGAATTATGAGATATAAACTCACAATATTGAGAAAAGTCAGAATTATGAGATATAAACTCACAACATTGAGAAAAGTCAGAATTATGAGATATAAACTCGCAATATTGAGAAAAGTCAGAATTATGAGATATAAACTCGCAATATTGAGAAAAGTCAGAATTATGAGATATAAACTCACAATATTGAGAAAAGTCAGAATTATGAGATATAAACTCACATACTAAATTCACAATTGCAAGAAAAAAAGTCAGTTTTGCAAGTTTAAATCTCCCAATTCTGACTTTATTACTTGCAATTGTGAGTTTAAATCTCGCAATTCTGAGAAAAAGAAGTCAGAATTGTGAAATGCAAACTCACAATTGTGAGGGAAAAAAAACTAATTGTGAGAAAAAGTTGCAGTGACGAGTGAATTATAAAATGACTCACAAAACATGAAAACAGTCGAACACATGAAACTTAACTCCTCTTTTTCAGACGGTCAGAGTCAGAGAATCACCAATTGCTGTTTAAATGACATTAAAACTCAAAGTAATCACTTTGGTAATCTAAAACACTTTTCAGATGTAACTGTAATCTGATTACCACCCATTTTAAATGTAACTGTAATGAAACACAGTTACTCACATTTTGTATTTTAAATACGAAACTAAGTTACTTGTATTTCGTTACTCCCAACCCTACTTACAAATCATTCACAAACTATTATAGTTTAATTCATAGTTAATGTATTCTAGTCTTTACATGGTTAATGTATTAATAAGCTAATAGTGAGTTCTTCACTGTAACAAAATTATGACTGTTTAATTAGCTCATATGTAAAGAGTTAAGATAATGCTTTTTTTTCTCGGTTAACAACTTATTAACTTAAATCGTTCTCACTTTATATTAGATCATGGAAAATTGGATAAAGTGCTTTAAACCAACTTTTATTGCACATTAACTGCATTATTATCAAGTTATCCTTAAAAAATAGATAGATAAACTATCCTCTTAACTAGTAGCTTATTGTCATGCATATTACCAGGATATTGGCTGTTTATTAGTACTTATAAAGCACATATTAATGCCTTATTCTGCATGATCATATTCTACATCCCTTAATCCTTCCTAATACATAAACTTACTAACTATTATTAAGCTGTTAATTAGGAGTTTATTGAGGCAAAAGTCACAGTTAATTGTGAGAATCGGACCCTAAATTAAAGTGTGACCATATATATGGTCACACTTTAATTTAGGGTTATATTCTCACTATTATATGTATAATATATATATATACACACACACACACACACACACACACACACACACACACACACACACACACACACACAGAAGAATGAAAGCACAACCTGTGAGCAATAAAACGTTTCTCCTGCTTCAGCCAGTAACTGTTAGCAAAGGTTGATGTTTTGTTAAATGCAAATTATTTCCCAAGCTGTTTTTAAGGTCTCTTTTAGGAATTGTCTGGGAAATGAGCCCTGAAATCACACAATTCCGCTCCTGACCGGTCAATTGTCTGCCAGCTGGAGAAGAAAACAAGCGCGGAACACGCAATCAAATTTGTGAAGTCGGTCAAGATCTAGATCCGTCTGAAGGGAAATCGGAGGAGCAAGTGTGAACTCAGAGTTTATTTACGCTTTGCCAGTCTCAATTAGACAGTAATCGCACATCTTAACGAGAAAGAGACATTTCTCAGCTGTTAATGCCATCGACGGCGTCGCATTAAACCAAGACGTGTGGTTTTGGTGCCAGTGTGACGCGCTCCATTCCCTCGACTCTGTACCAGGTCGTGCGGAATTCTCCATCTGGAATCTCTCATCGGATCGGCGTGCCGGTTTCTACAGTAACAGTATATGCGGCGACGGAGAATTCTGGAATGCAAAAACACGGAGCGAGGGAGAGAGAGATCCATCAGTGTGATTTACGAGGGCTGCAGAGGTCTTGTCCAAGAACTATGATTTAATTGAAGGCGCACACACACAAGCCTGGATCGCTTCGCTTTCAAAAATGCCCTTTCCCGATTATCGACTAAATGAGTCAGAAGAAAAATCTGCATGTTCAATGCCCATATTAATCAGTATGTTCTTCTTCTTTTTTAAAAAAACGGTTGTTGTTCTTGGTGGTTATCCATCCAGACGGAGTCTGCAGAAATACATCAACTGAAGCTGGCATAACTCAGACTGCTAACAATATTATATTAGTCTGTGAAGTAATCATCAATCTTTTACCCAGGGCATTTTCTAATTTAAATTTGTGCCATTTTTTTTTTTTGAAAGTTCAACCGCAGCAACGTCCAACAGAGGTTGATATATTAGTGTCACTTTATATTTAGCTTTCGTTATGTTGAGCTTATGAAAATGTATAGGTCATTTCCCTGGCATGATATTTAAACCAGTACCATAAGCAACAACAACAACAAAAAATGATAGCGTCATGGTTCTTTTTTGTTTGCGTCAAACAAACAAATTCCAGTTTTGAGGTTGAAATCTCTCATCACAGGCATTGATTTATCTTGTGTAGGGCTTATGGTAATTTAGGAATGTCAAATGTATGAGTTTCTTCCACAAAATACTATGGTAATGTCAAACAAAATAATAGCTGCAAGCAGCAGTTATCGGGGTTCAAGCGCTTTAAGGGCTTTAAGCACATGCGTACAATGTTATGTTTTATTTAACAAGCTTGGAAACACTTAGATTAGAGTTTGAAAAGGAAAATACAGGAATAATACAGGAAATTTATGGTTTTTAAAGCTTTTTAACAGTTAGAGCGCCACCTATGGTCCGATCTCCATAAAAGCTCACCTAATGATGCAAAGTTCTGAGTTTTCATTTAAACTGGCCACGCCTATTTTCTAAATGACCCAGCTATAGCTAACCAAAGGCCAAAGTTCAACTTTAAAAAAAAAATATATATATATATATATTTCCAGAGAAATTGCGCTGCAGCGGTTTTATCGAGTTTGAACCTAGGACTAGTTTGCTAAAGTAGATTTTTTTAAAAATAATCTCCAACATTTAACGAACAATTCAGTTGATGCCGGCGATTGTAGAGACAAAGTTGCGTTGTACTACGTGATATGAATGTCATCGAAAATCGCGCGATATACAATCCTTTACGCACGTGAAGAAACATGAAGGCACCCCCAGTGGCCAATTTCTTTCTAATTTCTCACAGGCTTCTAGAGCCATGAATCAAACAGGCAAATTCGTTCAAACTGGCCTCCATTAACCTTGTCTGAAAGGTGCTTAAACTTCATTGGCCGATGGCAGCCATGTTTTTTGAGATATGCCTATGTCCTAGAAGACAATCATGGCACCTTGGACAAAGACACTTCATGCCAATTTTCACATCAAACGGACTAACGTTTAAGTAGTTATAGCCATTTACATGTTTTTTTTCCTGTTATAGTGCCACCAAGTGGCCAATCAATGGATTTTTTTTTTAAATGACCAAAGATTGAGCCCATACTCATGTGAAGTCATGGCAATACCATGATACCTAATGATTACCATATTCATACCATGCTATTGAAATGATATGAGATACTTCAGAGAATATGGTACAAACTGAAAATAACCATGGTAGTACCATAGTACTTTTTTGTTAGGTCGAATTCAATAGAAACGTAAATTTTGCTTCTATTGGGCTTATTGAAATTTACAGATGTCAAAGTACACGATGAAAAAACACCATGTAGAGAATTTATGTCATTTATGTCGTTGGCCTTACGGAAAGCTCCCATTTAAAATGTTCTGCGGTGGTACCATGATATTTCTTAAAAGTACTTTTAATAATCGTATATAATGTCCAAAAATCATGTCAGTAGGATGGTAGTTTTGGTACTTTTTAAGTCATGGCAATACTATGATATTTAATGATTACCATAGTCATATACCTTGACAATAAAATGATACTTCAGAGAAAATCACGGTATTCCCACGTTACTTTGTGTGTGAGGAAAAACCGCATTCCCAACCTCAGTGCCAACGCAGTGAGTCTTAGATACACATCTCTTGGCTGCCGGCCGCGGCTCTTAGCACTGAGCTAATAGGAGCGTTCCTTTTATCCTGATGCAGGAACCCGATACTGCGGCTGAAATGTGGGGCACGAGCAGCCTGCGCTGTTCTGTCAACCAAAACACCTGGCGTCACCCTTGAACTGCCCACGCCAGCCGGTCAGCTGAGGAAGGTCATTAGCTGTGAGTGTGTGTGTGGAGTACTATAGATCTAAATTAAGCTTCATTCTAAAGGAGTACAATGTGACTTGACCTTCTCGAAATGTAAATACGCGAACATCATTGATAATCTATTTAATTGTAAGTGAAGAACTATCTTCAGTAGTATGTAGGCTTGTTGGGCGTTTAGTCATTGTTTTAGGCTTATAAAATCTAATGCAAGTATAACTGAACATGATCTTCTGTCTCCACTTTGAAAGTGGGTTTTGGTGTTGGGATGCACCGATACGATCATTTTCACCGATAAATATTTACTGAGTAACCGATATATTGGCCAATAAATCTAAATCCTAATTTTGTATATAATTTTTAAGAGCCTGAACACAAAAACAAAAGCCTCAACATTAAAAATCAGGTCACAAGCACAGAATTACAATTATCATTTTATGTAGTCTATATTTTTTGAAGTGATTCCAATCAAGCAATTGAAAACCATCATGGCGGACAGTGCGCTTCTGAAGAGTCTCAGCTGAAGGAAATAATCCATTATTTATCAGCTTTAATACATCGGCCAAATGTTCTGATCGTGCCGATAACGTAAAAATGAACATATCGGCCGATACCGATATGGTGGCCGATAATATCATGCATCCCTATTTTGGTGTTTTAATCCATAGTAAACTTTCTCTCTCTGTGTGTGTGTGTGTAAAATTTGATAACTTACTGTATGAATCTGGAGGCCAAATCCAATGAATTATGGGATTCTGAATAAAAGCAGAGTTGGCAGTGTTAGCAAAACATTGATGCTCCTGCTTGTTTAGAGAAAACGTGGTGAAAATTGAAGCGAGGTGGTGAAAATTGAACAGTATGTGCACAAGGATTGGAGGTTCAGCAAACTACTCTTTCAGTTAGCAGCAGATCTAGGAGTCCAAAGCAGGATGGATAGAGTGTGTTAGCTGTAAAACAGGTGTGCTCATGACGCAGTCCAGGCACTTACATGCAATATTTAAGGCAGGTGAAGGGCAGGTCGGCACTTTCTTCAGCCAAACACCCTGGCTGGTCCGTTCCGAGGCTCGGCTGATAACGTCTCGCTGGAGACTCTTATAATGGCGGCATAATGAAATGAGCAAAATCCACTCAACTGGCAAGAGCAGCACGGATACGAGAGTTGCTAATGAAAGGAGAGGACATAATTGAAATAAACGGATGATGACTGTGAAGGACAAGAACGCTGAGGGATGAAATGTGCATTTCATTTTCATAGTGAGGTCATCGAGAGCTTCGAGACCATTAAGGGGTGGCCTATTGGGAATGGTACATGAGTCTTGGAAGTATATTAAATTTGTTGTAGTGAGATTGTGGTCCAATACTTCAAAACCCCCAGAATAAAGGGCCATAAGTATACTTTTGTAGTTTAAAAAAAAAAATGTGTTAGGACGTGTGTGTATTTGGGCTGGCGATTTAAAGCTTGGCGTGGGATTGCGCATAATTTTACTCATTCCAGCAGATTTTGTTCTCACACCCAAAGTGCGGCACATAAAGCCTCCTCTCAGTACTAAACTGAGTTGTTTTTTGTTGCTTATTGCATTTAAACAGTCAAATACACACTAAATAATGTGAAAATGAGCGAGTATTCACATAAACACAGTGATGTCGGAAGTGAACGTTAACAGTTGAGAAAGAAAACGCATGTGTAACAGTATGATGGATCCGTGCGTCAGCTCTTAAAGTGACAGCAGCCTAATAAACCTGCTGACAAATTATGAGATGATATTAAAAATATCTGTACGGCAGTTTTTCCCCATCAATGTCATAATTGTGGCCAGTGAAAATGCTGAGAGGCTAGTAACTTTGGAAAACCATCAGCCACAGTGGCAGGAGAGCAAAATAATGAAATTGAGTGAATTAAAGGGGCTTTATGTAAGAATTTTCATGTATTAATTGCTTTTTTATAGCTTGTAATGGAACTTAAAAAAAACAAGACCTCGCTAGGTTTTCTATGAAAGTCTGTAGCCTTTTTTTTCTTTCTTTTTTTTTTAGGTGAAGGACTCGGTACGTTTGAAATTAAATAAATGCTTACAATGTTCAGGATAATGTCGAAAAAGCTATTCCGAAGAAGGAAAAAGAACTTTGTCGTGAGTATGTCGGGGACATCACTTTCAGTTTCTTGTACGAGTGGGCTGCAGTTCACTTAACAGCCACCGGTGTCGCTAATAACAAGGGTTTCTGAACTCGACATACAGCCCCTTTAAACAGGTTTTTGCTACTGTACTTTTAAGAAATCTGCATGTAACAGACTTACAACTTATAAACATCGGCGGAAATGTCATACAACATGGCCGATCCCAGTCAGATGAGCACAAGCTAAACATTCACTTTAAAACAAACAAAATGCCTTAATCAAAGTTAAAACACAATATTTTTGTACTGTAACTTCCGTACATTATTGTATTATAAACAAATGCTAGTTTGTTTATAAATTTTTAAGATATTTAGCATAAGTCTACATACATAGACACATTTACAAGAGCAAAAATTGCTGTTGGAGCAAGAGAGGGCTGTGGATGATGGACGCGCCGCAGCTCACGGTGGTGGTCCTCTCCATAAATAATGAAGATTAAACGGATATCATCACACAATACAGCTCTTTCTCTCTTTTCAAATTTGCTCAACCTTTTGTTGCTCTCACAATGCATTTATTCCCACCTAACATCTTTCTCTCTCTTCATCCACGGGTTAATTAAACTGAAATTATCTCCAGATATATGCAAACACTTCAATGCTAAATTTCCTAATCAGCAAGATTTCCAAATAGGTCCATTAGACCCTAATAACTTCAGCGCAGCCCTCTGTAGCTTAATTGGTAGAGGATGAATTAGTACTAATCAGCCGGAGTAATTATCAGTAATGTTAGATAAGTATGTTCACTCAGTCATCATTATGAATTTGAAGCTGTAAGACCGTACAAAAGCACAATGAACAGGAAACAGCTTCACTGAGGTCATCATCAATCTGTCATGAACCAAAACACCACTTTATTTACAAAAAACATACAATATTTGACTTAAAATAATAAAAAACAAAACAATAAGGTACCAATATGTCGTAACCATTCTGAACTCATGTCATTTTATTAATTTAGGCCTATAGATAAAGATTCATTCACACAGTTATGGCGTGTGTAAAATGGCAACACACACATTTATTTCCATTTAATACAACATTTGCCCAGCTTTAAAAATAAAAACCACACAGTAATAATAAGGAATCGAAACAACAACAACAACAACAAAACTTCGAGTTGTCATCCATGTTATTTGATTTCACAAGTTATGCAGACCAGCATCTTGATTTTTATAAAAAATATAAGAAAAAAATGACAAATAAAGGCTAAATAAGAAAAATTGCACAATATTTTATGTATTTTCATGATAAATTGATAAATTTAACAGCTGTTAATAAAGAAAACAAGTATAAAAAGATTAAATTAAAACAAAGGAAAATAAAAAATGAACACAAAGATGGATTCTCCATAAACATTGAATGAAAAATGTGATATAAAAATACAGAAATCGACTTTTCAGTGACAAGACGGATAGATTTCAAGTTGATAGAGTAACATATGTGAACGAGATTAAAAAACAATAATAAAAACTTCATGTATTCTGCATGGTCTCAGTTTCTCCAGTGTAAATCCGGCCATTTTACTGCAAACCACTTCACTCAGGCATTAAATGTGCAAACACTGAACTTAAAGCAGGTGCAAAAATTCATTATGTTCGTTTCTAAGTTGGTTCTTGCGGGATCCTGTTTTGACTGCTAATGTGTCATCTAACTATAATAAACAGATCATTTTACAAACCAAGGACATCAGGAAGTCTTGCTTTTAAACAACAATGAAAGCGCTGTGAATAGAGTTGTACTACACCTAGGGGGCAGTGTTTCACATCGCACCACGACAAATATGCCGATATGAAAATTATATGAAAAACAAATGGCAGGAATGTTAAAATCTCAAACCTAAGATAAAAGGAGAGACAAAAGTCAAAACAGTATGACATTAACAGTTTGATATCGGATCAGGCATTTGTGTAACCTCGCCCGTTTCCTTGTTTTCCGGTCTCAGGATAGTTTAACAAAAAGGATTCAAGGACAGAGGTGACTGAAAGAGAGTATTACCCACGAAAAACACCTTAGGATTGATTCATAGAAACCACAAAAAGTTAATGGAGTGTTGTAGGATGACAAGGTTACTCCAAAGGCAATAAAACGCAATAAAACTCTAAAAAATGCATACCTATCTGTATTTCTTCAACCATGAAATAAGTAAACTGATGGCAAATTTCTTCACATTTAAAAACCTCTCACCCGAGTTAGCATAAGGCACCCAGCATATAAACAAACAACACTCGATCTGCCATTTTAGGATAATTAGAGACTTCCAAAGACGTCGTCAACAAAACGAAAGGTACAACTAAGGGGTTAAATGGCCATAATAACCACAGCGGACCATCATATACACATTTGTGTGGTTTCATGAATTAAATACATGCAAAACGTTTATATATACAAACCCTTTTAAAGCTGTACAATTCAATCTTAACTGACTGTGGTGTAAAATGGAGCTGATGTCCAGATCTGATCAACACTCACATCCCATCATGCTAATTAAGAGGAAAAATGGCTGACATCCAAAAAACGAATCACAAAGTTTACTCAACTAGTTCACTTTGGAGTAATCGATGGCAAAGTCGAGCCAATTTTAGTTGCTTTTTCCTTCTCATAAGTCTAAGAAAACGAATTAGATTGTTCCTTCTTAAATGGACAGCATTACCTGCTTCACACAACCACCCTTTCAGCACAAACCGTCTTCCTCCTCCTCTAGACGGCTCCGATTGGGTTTTTCTGCCGGGGATCTTGGTATTGTTCATCTCCGTATGGGTCGTAGTGATCAGGACTGGCCGTTCGATAGTTCCCCTGGTTTAGCATTTCATATCGCGGCGGTGCTCTGGCACCTGGGTTCGACGAGGGAGGGACATCCTGCCTCACGGGACCCCTCTGTTGCACTGGAGGTGAAGGGTAGTCACCGCCCGCTGCCTCCGTGGGTCTGGGTACGGGCAACCGGGGAGAGCGTGAAGGATAGTTGTCTCGCTGGGTCTCGTAGATGGGGTTCGGGTAATGGACGGGGTCTCTCTGGCTGGACCAGTTCTGGTTCGGGTACTCCTCCACAGGCATCCTCCTGGAAAACCAAAACCATGGGTAAATAGAGCTGATTCAGGCGCTTTATGGTCTTTAAGCACATGCGTAAAAAGGTATCATGTTTTATTTAGCCAGATCATAGCATTTATGGACAAAACAGGCTATTTACTAAGGAAATATATGTTTTAAAGCTTTTTATCGAGGTTTAGCAAAAAACCTAGTCGTTTGCAAAAGTACGATTTTGAAATAATCCAAAATGCCTAGGTAATCGATTATGAGATGTTTTTTTGACCCCAGGATTCCGACGGTATAAAACATTTGATCCTGTGACAAACGGTTAAGGAGTTACAAGCCATTTCGTACTTTTCATCGCTGTAGCGCCACCATCAGGCCGATTGGGGCGAGCCTTTGTTGACAGTGTGAGTACTACCAGCCCTCGAAGTTTCAAGTCTCTGCAACTTACGGTTTGGTCTGCCGATCACTATTAGGGGAGAATGTTGATCCTTGGATATTTTAACTATTACAGTAGGGTTAAAAATATTTCACGTCACGCTTGAACTACAGATTAATAATATATAGCACGCCTGTAAACATGTGCAACAGAGAGGAAAAAGACCACTGCACTTTCATTTATCATGGAAATATAGTTTTTTTTTTTAGCCTTTCAAAAGTGTAACAGCTCTATCTTCTGTATGGCCCGATCTTTAGATTCATGGCTCATATGCTCACCTAATTTCACGAAGCTCTACGTAAATCAGACACGAAAAAGATCGCTTAGGAGTTATGAGCAATTACGCACTTTTCAGCGCTGTAGCGCCACCATCAGGCCGATTGGGGTGCGCCTTGGTGATGTTGTAGAGGGGGGAGCGTACTACCATCCCTCAAAGTTTCAAGTCTCTACGACTTACGGTTTGGTCTGCCTGATCACTTTCATGATCCTTGGAAATCCTAACAATTACAATAGGATTTCAGGAACAGGAATGAAGGAATTAGGATTGGTTCGGTCAAAAATCTTCATTTTCACTATGATTATTTACCCACTATAGTGTTGTTCCCTATCTGTACGCTGTGATTTATTTCTACTGAATACAAGACAATACATTTTCACAAGGACAATTCATAGTCAAGACATTTGAAGTCTTTATGATAAGTCACATGACAATTTAAGTCTTTATTCAATTACAGTCTTGTGCCATGTTTGCTGTGGAAAAGTGGAAGGTTTTCAGAGAATAATGATTTAAATTTTGTCCATCACAAAACAGAAGACTTGAGATTTACTCATAACGTAATATATAGTCAATATATAATATTGACTACTTATGGCATCTTTATTATGTTTTTTTTGCCTCTTCTGGAGCTTGACGGATGTGGTTAGGGTTTTAAAATTCTATTATTTATTTTGTACCAACATGAAGGTGAGTAAATAATGATGATTTCCATGGTCTAACTGGCAAACCAACATAACCATGTCACTCCCCAGCGAAACTTCTGAAGCTGATTTATCAAAGACGTCTTGCGGGTTTAGCTAGTTAAGAAGCCTTGCAAGGACACCAACACACCATCATGTCATGCTACGAGAACGCAACATGACCTAACTGTTGGGTTTTGGCCAGTTCTTCATGTACAGCAGAAAAAAAATATATCATTCTGTCTTTTTTTTACAGGTTGGGTTCGCATTTACAACACAACCAACACTCTTCAGCAGACTGCTTTGTTCTGGGACAAAATCAATGAAGGTAAACAGCATTAGGAAGGAAGGTAAACCCCACAACTGGAATACTTAATGTGTAAACTTCCTGCAAATTAAACATTTACATTCAGTGAAAGAGACTTTAAAATTACACCATTGACCATTTTCAATGAAAACATGTCACTTGTGAATAATAAATGAAAAACGAAAGAGTTTGTCGCATGCCGTCTGATAAATTAAGCCAAACAAGATAAAAGCTGTGGCTGCAGCAGGACCAGGGAAATAAATAAATAAAAAGCATGAAACAGGGGTCTTTACAAAACTACATGAATAAATGCAGGGCAGACTGAAGGGTAATGGATGCTATATGAAAAAAACAAACTACATCATGCATTTGCATTCTTAATATTTTCAGGGTTGCGGCCTACATTACTTAACCGAGCGCATACGGGAGAGCCGGCAACCTTTATGTCAAAGCCTGCGCTGCAGAACGAGTGCGTGAAGGTTTCACGAACGCAGCGGTTGGTGTTTAATATACTTCACTTTAAAGCGTGACTGTAGTCCGTTCACTATTTCACCTGTCAAAGTTAGTTACAAACACAGTGTGTGTAGACTGTGAGGTGTGTGTGTGGTTATAATCCGTCAGCAGCGTGTGTAGTGTGTCTGTCAGCTCTGACCACCCAAGAACAACCGAAACAGAAATACTGCAGTCTGAACCCTAAATGCCGTGTGTGTGTTCGTTTAAACGCTGGAGACAGATAAAGGCCAAACACAGCCAGACTCAAGACTCCAGACCAACATTACTAACATTTTGTTCTTTCGGAGCGAATGTGTCAACAGCACTCATAACACAAGTTTATGTTAACAGTAAAAATTTACATTTATTCATTTGGCAGACGCTTTTATCCAAAGCGACTTACAAGTGAGAAGTTGAGGGGGTTAGGTGCCTTCACAATTCCTGCCGGCGTGGGAATCGAACCGGCAACCTTCAGGTTACAAGCCTGACTCCCTCACCATCAGGCCACGACTACCACGACTAAACTATTAAGTTAATCCTTAAACCTTTACTGGTCACTTATATATATATATATATATATATATATATATATATATACAGCTCTGGAAAAAATTAAGAGACCACTGCAAAATTATCAGTTTCTCTGGGTTTACTATTTATAGGTATGTGTTTGGGTAAAATTAACATTTTTGTTTTATTCTATAAACTACTGACATTTTTCCCAAATTCCAAATAAAAATATTAGAGTAATTTAGAGTATTTTAGAGTATTTTGCCAAAAGCAACAACTGGTCAAAATATGCAGTGGTCTCTTTATTTTTTCCAGAGCTGTATATATATATATATCAATGGGAAATGAACATCATCTACAGATCACTTCGACTTAAAATATTACATTTATTAAACATAAAGACCCCACTTAGACTAGAATATGAAAATGATATGCTTTCGAACATGTGATACATACCTCACATACAATATACTAGAAAATTATATAGCATTAATGATTTATATCTCATGTATACTCATTTACATATATACATTTGTCTTAATTTCTGTAAAATTATATACTATTATATCATTTACTCTAGAATATATGATACCAAATATATATGACATACTGTATAAAGCCCATTTAGTTGACACTGCATGACATTTACATCATTTACAATATAATTTATGACATTTAATATCCGTAATGTAACTGCATATATAATTCAGGGAAGAATACATGATTTACACTAGAATATTTGATATAAACTAAAATATATGCTCTATTTAATGTGCATATATATATATATATATATATATATATATATAAAAAATGTAATATATGACACCAATTTTCACCAACATTTGAAAGAATACATAATCTATACCCAATTTACACTAGAATATTTGGCAACACTTTATTTTAACGTGTCGTTGTTACATGCATTTACCACAGTAATAACACGTACTTAGCATTACTCAGGACTTAAATGTATAATTACACCGTAACAGGGACACATTCAAATAAAACGTACCCGAATATTTCATATGCATCCACCTCAAACACTAAAATATATGGTACAAAGCCCATTTAGTCAACGATATATGATATATAGCCTGTTTACACTAGAATATTAAATTTAGACTGAATTATATGCGCAGATATAGTGCACTAGATATAAATCACACTAGAATATATAATGTGTACCCTATTTAGACTGGAAAGCATTATACATACCTCATGCACACTATACTGTGAGATAAATACAGTGGGCTTCAAGTCGAAGTTAGCATGCAAGATTAGCCATAATGAGAAATGCCTAGGGTTATAGACTGTATGCTGGCAGCTGAGGATTAAATCAGACCTGCATCTCCGCTGGGACGGACACAAACTCTTAGCGTGAGCGACTCACTACAGTCATACCCTACAACTGACCCCGTGATCCAGTGACCTAAAGTAAGCCCAGAGGCTTAGGGTCACAGCTGAGCGAGCAACGGGTGTGCGTGTGTGCGATGGCCAGATGTGTGTAAGTGTTTGTGATTATGTGTGTGAGAGGGAGTGTATGAATGAGCACATGTGTTTGAGATCGGCGGACCAGCACGTGTGTGTGTGGGTAAGAGATGGAAGTGCTGTTATGGTAAAGGTCATGCTTGTGTGTGTGTTATAACACCACATGTGGTTATTTGACCAACTGCGGGTCAAAGAGGCTTTGAATTCGCATTAATAATGCGACGGAGAACACAAACCTGTTCGGGGGTGAACAAATGTCTTTGAGCTTGGGTTTGTGTGTGAAAGAAACTACAGCCTGCGGTAGGTGGTACGATTTAACACGCACGAGTAAAAAACAAAGTAACGACAAGTCCTGCAATCCATCTCACTCACACTAGCACTAATCAACACTCAACGCTCGAAGAAACCCACGTGTGAGCGAGCCAGTCGTCCGCTAACATATTTTCCGTCTTACGACAAGGGAGGAATCTGTTTGCATGAGCTCCCGGCACCTGCCCGAGACGTTCGGAAGGAAATTCTTCTCTTGGCTCCTAATTTGACCTCGACTCCTGTATCTTCCCCCGGAGACAGACGTGCACACACAATGCCAAACAGCTGGTGGGTGAGGGCGAACAAAGGAGGGTGTGTTGAATTGTAAGTAACAGGAAGAACTTATGACCAGTCAATGAGTGGGAATGGATTAATGGACTGACTCAGACTAACGCCGATGAACTGAACAATAAACCACAACAAAAACAAGATCAGGAAATTACAGTTTGTATGTAGATGGATGGACAGACAAATAGGCAGATGGATGGATGGATGGATGGAGATAGATATATAGACAGAAGGACAGACACAGATAGATAGATTGATGGATGGACAGACAGACAGACAGACAGACAGATTGATAGATAGATAGATGGATGGATAGACATATAGACGGATAGATAGATGATAGATAGACACATGGATGGATGGATGGATGGATGGATAGATAGACGGATAGACAGACAGATGATGGATGATAGATAGATAGATAGACAGATAGAAGGATGGATAGATAGATAGACAGATAGAAGGATGGATAGATAGATGGATGGACAGATAGACGATGGATGGACAGACAGATAGATAGATAGATGATAGACAGATAGATAGATAGATGGATAGATAGATGGATAGATAGATAGACAGATGGATAGATAGATAGACGGACAGATAGATGATGGATGGATAGACGAACGGATGGATTGAAATAGACAGACAGATAATAGATAAATAGATAGACACATAGATAGATAGACAGATAGACAGATAGATAGATAGATAGAAGGATGGACAGATGGACAGACAGACGATGGATGGATAGACATATAGACATATAGATAGATGATAGATAGATAGACAGATAGATAGATAGATAGACAGATAGCCAGACAGACAGATAATAGATAAATAGATAGAGCACATAGATAGATAGATGGATGAATGGATGGATGGATAGATAGATAGATAGATAGATAGATAGATAGATAGATAGATAGATAGACGGATAGACAGACGGATAGACAGACAGACGATGGATGATAGATAGATAGATAGATAGACAGACTAACAGACAGACAAAAAGATAGATGGTAGTTAGAACGATAGATAGACAGAGACAATCAATCTTACTGAACAGAGATATATAGACATTAATACAAAGATACTGTGTCTATCTACCTATATGCCAGACTATATAAATCTATAGCCAATTACGTGTAGAATAGGTTAGATACATTTCATCTATGGCACTAGTTCCAGACATTAAGGCCGTAGGGAAAACAGAGCTTATGGAGGCAGAAAACAAAATAAGAGTTTCATTTCCAAACAATGATTTCATTACGGCTCCTGTATTTCAAGGCAAACAACGTTAAAGCAGAACACAGTCACTGCGCTTTATTTACTGGGAGGCAAAGTGGCAGCCGCAGCCAAAACGCAATATAAAGCAGAGTGAGATGTCATGAGAGAATGAAAAAAAGTAATAGTGGTTTCTGTTGCCAAGATGAATGAACAAAGAAAAGCACACTCCTTCCTGATAATCTGAATCAAAACATCCTTTTCACAGAGGCAGAACCTCGCCATCTCAAATAAACGAATGCTTCTTAATCACAATTTCTCTGCATGCTCTTTAGCAGAGCTGAATGTTTGCTGCTTTTATTGGCAGTCACACACCTGGTGGCCTTTTTGACGGCTCTGTTGTCTGTTCCAGCTACATGGAGCCTTTCCTTTCATTTCCATGAGTTGGTTTTGGAAACTATTGTTTTAAATGAGCTAATTTCAAACACATGCCGAGATGAGAAGATCCAAACTTTACTCGGTGAAGTCTGTCCTCAACCTGTTTGCAGACAACCGTGGTGTTGTGTAACCTCCTGCCTCTGGCTGATCTTTATCCAATCAAATGCAGGCTTAAGACTCAGGCTGATTAGCTGGGCTTCACCCTAATCCACCTCCTGCTGAGGTTAAACGGTAAAGGAAATGATTCTTTTGTATGCAAATGCAATGACCTAAGATGCAAAGCATTTCAAGTTTACTGTTTTCTCACATAGTGAGAAAGGGTTAGACGAGATGTTAAAAAAAAAAGCTCCTTCTACTAAGATTAGTAAAACAAAGCCAAACATGGATAAGTTTATATAGTTCAGGATAAAATATTATTTTATATTGAAATTAAATGCTATACAGTATAATGCAACACAACACAACTTAATGTAATGCAGCATAGGGTAACAAAAAACAATACATTTTGCAACAAAAAAATGTATCTAATCAATCTATGAATCAATAAATCTTGTTTTTGTTGTGGTTTATTATTAATAGTCAGTCCATTAATCCATTTTCACTCACTGACTGGTCATAAAGAGATAAAATGCAACAACACTGTAAACATGTTACGTTTATGTTATGTTGAATTACATTATATGAAAAGGGAATGAGAATGAAACCTTTAAAGGGGTGGTTGATTATGATTTCACTTTTTTAACTTTTGTTAGTGTTTAATGTTGCTGTTTGAGCAGAAACAACATCTGCAAAGTTACGACGCTCAAAGTTCAATGCAAAGAGAGATATTTTATTTTACTTTTTAAGAACTACAACAAGCTTCTTCCTGGGTTGGTGACATCACAAACCCCCAAATTTACATAAACCCCACCAGAGTGAACATGTAACAAAGGGGGCGGGGCCATGTTGAACTACTTTAGAGAAGAGGAAGAGTTGTTGTAGTCGAGTGTTGTTGATGCCGTCATTTTACGCCGGACTGCTTCACAAACGAGGGTCGATTCAAGGAAAAAAGATGAACATTAAACACATGCTAGTGATGAGTTGATCAACTCCACAGCAACTACATCAATTTATCCACTAACCGTTCAGAAACGTCAAGTTCAATTCCAAAAGTTGTAACTTTCTCAGCTTTTCTCTCATCATTTTGTCAGCGTGAGATTCTCCAGCTTTGTTGTTGTTGAGCTGTTGTTGCTCTTCTGGAAAGGGGGCGGGGAGCAGCAGCTCATTCGCATTTATTACAAAAACGGCATGTTTTTGCTCACACCCAAATAGGGGCCAATTTGACAAGCTATAATAAATGATCTGTGGGGGATTTTGAGCTGAAACTTCACAGACACATTCTGGAGACACCAGAGACTGATATTACATCTTGTGAAAAGTCTTTAAACTTTTTGAAACAAACTATAATTATTAGTTACTACATAAGAGAATTACGCAAAAGACAGTCACACTTTAGATTAGGGTCCGATTCTCGCGATTAACTATGACTTTTGCCTCAATAAACTCCTATTTACTACTTAATAATAGTTAGTAAGATATTAAGTTTATGTATTAGGAAGGATTAAGGGATGTAGAATATGATCATGCAGAATAAGGCATTAATATGTGCTTTATAAGTACTAATAAACAGCCAATATCCTGGTAATATGCATGACAATAAGCTACTAGTTAATAATGAATAGTTTATTTCACACAGTGTTGCTGGATTGCTTCTGACCAGCGGCATGAACTATAGTGATGCTCATGGTTAGTTTCATTTGGGATTCAAACCAGCAACCTTCTGCTCAGAGCTTTAACCACTACACCACACCGGCCAGCCTCAGGGCTCGGTGCGGCTGCTGCAAACTGAGTGATTGTGTGTGAATGCTGCATTATGGCTCCTACAGAGGAACACAGTAGAAAACTGCTCTCTGTGACAAGGGTGATGTGACATACTGTTTGAAGTGATCGGTTTCAGCCTTAAGGAACTTTTCGAAAAGACAGAAACAAGCATTTTTGCTTCTACTGAGTCACACATACACACTGGGAGAGCGAGAGAAACGGCGCACAGGGAAATATATGCTAATGTAACGGAGCGCAGTCATTTGAAAGGAAATGGGCCTGAATGAGCACCCCGAGGGAACCACAGCGCAAAGTTCAACCCTGAAAAATGTATTTCATTTCATTTAAATAGTCCGCTCTTATGAATACAGCGGGGCTTCGGGGAGAGCTGGGAGCCGCAGGAGGGCTGAGGTGGGAGTTTATTTTTGGGAAAAAATATCAAAACAAGATGTGGAGTATGCGAAAAGTCAAAACAAATGATTTTATAAGCAAGGAAAACTTTGTCCGACTTGCTCTGATGTCTCATTTGTAGGTGTTTTACAGGTCTAGTTCTAGAAGGTATGCTTTGATGTGGCTTTGGGTGGATTTCAATATGACTAATAGGTCCAAATCTACGAAAAATTGCATGGTTTAACGACAGATTATGATAGTACCATGGTACAGTGCTAGCATATACCAATTTACTGAATGATTGTTATATTTACTACCAACCCTACTAAGATACTTCAAAGAATTGCATGATTTAGCTATGGTGAATGAACATTAAGACAAAATAAATAAGGTATATGTTCAGGTAAAACAAACACACACACACACACACACTAATTCGGGCAATATTTCCGGCGACATGACAACGACCTCGTTGTAAAACATCAGGACATTATGATAAATACTTTGTTACATATACCAGCAACATAAACAAGCTATTAATGTTAGCTAGATTATGTTCATTACCTGTCTAGTGATGTACGACTACGCTGGAATATATTTAAATAACCGTTTGATTTTTCAAAACAGCTATCGCATGTGTCACACGATTTTTGTTTTGCACATCAGAATTGCATCGATGCTCCCCAGTTTACACAGTGCATTGTGGGATGTTTTAGGGAGCGAATGTTGTGGATTTTGCGATTTCGACAGCCCTTAAAATGGCCGACACCCTGATCAGTGCACTGACTAGCTGATTGAGATGCAACGTTTGGCTTTCTTTCTTCAGTGTAACATTTTGAAGAATGTTGGGGTCCAAACAACATGAGATCCAACTGACTATTCTATGGTAGGAACCAAAAACATTTTTCAAAATATTGGATAACCTCGTTTATGGGTGAAAAACGTTAAAATGTTTTATTGTTTGTAAACTAGAATAAAACAAGAATTCTGAGTTTTTAGTGAACATATCCATGAATTTCGCTGCATCAATCATGTCAGCTCGCTTTAAAAATGTCAAAATTATAATCAGAGTAAAGTTTAATTCAAATATGGCTTTAATTGCCTTTTAATATCACACAAAAGCACTTTGCTTACACTATGACCTACTCTTAATCAGACAGCCACGTCATATCTGCGTATGTTCCTGAAGGAAATGTTTGAAGCACTTAAGATCCCGGGATGTGAGCCAGGATAGCATTCCCAGCTTCCTGTCTGGATCCCAGTCCTCTGGGAGCAGATCAGGTGAATATTCCGGGATGAGAAAAGCTCTCGGTAGGCAAACACTCAAGATTTAATTAGGGAGCTGAAAGAGGATTAGACGGAGTGTGTGTGTGTGCGAAAGGAAGGGAAGTCCCTTCCGCCTTGTTTTGTTGACTCTACGGATCCAACGGTGCCACATATGTCCAGCATATGGTACAAGAACGCACAATCCTGAGTACAAGTGAAAATACACACGGAAACACAGGCGTACCTGGGTACAGAGGCATACAGACGATCGGCGTCGTTGTATCTCGGAGCCATTCGTGGATCAGGCCCTCTGATCTGTGAAACACAGAAAACCAAATAAGATTATGAGTCACAATGTGGTTTTAAAGGTGAAGAGAGTGATTTCTGTATACAAGCATCAACAAACAGAATTACAAAGATGCGTGATCACAAAAAACATTGATAACTATGAAAATTAAGTGCATTATAAAACCCAGAAAACACATAAATTCTCTATTTTTAACATAAGAACGTGAAAACACATACAGGACATGTGCACATTTAAAATTCCACCATGAAGTTAAAGAGAGGCGATTTCCAGTACCGTTCAAAAGTTTGGGGTTGTTTGTTTGTTTTTTGAAAGTTTCGATTTATTTTACAGTGTTATTGTAACATATGTTACATGTCATTACAATAGTAATAACTATAAATTATGCAACCAACCCTAATCCTAACCCAATGGTAGATACATGTAGTTACTTAATATTACTCAGAACATAAATGTATAATTACAGTGTAACAAAGACACCTTAAAATAACGTGTAACTGAAGTTTCTTAATAAAAACTGCAACAAAACATTATTATTATTAAACATACGTTCTGTTTTATATTGTAATATATTTTAAAATGTAATTTATTCCTGTGATCAAAGCTGAATTTTCAGCATTATTCCTCCAGTCTTCAGTGTCACATGATCCTTCAGAAATCATTTGGATATGATGATGATTTCTCATCATTACCAATGGTGAAAATAGTTGTGCTGATTAATAATTAATAATTCTGAGGAAACAGTGACACACTTTTTTCAGGATGGATATAAAGTTCAAAAGAAAAGCATTTATTTGAAATAGAAATCTTTTACAACATTATTAATGTCTTTACTGTCACTTTTGATCAATTGAATGTCTCATTGCTGAATAAAATCATTAATTTAAAAAAAAAAAAAAAAAACGACTTTTTGAACAGAATAATGCTGTTTATATGCAGAGTGAAATCAGTGTAAAAATCAAGGTGTTCTGATATGTTCTGCCTAAAATGTTTGAGTTTAAACCAATTAAAGAACACGGTTTAAGATGCTTCATTAGCGTCCACACCTGATGAAGGTGAAGTCTGTCACAATACCTATGAGTGAACACTACAGTAAGGCTTTTTTATTGCTTCGAATTCAAACGGCAATAAGCTTTAGAGTTGAAATGTGAATTGAGGCTGGAATATATAATATAGAATAAATTCACATCATATCTATGACAAATATAAATCAGATAGAGGAAGAGAAAATAAGAACAACAGAGAGGTGAATGATTCAACTGAACTGATTTAGTGGAGAAAAGATCTCAGTGCTTTCAGAGAAAGTCTTCAACAAGATATATAATATTATATACACTCACCTAAAGGATTATTAGGAACACCTGTTCAATTTCTCATTAATGCAATTATCTAATCAATCAATCACATGGCAGTTGCTTCAATGCATTTAGGGGTGTGGTCCTGGTCAAGACAATCTCCTGAACTCCAAACTGAATGTCAGAATGGGAAAGAAAGGTGATTTAAGCAACGGGCCGGTCTGAGTATTTCTCAATCTGCCCCGTTTTTCATGCACAACCATTTCTAGGGTTTACAAAGAATGGTGTGAAAAGGGAAAAACATCCAGTATGCGGCAGTCCTGTGGGCCAAAATGCCTTGTTGATGCTAGAGGTCAGAGGAGAATGGGCCGACTGATTCAAGCTGATAGAAGAGCAACTTTGACTGAAATAACCACTCGTTACAACCGAGGTCTGCAGCAAAGCATTTGTGAAGCCACAACACGCACAACCTTGAGGCGGATGGGCTACAACAGCAGAAGACCCCACCGGGTACCACTCATCTCCACTACAAATAGGAAAAAGAGGCTACAATTTGCACAAGCTCACCAAAATTGGACAGTTGAAGACTGGAGAAATGTTGCCTGGTCTGATGAGTCTCGATTTCTGTTGAGACATTCAGATGGTAGAGTCAGAATTTGGCGTAAACAGAATGAGAACATGGATCCATCATGCCTTGTTACCACTGTGCAGGCTGGTGGTGGTGGTGTAATGGTGTGGGGAGTGTTTTCTTGGCACACTTTAGGCCCCTTAGTGCCAATTGGGCATCGTTTAAATGCCACGTCCTACCTGAGCATTGTTTCTGACCATGTCCATCCCTTCATGACCACCATGTACCCATCCTCTGATGGCTATTTCCAGCAGGATAATGCACCATGTCACAAAGCTCGAATCATTTCAAATTGGTTTCTTGAACATGACAATGAGTTCACTGTACTAAAATGGCCCCACAGTCACCAGATCTCAACACAATAGAGCATCTTTGGGATGTGGTGGAACGGGAGCTTCGTGCCCTGGATGTGCATCCCACAAATCTCCATCAACTGCAAGATGCTATCCTATCAATATGGGCCAACATTTCTAAAGAATGCTTTCAGCACCTTGTTGAATCAATGCCACGTAGAATTAAGGCAGTTCTGAAGGCAAAAGGGGGTCAAACACAGTATTAGTATGGTGCTCCTAATAATCCTTTAGGTGAGTGTATTTAATATATCCAAACTATAATTACCATCAGCATGAGCTGTTGACCTGTTAAGTTAGCACAACCCTCAAAGCGCAGGCAATGACAAATGCATTTTTTGTCTCAGAGGAAAATTGGATGCATTATTTTCCCATTACGTCTCTTATGGTTTTGTTATGATTACAATGAGCTTATTTCTCCTTATGTGACCATTCCAAAACTTTGCAAGCTTGTATAACTGGAATAAAATAACGAGTTCGCCGCACATCGCAGGGTTTAACAGCAGTCTCGTATGACCGCAGTGGGATTGTGGGAGTGCTGCGTGTGGCAGCTCCTGACAGATGAAGGTTAGAGGCATTATGTAAAGAAGGGCAGCTCATTTCTGGGGACTATGTGAGGAAAATGGTGGCATTTGTCTCAATGAGGCGTTTATAAGTGCACGTCCTCCCGCGTGTAATGGCAGCCCTGAGCTCTACCCTGCATGCTAAGTGTGATCTTTAAACACAAAGGTGTCTCGCAGGGATCGAATGTCACCAAGAGTAAGAGAGAGAGATGACGACGACGCGCACACGCCGGAAAGGTCAAATTTAGAGAAGCGGGCGATGATTGTGGGAATGATAGACTGCTGCGCACGCCAAATGATCAAAATGATATACAATTCCTCGCTTTCCTCTGTTCCTGTCATTCTTTCTTCCGTCTATTCTGGCCATACAGGTGATCTGTCATGCCCGTTGTCACAGATGGAAGCATTTACACTATTAGTTCACTCTCCAGCTACTCTTTTTTTTCACAGATCAGAACCCACTTTTGGGAGCAATGACCTAGGATTGTATGTATGTGCTGTCAATACAAGATCAAAAATTGATGCACCTCTTGATGGAAATAAATGTTAGAAGATGTGCATCAATTTTGCTCAATTGCCAATGCAAGAGATGAGCACTCTGTAAAGTCTCTTCCAGCACATCCCGAAGACTTTCAATGAATTTAAGACAATTTGAATCTAGACAGTTTGAACATGATGAATCTTGGCTTTGTCATCCATTAATATAGCCATGAAGTGTCTTCATACATGTTTAAGAAATTAAAAGCTACCCACTCCATCAACTAAGGTTAGAAGAACTAATAAATAAAACGTCAAACCAATTACCGGTATCCACTTTGAAGCTTTAATACAAATGCAATATTCCTGTTGCCCCACAAGGCATCAACACACTTACTGACACAGACTGACTTCAGTCCACTGTTGTGAACTAAAGCCAATCAATGCCAATAACATCAACTTGTATTGAATGTGGAAAACAAGTCTTCAAATTGCTAACGGTGTCATGTTGAGTGTCCAGAGGCTGTCTGATGCCCTGCGCACATTGATTTAAAGGCTGCACGCAATTTCCGCAAATCAAAGCGCTCAGATTTCTATCAATCTACAAAAAAACGAAAGCTTGATTGCTTCCAAAGAGCAACTAGTTGCTAAGGCAAAAATCATAATCACAATGATTTTGGTCAATATTGAAATCACGATTATTTAACAGGATTACTGGTGGGCGATATGACCAAAGCCTTTTTCATGATACGAGTAATTTTATATATTAGTGCTGCAACGACACCTCGATGTCATCGATTACGTCGACTACGAAAATAAGTCGACGTGCGTGAAATGCGTCGACGCGTCACACGGTTTACATTCTTCTCGTGTAATGGCGGCTTCTGCTCCTGAGAATGGAGAAAGTTCCATTCTATCACAAAAACCTGGACCACGAATATCAAAAGTATGGGAATACTTTAAACAGAGGCCAAATAAAACGGTCCTTTGTTCCCTTTGCAGAACCGAAATGGCGTACCACCTGTGGAATTGGATCTCTGCCAAATTTTTGCGCACGCAAGATCATAATTTGAACGTGCAAAAGGGCATTTCACACGCGCGTGAACTGAGTTGAGGAGAAAATCTTCGTCTCGCAAATAAGAAAATATTTAGAGCGAACAAAAATCAGTTTTGCATTTCAAAGAAGATTATTTGGATGTGCGCGGACGTTCTCTTTCGCACGCGCAAGGTTTCAGTTGCTCGCGCTCCTGATTCCCGCCCTGCGCGCTCGCTAAGACTTCCTGCATTACAGACAGAGCAAGAGGAAAAACACATGGTTCAGGAGACGTTTGTTCAATGGCTTGAACTCTATCAAAGTTCCTTTTAAGACTGTATAGAAAGTCTTTGACACTCTTCATTTTAAAGTTCAAATGTCCACCACTGGACGAGCACACATAAGTGGCTTATTTTTAATCAAAATCAAATCGTATTGTTAAATAATGGCGTGTCCCAGTGTTTCTACACCTCAATGAACTGCTAAATTAGTTCTAACTTCTTACGTTAAAAAAAGATCACTAGATTCATAAAAAAAGCTTAATAAAAATAATCGTTAGAGTAGTCGACAGAAAAAATAATCATTAGTTACAGCTCTATTATATATCAGAATTAACGATAGGCTAAAAACAGTGCTTTAAGTTTTCAGGAAGATGAACTAACAGTGGTATGCAGATAAGTAATAAAGTAATCAAATGTAAAATAACACTGCATAGTCTGCACTATAAATTAAATAGATTGATCATTGTTAAAGCTACAAAAGTCATTCATTCAAGAGCAGTGAGTGATCTTATATTTGTCTTTGTTTTGTTTGATTAACATTAATGACAGACAAAAGCAGTAATATGTTCCTGTCACTTTAAGACGTGACGCACGGATCCATTATACCGTTACACACTCCCTTTCTTTCTCAACTGTTTTCATCCACTTAAGACATACCCGAGTGTTTACGTGGATACTTACCAATACGTCATTTTTGTGTGTAGATTATCTGACCGCAGTTTACTTTCTTTATGCGCGTTTGGTGCGACTTCCATAGTATTTTCAACTGGTTACCTACATTGTTCAAAATATCTTCTTCTGCGTTCAGCAGAAGAAAGGAAAACATACATGTTCGGAACAACTTGAGGGTGAGTAAACAATGCCATAATTTTAATTTTTGGGTGAACTATCCCTTTAAGCAATAAAATTGCTGAATATTAGTGCGATGAAACACTACTTACTGCTTTCCACAGGGCCGGTTATTACAAAACACGAGATACTCCAGCGACTTTGGATCTTCCACATTACCCACGTGTTTCTCTTCACTGCCCACAGATGTTATCTTGGGCACAGGCGATTGATCTTCACTGGGTAATTAGCATTTTAGGCAGAAAGGACAAGACGTGGGCCTGCTGCCAGGCGCTTGACTCCAACGGAGAGAGAATTTGAAACTTTGCCATGGCAGGCTTGGTGGTCTGGGCAAGTTTTACCCTGTGGGGTCAAAAAGGATCAACAAAACCTGCTCAACCCTGCTAAACCTCACCAAAGGCGGACCAAAGGCACCATGGCAACCGATCTGCCAGAAACCAGCTGAGTCTTTGCGGTGCTGTTATCAGATCAAAACGGCTGTGTGGACGGATGAAGGACTCGTGCGCTGCTGTGAATGCTGAGAAATGTGCATGCTACGCTAACTGGACTGAGACGGCAAACATTTGCCACAACAAACATGCAAACGTTTACCAATAGGCATACGGCACTCATGCGTAGAGATGCAGTGAGATCAGATGGATGTATTTGAGGAGTTTGATTAAACACAAAGACGCACATGTAGAGCATGAACAGCAAGGTCACCGGGAATTATGCGGTCGCTAACACATTAGTGCATGTATTTACTAATATGAACTAACATGAGCAATACATTTATTACTGTATTTACTAATCTTCGTTAACGTTAGTTAATGAAAATAAAGTTGTTCATGTTCACAGTTCATTAACAAGATTTTAATAACGTGTTAATAAATGCCGAAATTAACATTTACAAAGATTAATAAACGCTGTTGAAGTGCAGTACATTATTAGTTAGTAGTTAACTAATGTTAACTAATGAACCTTATTGTAAAATGTTACCATTCAGTCATTTTTGTTCTGCAAGAACAAAACAAAAGAGACGTTTAGCAAAAAACATTCAAGTTATGCATAATATAAAAAAAGGCAAAAAATGTTGGTTTTAGAAAGAAGTCTCTTATGCTTGCCAAAGGTATATTTACTTGATCAAACATACAGTAAAAACAGTAATATTGTGACATTTCATTACCGTTTTCAATTTTAATATATTTTAAAAATGAAATTTAATCCTGTGATCAAAGCTGAATTTTCAGCATCATTATTCTGGCCAAACAGAGGAGAGTTTGCTGGCAAATAGAGAACGAGAGAGTTTGTAGTAAAACAAGAATCAACATTGGCTCTGTCATGTCATTGTGTCCTACGTTGCGGAAGTTAAAGCTTTTTGGACGTAAATCAAATGCGTATGGCTGTTATTTTACTTCATAAAGTTTTAAATAAGGACATTTGTCTTACACAAAAGCATCGATTGGCTTCAGAAAGCCTTTATTAACCCCCTGGAGCCACGTGGAGTACGCTTCATGATCGATGGATACACTTTTTTGGACTTCAAAAACTCATCCTCCAATCGCTCCCATTATAATGCTTGGACGAGCCTGGATATTTTGTGTGTTTGACCGAAAGAAGAAAGTCATATACACCTAGGACGGCTTGGGGGTGAGTAAATTATGGGGTAATTTTCATTTTCAATTTTCAACTATCCCTTTAAGCCTATAGTGAATGTTTTAAGAGCAGTAGGATAAACATATGCATCCGCAGTGTCACGCAGAGCCGGAACACAACCAAAACAATATTCTTCTGCAAAACGCTGCAGTTTATTTATTTATTTTTTTACATCTAGAGCGGCAAAAGTTACATCGTGTACTTTATTATCCACTGGACACACGTTACACACAAACTTAGCAGGTGCCACTACCAATTTAAAGTCATCGGTAACTTTTGTTCTTTATCATTACTTTTTGCTAATTAGATTCCATTGATCTGGGCTCAGAGTCAAACTCCATTCCAGAGGGAATTGGCAGTCTGGAGTGAAGTTTTGCAGTTGGACTCCTGCATGACTCAAACTTAGCGTGTTTCTCAGCAAACACAAACTGTGCACAGCGTTTGCCACAAGAAACTCAAACGTCCCTGAAAACTCGTCTGTGCTTCATCACTTGTTCAGCCGAGTATGTGTGGACCACCGTGGGCTGAAACTTCACCAGACATGCTTTTGTTTTTAACAGTTACAAGCACAACTATAAAAAAGCCAAGCACTTCATTAAAAAAAAATAACTTACTTCATTAGAGCAAACTTTCTCAAATACAAAAAACGAACAAACAAACTATATATTTAGCCTCCAGCTCATTTCACTGCTGAATTTGAATTGCATTGTGGTAGCAAACAGGATGTAGAAATTCCAAATTAAAAAATAAATTAGTAGAAGAAAGATAAAATGAAATTCAAAGAAATTAATTTATCTGCAATAACTGTTGTTTTTACCAAAGTTTAAATATATTTTAAAAGTGTTAGTGTCATAGTCCTTACAGATATAGATAAATCTGTTTCAAATGTCAAGATTTGATGAAAAGTCCGCAGTGATGTCATGAAAACTCATGATCCATTTTAACAGACGTGAGAAGTTTTGAATGCTTATATCTCCTAAATGCAATTTTTTTTTATTGTTTTGGAACACACCAGCTTATTCATAACCTTAAAACTAACATATTCATTCTAAAAGCTTAAAAAATTAAATTTTGATTTCAGGGGGACGTTAAAATGTATTGTGAAGCCGCAGACCCTGGTTGTGAGTCTTTGTTTGAGATTATCATCTAATCAACACAATATCTTAGTTTGGTTTAGGTAGGACTAGCTCCTTCAGTTTGCAAGGCCTTCGTTCACGTCACTGTTTAAGACATTGCAAGTTAGACAAGCTACTTTGGTCAAACTTTCCACAAAGCCGGCACCGTAATACACCTCAATGCTAAAACAAACACGCCTTAAACATGGCGTGATCCTATCGCTTGTTGATTCTCTCCCTTGAGTGTCTGTGTGTGCAGTATTCTGATCTTTGATGTGGTGCTGCCATGGCCCCGTGCCCTCTAACGTGCCCTGAAAAGCCATGGTCATACCGCCCAGACAGCCTAGGCTTGTTAGTAGCAGATGGTGGAACCATTTTGAGAGGGTAATTTAGACACAAGGCTGTAGGAGGCTGGTCATGACCTCATGTATCGAGCCCAACCCTGTGAAACGGAGGTGCTTTTGCAGTCTAGTAATGGAGTGATGTGTTGTGTTGCACGTGGATTGTTGTGGATGTTATTAGGAAATTTAGATTAAAAAAAAATGGCACAATTATATTGGACATTTTACCTGAATTTTGCTTAAAATTTAACACTGAAACTTAAAGTGGCATCCAAAAGTGCTGATTTGTCATCTAATAACTCTGAAAAAAAGTCATTTTACTCATTCCCGCATTTTGTGCTCACAACAAAAGTACATAAAGCCGGCTCTCAGTACTGGATTGAGTTCTTTTACACTGCTTATTGCGCTTAAACCGTAAAACACACACAAAAGAACATCAAAATGCCGGTCTTGGTGAGTATTCACATAAAAATAGTCAGTTATGTTTTAAGTGAACGTTAACAGTTGAGAAAGAAAATGCATGTGTAACAGTATAATGGATCCGCGCATCAGCTAATAAACCTGCTGCCAAATTATGAGATCATATTAAAAATATCTATATGGCAGTTTTCCCCATGATATCAATGTCAAAATTGTGACCAATGAAAATGCTGAGAGGCTAGTAACTTTGAAAAACCACTAGCCACAGTGGTCAAGTCAATCATTCATTTCTGAATGATTCAGAGGTTTTAAATGAATCGGTCGAATGAGTCATGAGTCATCTGCCGTCACCTACTGGTGAAGCTGTGAAACCTGTAGAACGATTCACTGTAAAATCCCAGACTGACAGTCTGTGATGCAGACAGTGAAACGTCTGACTGCATAAAAACAAACATTTAGAAAATGTTAGGGAACTGAAAACTATAAATGGGGCTTTTTATGAAACATAGTTACTGTTTAAATTGTCATAACGCCACCAAAGTGCAAAACATTTTTAAGTCCAAATAAAGAACTCGAGACAGTTATTATTCTGTCCTTGCTCATTCCTCCCCTGAGGTCCCTCAACTGCTCCCTCCAACCGCTCTTTTCTTTTTGCTTTAGTGGCTTCATTCAGATTCTCAACCACAGTTTCCTGCAGTTTCAAAACAAGGTTAAGGTTCTGTGATATAAGTTGGCCTTCCTGCAAGGCTCGTCTTTGACCTACCGGAGGAGGTGTGACCTGCTTGCTAGAGCAAAGAAGAGTCAAGGCCTTTTGTTACTTGTCCGTCCCTGCCTTTCTCCCTTTCTTTCACTCTTAATCTGTCTCCCAGAGCTCATGTTGATATGTTTTGACAACCCAGGCACCTGGATTTAGAGTTTGGGATTATTTGTCGGCTCTGCGGAGAGCCACCTAGTCGCCATCACTCAATCTTTTTACACTCCACCGTCACGGCTGCCCGTCAAGCCGGTGCGTGCGTTTGGAGATGCAGATGCTGGCTTAATTAGACCTGACAGGGCCAGGATGCTCGTCTCAAGCTGTTCTGTTACGAGGAAGAGAGGATAACAATCTGAATGACAACCGTCTTAATTTTCCATCTCCTCTCTCTCCCCTTCAGTCTCTGCATCTGCCCCGTCTCCTCTCTCTTCTCATTTTACCCTGGAACTACCGGTCTCACACCAACTTAAAAGTGCGAGCATGACTTGGGATGTATGACGTATCTGTGATCGTTTCAGTATCGGCCAATATAGGCAACTAGTATAGGAAAAGTGTGTACCCCAAATTCATCTCCCAAATATTTTATGTACAGAAAACCTGTTTGACACACTAGTGTCAGAGAAATAACATACGAAAACTTGAATTGAACATCATTACCCAGTACTGGGCACCAACAAGCATTGATAAGTGGTTGATAGGGTGTACTGTGTGGTTACTGGGCCATTCTGGGTGATTGCTAAGGTGTTCTGGGTAGTTGCTAGGGCATAATAGTTGGTTCCTAGGACGATCTATGTGATTACTATGGCATTCTGGGAGGTTGAAATGGTGTTCCAGGTAGTTGTTAAGGCGTATATATTTACCAGACCGAGTCAGAAGTGCCTAACCCAAAGTGATAATCTGCTCTCTAGATATCGCTTTGGTCCCTCAAGACGGCAAAACCGTAACTTAGAAAAGTAACAGCAAACATACCATCAAGAAGACATACAATTTTTCTTCATAGGGACCAAAAAAATGTCCAAAAATTACTGGTATCACTATCCTTGTGGGGTTCTTTGGTCCCCATTATGTAGGGAATACCAGGTCCACACACACACACACGTTGTGTTTTCATGTTTTATGGGGTCATTCCATAGGCGTAATGGTTTTTATACTGTACAAACTGTATATTCTGTCCCCCTACACTACCTCTACCCCTAAACCTACCCATCACACAAAATGTTCTGCTATTTTACATTTTCAAAAAAGATAATTCTGTATGATTTATACGCTTGTTTCCTCATGGGGACCAAAAAAATGTCCCCACAAGATCAAAATTTACTAATATTACTATACATTTGGTCCCCGTAACGTAGGGAATACCCCCCCCCCCCACACACACACACAAGGTCTGTGAAAACCAGTCTGTAATCCAATTAAATTCTTCTGTTGTTAATGAATCACACCCCACAGTCCCTGCTGTGTGTGTGTGTGTGTGTGTGTGCGTCTACACCACATGCTAGTCCTTATGGTGGCCTGAACGTCCTTCTCCATTTCTTCTGTTATTCTGACAGCAACCATTCGTCTTTCTTCTACTCATTTCACATATTCATTCATCTATTTGTCAGTAAATTGCCACTTCTCAATGAAGTAGTAAGTTCATTTATTTACTACACGGACACTTTATAACCTTTAAACTATGGATAATTTCTACAGTCAACAGTCAACGGTAATGTATTCAGCAATGTAAATTATTTGTAAATTAGTATAAAAATGTAGGAAGACTGATTGGATGATGATTCTCTATGTAGAAAAAACTAATAGTATTTTTTACCATTTAGCAAAGTAAATACAGTCTGATTTAACTCTAATTGAATATGTTTAATGCTGGCCAGAAATATGTTTAGACTGGTCTGAACAAGAGTAAACTGTGTAAAATTATTCACAGACATTTCTTAATCAACGAAGTTAGCTGGCGGCAAAAGGAAAGAAATATCAGCAACTAGTAAAACTTAATAGTTGTTAATCACACCATTCATTAGAACAACTGTGATGTCAAAATTAATGGTTAATCTATCAACAACTCTAACCTACAAATTAACAATCCAAGCAAAAAAAAAAACTTCATACAACATCAAACACTAAATACGTCACTTTCCTTCCAGAATCAGAGCTTCTATTTTCTCACTCAGTCGTTCCTGGAAAGTCTCAATGAAGTTGGCTTTTCCAGCAGATGTGTGTAATCATATAAACTATAATTGTAAACTTTGCCGAGCCCTGGACACAACCCTCAATCTCTCGAAAATGAAGTGCTGGACATCTGGGTGGACGCGAGCATGACTCCGGGCGCTGAAATGACAGAGTTCAGGGCTTCGATAAGTGCCTCTGAAAAAAGCCTTCGTTCCAATTTAGATTGAGTTTTTGTTTTAAAGCGCCCCAGAAGAGAACGGCTCACAGTCACCTTTGCCATTTTCAAAACTTGTGATTTCTAGAAGGGATTTGTACAAAATTGTACAAATTTCTCATCTCTTTTGTTTCGTCTTGCCTTTTTTCCAATCTGTTTCAGCATATTTTTATATCTTTCATGAATAATAAATCTCATGTCTCACAATGTCTCATCTTCATAACATCATTTTGGATGCCCTATTTGTCATTTATTTTTTTATTTTTACACAAGGTGCCAAGAGAGAAAAAATCTTGAAAGGCAGTGAGCTGAGCAAGTGTTCTCGATACTATTTTAACACTAAAAGGGACAGTTCATCATTTACTCTGTCCTTCCAAACTTGAATGACCTTCTCTCTTCTGTTGAACACAAAAAAAAGACATTGAGTCTGAGCAACAATGGACCCAATTGACTTTATGGACAAAAAAACTATATATATATATATATATATATATATATATATATAAAAAACTAAATATTATATACATACATATATACACATATATATATATATATATATATATATATATATATGTGTGTGTGTGTGTGTGTGTGTGTGTGTGTGTGTATTAGATGAAAACTTGTATACTTCAAACATATATATTAGATGATTTAACTTACAATTCTTAAACAAAAATACTGTTGATAAATGTTGAATAAATGTTGCCTTGGCAAATAAATAAAATAATTGCTAAAATTATTAACATAAACAATAAAATAAAAATGGCAAAAGCACATCAAAATTACTAAAAAATAAACTAAAATTAAAATGAAAACAGAAATGATAAAAACAACAGATAATTCAATACACACACACACATTGCAACACTGGTTTGGAGTAACATGATTTATCTTAAGAAATAATAAATAATAAATAAAGAAATAAGCTTGCACGTCTATACAATTGTCTATTGCTTTGGTTGAAGTGACTGTAGAGAATATTAAAATGGCTGTGGAAAAATAATCTTTGTGCCTGTCTTATATTTATGACTGAAAAGAGAGTGTTAATGCTAGCACTCATCCCTGAACACCATCACCATGAATGACAGACTCCCATAATGCAGTGGGAGGGGGCCACCAAACGAGACTAACGCACGGATCAGACGGCGAGATGTGCACATCGTGCTTCCTTAATGGCCCAAAGAGTCATTTATTAATACTGTTTTAGTTATGTATTAAGCGAGGCGCGTCTGGTGTTGGGAGTTTGTGTGTGATAAACAGCCCTCTGTTTGCAAATTAAGACAAAGACGATGCTAAAGACGTGCTGCTGTCATTTGGATGAAAAAACGAAATCCATGATGGGAAGCTAGGAGGATTATTGTAGCTGAATTTGCATGTGTGCCCGGCGGTGAGGCGTGTAGGTGTGGGATGTCAAGGGATGGGTCAGCTCACTTACAGCTCTGGGCAATGCAGACGCCTCGTCTCACACACACACACACACACCCACACAAACTACTACCTAGAGAACATGCTAACTAGAAAACATCAGGATCTAAAAATACATCTGGGTTCATACAGTATGAATGCAGAAGATCATACCATGAATATCGTAAGTCTTCAATTTTAAAGTAAACCTCCTCCCAAAAAAGACACAAAAGGGTTGAAAAAGAAAGGTGGGGATATATGGAAATAAGTGGTTGTGATATAGTTGTATAGTTAGGGCAGATCAGAAGAGAAACTGACATGATTAAAGGGTGAAACAGCAAATCAAAGTTAAGTTTGGAGTTTTTAAAGTTGAAGGAGAATGTGCACACACACACACACACACACACACACACACACACACACACACACACACACACACACAATTTCCTTTTAACACAATGACCTCTTACAGTGTACTTTTGAAAGTAAAAACAGGTCTTGAAACCTTTAAAAAATTTATTTTTTTCGTACAAAGACTCATCATAACCTTTAGAAAATTTAAATAGAAATAAATCCTGTATTATTTGTTTCTATGATGTTTGCAATTTTTTCAATCCTGTTACCAAAATCTGGGGCATGTCTGAAAAAGACCTAGTGTCATTTTGTTCTTTTTCTAGCAGTAAACATTAAATAAACAAAAATAACAAAATAAAAATAACATAAATAATATAATAATTAAATAAATTGTGTAATAAAAGCAATTGTATATACAACATATTAATTTAAAATATAAAAAAAATTAAATTAAATGAAAAAAATATTTAAAAAATAATATAAATAATAAAATACATTCATTTATAAAATGTAATAAAATAAAAAAAATGTTCTTTTTCTAGAAATAAATATTACATAAACAAAAATAACAAAATCAACTTATTTTATATACACAATAAATTAAAAATAATAAATAAATAACTATAAAATATTTATACATATTTTTTAAAATATAAAATAATATATAAAGAAATAAAAAAAAACATACATAAATTTATAAAATGTAATAAAATGTTTAGAGTTGCAAGTATCCGAGTTACCAGATTTAGTCTAAAAAAACATCAATATATATCAAATAGAATGGGATTATTTACCCATTGCGCTTTAGAAAGGGTCCAAACGATGGACCAATTTTATGGGAAACTTTTAATAATAGAAAATCATGGGGTAGATCATAAAACATGACATTAGGGTTGTAGTATTGAAGAAGAAAAAAATCAATAATTATAAACAATCACATTATAATATAATTATAATTATTCCCATGATCAGAAAGACGCGGGTGCTGAGTCTAAGCAGATGAACAGATTAGTCGGAGTACTTTAGATTTGGCCTGAACGCAGCGAGAGATGAACCCTGATAATCTGAGAGCTTTGAATCAGTGCCTGAAAAACCAGCCAGACCTCAGTCTGTCACTTCCTGAAAGAAAGCAAGACAGCACACAGGTACTCACTCGTGAAGGGTCGTATTCCTGCCGTCTTCGGGTGGTCAGGTCTTCGTAGGATGGAGCTGGTCTCACCTTTTGAAGCTGATTTCGGATTTGCTGCAGTCGTTCTTCATTACTGCATCATGGGGATAGAGAAACGAGACAGACTCCAATCAAACACTCTGGAAAATATCTTCACAAATCTGGATGATGACCTCACAGATTATTAGACAAATATACCGCAATCAATCACAATAATAATAATTAAAGTCCCTCAGATGAAAAAGTAAACAAAGGTATGAATGAAAAGCAAGAGAAAATCCAGTAGTCACCACAGCAAATACAGCAATCATTTATATCACAGTAAATCTCCCATCCGAACGTTTAAAAAGTGTTTGACTTGAGGCCGAAGTTAATGTGCAATTCTGTTTGTCGGATTCCCAAATCAAATGCAGCGAATATAAACTGCACTTGATGTAAAATTCAGTGCATTAAATTATCCATCTGTGAGCTCCATAAACACACATGTAACCTAAGGGCATGTATTGATTCAAAGCAGAACTAGCATTTTAAAATCAACCATTTAAACTGCTTCAACTTTCACTTCAAATGAATGGTACAGCACCTCCAAACTATATCAAACTTAATGTATTACACTCAGGGCTTGACATGAACTTTTTGCTCTCCACTGTGGCTGGTGGTTTTCCAAAGTTACTAGCCTCTCAGCATTTACACTGGCTACAATTTTCACATTGATGGGGAAAAACTGCCATATAAATATTTTTAGTAATATCTCATAATTTGTCAGCAGGTTTATCAGGCTGCTGTCACTTTAAGAGCTGACGCACGGATCCATCATACTGTTACACGTGCGTTTTCTTTCTCAACTGTTTGCGTTCACTTCAAACATCACTGACTGTGTTTACGTGAGTACTCACCAAGACCGGCATTTTCACATTATTTTGTGAGTATTTGACTGTTTTGACTGCCGGAAATTCAAGCCCTGTAACACCAACAATATTCACCCGGAGCGAATGAAACGAGCGAGTGAGGGGAGACGGGTTTGTGTGTCGACTCGAGAGATAAGAGCAGCTGGTATCGTGTATCTATTCTGTGGAAAATGAGTATTGGAAGCGTTTCAGATATTCCTGTATCGATATATAACAAAAAGGATATTTTTGACAACTCTACATTGTACTTAGTTTATTACTTTACATGCCTTTTTAAAAGACAATTGAAAAATGTATATATTACATATGAAATTCATTGCAACAGTAACGGGACTCTACCGTTGCTGTAATGACAAAAGTTTGCTTCGCTTTGTACATTCAGTTTAACAGCTGCGTAACTGAACCGCGCACAAATTTTTAACGCTTAAATTATGTTCTAAATTATGAAATGGTCAAAACGGTCTGAATCCACTCGCTTTTGTTTGGACTGTTCTCTGACCGAATCATCTGGTTTCTCAGTTGTTTTCCTGTGTCAACATGCGCTAAATCAATGTCTGACAATGTAGATGCTTTTTGAAATTTTTGGATTTAAAAAAAAAAATAATAAAAGTTTGAAACGTCTGGAGATGGAGTAGTCTACACTCGTTCTGCAGTACCGTTGCTCTCACTGATGGTCCAAAAGGTGCCCGATACATATGCAATAAAAAACCCTTTGCACCATTTATATGCAACAAAATGCACATCCTTGAATGAGCGTGGATTTCTAGCGTATTTACTTGAACTTCTCAAGTAATATCTATGGTTTGACCCATTCCAGAGGTGGCCAAAATCAGAATTTAAACTGGACTGAATAAAGCTCTCTACGAACTTGATGCCGCGCTGACTGACGTGAGTCACGAATATTGTAAATTAATAATAATAATAATAATAATAAACTTTATTTTATATAGCGCCTTTAAAAGTAGCATCTCAAAGCACTTTACATAACAAAATGAAAATAAAAGATACACATAACAGTGAAATAAAAAAAAGCCAGTATAATAACAAAGAAAGCAATCAAATGAATCACATATAAGCTATCCTAAAATAATATGTTTTGAGGGATGATTTAAAAACACTAAGGGATTCTGCATTCCTAATCTTAAAAATTACTGCATACTACATTTTTAACAAGCAGAATAATACAGGTCACGACACGCAGTCTCATGTTTAGCTACGTCTTTTAACTATTATAGTATAGTATTTCGAAGAACAAAAACATGAACTTTAAATACTGGCTTTACATCATCAAGTCAGCGGTCAGTTTGGCACAAGACTTTATTATCAAACACACGTTTGGCACTTTTATTTGCACTTTTCAAATACTCTCTTCATTTTTCTTGAAAATAAATGCCTTTCTGATTAGAAATGATGGAAAAGGGAGAAGAGCGAGTTCGGCAAACAGAGGATTTCGGGTCTATCGTGTGAAAAATGCACCATACTCCCTATGGCCTCCGCCATTGAGCGGTGCGAGTTTTTTTTTAATCTTGTGTAACCCGACACTGGTGGGCGGAGTTAGTGTAAATAGACACTTAGTGTAAATACACACTCTCCAAATATGCAATTATCAAATAAAAGAATTGTGTTATTAAATCTAAACAAACAAATAAATATAATCAACTTACACTGAACGTATGAAATTGCCAGGTGGTGCTATGATACGCGTCCAAACAAATATCACTGGACGCATGTATAACTTTCTATGAAATCCATCCGCAGATGTTGCCAACTTCAAAATAATTGAAAATACTAGAGGCAGCGATCTATGGCACTCCAGCAGCTGGAGGAGGACACGCGGCGCAGGAACGGCATCCATTATCTAATCCCACAGAACGCAATTAGAGCTGCCATTTTGATTGAGAGTCCACATGACCCTCTGAATGAGAAACACTATCAATGTTTAATTAGCTCCCGTCGAGCATGTATGCATCATATTCATATTAGTTACAGGACTTGAGCAGACCTGCAGTGCTTTAGAGGGAGATGGCTGAAGAAACAGAAATACTGCAAAAAATACCACATATTTACATGGATGTTTAAACACACGCATGAGAGGCCGGCTGTCATCACCAGTTCATTTGGTGTGTTATGATAGCAGGTACCGCGTAAAACCGCAGAGAGGCCGGAGATATTAGCTTTCCTTCTTTGAGGCGGAGCAATCGGAGATCTTCATCACCACAGACCGTGGCTGTTTCCTGCTGTGATTTACCCGTTTATGTTACATTTGAGTAAAGCTAATTAGCGCTTGTGTTGAGCAACAGAAAGCGGCGCTAGCTATGAGCGTGTGCACGATCTAGTCTGAGAGTGATTTTCCTACGCCCTTCACACCAAAATCATGGCAAAAGTCAAAAACAAATATTTATATTTGTTCATTTATTTGTTCAAAAACATTAATTAATATATTAGTAAAATGTTAAGACATTCCTTCACTTCAGATTTGAAATATTGTGCTGTGATAATAATTTTTTTTGAGAAAATGGAGAATATTTTTCAAATCAGATGTGGCGTCAACAAATTGTTTGCGAATTTTTATTTTATTTATTTTTTCTTTTGTCAAATTGGTGCAAACAGGCGTTTTTAGTCAATAAAACATACATTTTGACCCAAATTTAGGCAATTGTAAACAACTTTGCAAAATGTAACCATTTTATAAACCAAATATACACAAACACACACACATACATATTATACATACAGTATTACACACACACACACACACACATAGACGGGGGAATTAATCCACAGTATGACTATGAAGCTGTCAACACAGAGAGCCTGGACAGCCAAATAATCTCTGAATGAATAGATATTGACATACAGGTAATGCTAGAAACCGTGATGCAATTCTCTCCGCTTCCACGTTCATTTAATCTCTATACCTCTATCTTATTTCTGCAGGACGTGTTGTATAATGAGATCTGACAACAGGCCGCCATCTTTTCTAGCTGGACGCCACCACACAGGCCAGTAATCAGAAGTGACACCCTTTTCTAAACACACCTGCCATTGAGGTCTTAATGAACACGTCCGCTCTTCGGTCATGTGATGCGCGTGGCCACAAGGATCAGCACAGGAAAGGAGATACGGATATATTTTGATTTATTTCTTTGAATAATTGGATAAACATCTTGAAAATATAGTTGAAGTTTCAGGATTACGGTTAACGAACTGTCCAACTTTAGTTTTCTGCTTACACATACGTACCATTTCAGACCAAAAAAAGCTATTGTTCTTATCATTAAACTGTAGTACATTTTCATATGGAACCTAGGATTTGTTTTTTCTTATAAATAGTTTTTAATATTACTACTACTAGTATGATATATTGTTAAGTACCTATGAAAAATCAAACCCATTGACTATTAAAATAAAAAAAAAAATTAAAGTATATTTTATATATATCATAATTATAAAATAAAATATATATCTTCTTAGACATGAAAATATATAAATGACATCAAAAATAAAATAAAATAATAATAAAAAATATACAATAAAATAAAATAGAAGAACTGAAAACAAATTGTAAACTACATATATTTTCATCAGGAACCTATGGAAATTTCTAAGTCAATCACAGCACTTAAATAAAATAAAATAAAAAATTAAAATAAAATAAAATAAATAAAATAAAATAAATAAATAAATTAAAATAAAATAAAATAAAATAAATAAAATAAAATAAAATAAAATAAAAATCAAGCTTGAAGGAGACCATTCAATAATTTATAATAAGCTATAATTTATCATTTTCCAGTAGAAACAATTATGGTGTTGTGGTGGAAACTAGTTACCATGGTTAAAAAAAGAAAAAAAAGAAAAGATGGACAGTACGCTAACCATTTTTACGAGAGTTTCGCCTTACTTCCTAAGCACTAATTTATTTTATTCAACGATGTAGAAATACAAGCAAAATAGCTACACATCCATCTTAATAGTGTTTACCGCTCCGAAGTGATGGAGAACAACAGGGAAATGGAGGAAAGGCGTTAAGCAACAGCAGTTTCTTCAAAGAATTAGAGTTGGCCACCGTACACGGCTGGTGGCCATTAGTTCGATTAAGCCCATTCCTCAGCGCTGGAAGCTGTCCAGATATCTGGAGCTGGGTCCAGCGTTTTTGGCTGCCACTGACTCTGTGTCAGCATTTCTGCTGAAAAACGGCCGTGTGGCGCTCAAACTCTCCTAAACAAGGAAAGCGAGGTTCTATTTTCCATGTTTGATGAGCACTAACATTTATTAGTCACATCTATTATGCACAAAATGCCAGCAAGAACAAAGGGCTGTTAGGAGCAGTCAGGCGACACACACGAGAGAGAACGGTAATTAAGAACCCTGCTAAAGTAGATGAGACATCAGCACTCGGAGAAAGCGAGACAGCGAGATGAGGAGGGGGCTTTCGCGTATCTGTCTGGCTGTTACTTTGTGGTTAATTGACCGTCTCGTTCCCGCTATCTTTCTCTCTTATTTGCTCTCTGACATGAAAATCAAGACTCGTGCGCGCACACACTCTCGACGTGTTTTCGATTCATAGGTCCAGACGAGATGTTTCTCACATTTTCTTCTTTGATAAGACCCTGTGTAATCTCGTACCGTCACATTAGTGAGTCTCTCATGTCAGACGCTGACTGACTTTACTCTGCGGTGATCCGACACCGTACCATGATTGCTTATCAAACAACAACACCTTTATAGGGATAGTTCACACAAAAATGAAAATGTCATTATTGACTCACCCTCAAACTAAACTACAATAAAATATAGATAATAGAACTGAAGTACAATAAGAATCTATGATTTGTTTTCAAATAATGAGTCAAACACATTTTCAAATACATAGTAATAATAATACAAATATATTTTAAGTGCATTTTAAGTGCATAAACTAGTGCTGTCAAATCGATTAATCGTGATTAATCGCATCTAACATAAAAGTTTGCAAATATGTGTGTGTATATATAACAAACTTTTATATTGTTGCGATTAATTTGACAGCACTAGTTTAAAATGAAACAAAAATTATACATTATTAACCATAACAATTTATGATTTCCCAGTAATATGTTTTGCTTGTGTGATATTGCTTATAAATGTAAAAAATAACTTGTATGGAGACTTTTTTTTTTGTGCCATATCTTGTTTTTTTAGAAGAATTTTTATTAATTTTGGTGGCATTTTTGCCCCAAGCCCTGGTTAATTTCTGACCCTGGATCTGTTTTTTAAATGCTAGCAGAGGCCTTCTGTTGCACGGCCTGTTTCAAGTGAAACGACTGCTCCCAGAGCTGTCTGCGTTTCCAAACAGCAGGCAATCGTCTCAGAAAGCCAGATAACATGACAGGGTTTATTGTGTTTCGTCTGGGTGCTCGAGTATTTTATTAAATACAAAAAAAAAAAAGACCAACAGTGGCTTCTCCTTCTTGCAGCAACTTACATTTTTCTTAGTGATATTTAGCACCAGTTCATCAGGAAGTGAATTTGTTGTTCTCTTCGACTCACTGGATGGAGAGGTACTTTATTTGCGAATGTTTTATGCGATATTCCAATTTCGTGCATAAATTAAATCGTTAGCTATAGCCATCAAAAAAAAAAATGATAGAAAGCTTCAGAAATCCTCTTAAGCAGTACTTTCATTTATTATGACTTTACAGTAGCACTACTGTAGTATATTTTGTACTTCATCAGAAACTATCTTGGAATATTTCTGAACAGGAAATGTGGCGTGTAGTCTTTAGAAGGTGTTTCTCAGTGTATTTCTCTGAGCAACACGTACAAGAGCGAGTCTGTGAGCGTGATAGGATTACAGCTCTTCTAAACTCGGTGGACAGCACAGCGCAAGGAAGATAATCTTGTGCGAATCGATGGTAGGACGAAGAGCAAAAATGAACACGGTCCCCACGGACACTGCAACACTCACGCATAATTACCGCCAGACAACAAATCAATGGGCTCGGTCGTTGAGACCACTCAACCCGGACTAAAAACTCACCAGTGAGACGTACAATCTCTCTGTATGTACAGACTGTACAACTACACAGTAAATCACAAATGACTTCACAGACCCGCCTGTCAATATTTCAGCTTGATTCAACTAAAAGGCCAAAGCGTTCGTTACTGATGTGCCTGGATTTTTGGTGTTACATGTACAATACCAAAGCAAAATGTTTTATGACTTTGATTACAGGTTCAACAAGCACTAAAACGCCCATTGATTCGCTTTTACTGAGTGACTATATTTTTAACAGCAGATAAAAGTTTTGAGATGGTTTTATTATTACCATTACTATGGTAATAATAATAATAATAATAATAATAATAGTAAATATTTAATAATAATAATAACAATAATAATAGTTTTAAATATTACTAGTAATTATAAATGCAAATAAAATATATTCAAAATTAATATAGCATTTAGCGTTATAAATATTTTAATAATAATATTAATAATAAGATATTACACTATTACTATTATGTGTTTTACTGTTGTAGTCTAATATCTGTGTACTTACTGTCAAAAAGCAGGAAAAAAAAAAAAAAAAAAAAAACTTGAAAACAATTTGAAAGCCTGACCAAAAAGACAGTTGACAGTTTTAAAATTATTCTGCTACTATTATAACAACAACAACATTACACAACATTTGCCATTTTATGCATAAAAATTTGTATGGACTGGTTCTCACCTGTCAGCTTTTGGAGGGGCGGCTCTTTGCTTGTTCACTTTTGCATAAAGCCCCTCTAGCTCATTCTCATTGGGCGGCTCTCTGTTAGGGGCGGGGAGAGACGGCTGAGAGTGGTCATGGGTGGGAGTTGCAGGTGGATAGGGGGAGTGACCGGAGGCAGGGGGTTCTCTGAAATTGTTGATGCGAGCATAGTTGGGATCCAGGTCATCATCTTCGACGTCTGGGAAGATGACACGGTCAGGAGCAGGACTGCTCCTTTCGCTCCTGTGGGATTAAAAACAAGCTCTTCAGAAAATTCTTTAACACTGTAGAAATGTATAAGAACACAAAAAAAAAAAGCTTGGAGAGTTTGAGTTAGATGCATCTTAAAAGGTTAGTTCACCCAAAAATGAAACTTCTGTTACTCGTCCTCGTGTCGTTCTACACCCGTAAGACCTCCGTTCATCTTCAGAACACAAATAAAGATATTTTTGATGAAATCCGAGAGGTTTATGACTCCATAGACAGCAATATAATCACCACTTTCAAGGTCCAGAAAGGAGGTAAAGACATCGTTAAAACAGTCAAGTAGTTCAACCTTCACTTTATGAAGCGACGAGAGTACTTTTTGTGCGCAACAACAAAATATAAATAATGAATATATTCAACAATATCTTCTCTTTAGTGTCATTGTTTATGTCCAGCACCTTGAGGTTCTACGTCAGGACGCCGCCTCATTATTGGCCGGCTCCTGCGTCAGCATCACACGCATGCGTCGTGCTGATCACATGATCTGAGCAGGCATTCTGACATAAACACAGAAGGATAATGATAAGTCGTTATTTTCTTTTTGATTTTGCGCTTTATAACATTAAGGTTGAACCATTGTAGTCACGACGACTGTTTTAACGTTGTCTCTGGACCTTGAAAGTGTTGATTATACTGCCTACAATGGACGAGTCAGACACCTCTGGGATTTCATCAAAAATATCTTCATTTGTGTTCTGAAGACGAACGAAGGGCTTGTGGGTGTAGAACGAGAGGAGGCTGAGGAATTAATGACAGAATATTCATTTTTGGGTGAACTAACCCTTTAATCGATAGAGTTCAGGCTCAAAGGTCGACATTAAGTTGCAGTAATCGGGTCAAATCAATCTGCAGCAGCCGGAAGGGTTAAACATGAAATCCAGTTAAGTAAACATTTATAATTGAGGTTTTTTTTCCCTTTATTAATCTCGTATGTTTAATTATTGTATGAAGAGAACAACCAATTGTACCAACAGAGCAATTAACATTCAGAACTGGTTTAATCATTCATGTTGGTATATTATTGTACTATTTTATCATTGAACTTTATGAGTTAAATAATACACGTTTCATTAGTACTCTGAAAGGCCAACATACTTCGACAGAAACATCTCCGGTTCACTCCTGTCCATCTCCTCTTCGCTCAAAGCGCCCAGTTGTTTAGCCTTAGATTTGGCTTTCTCATCTTTGTTTTTCCTCCCAAACCTGGATGAGGGTTTGAAGAAATCGAGGAGAGAGAGAGAAAGAAAAAGCACGGACACACAAAGAGAGAAGGGGAGGATGTGTTATGTTTTTATAATTGGTGACTCATCAGATTCCCTGCGCTTCCAAGTACCAAGCAGAATTTGCTCTAGAAACTTTAATGATTGTTCCCCATGTACCAGCCTGCAAACACAAACACACACGCCTGCAAAACCAAGCACATCAGTGTCCAATGCCCTGTGGTGATTTTTCTAGCCCATTTGCACGCCAACCTTTCAAAAACTCACTTATTCTTCTGCACTGATCTGAGGTCAGGCGGGGTCTCCATGCTGACAGACAGATAAAGACAGAAGAAGAAAAGGTTATATCAAGAATAAAGCTAATAATGAGAGAGAGTGGGTGAGATGATCACACGGACTCAGGACAGTGACGAGGTAATGACACATCAGCGTCAGGTATAAAAAGAAGCAGCTTTCGGTTCACTAACTGGGTGAAAATCATGAATAGCTGCTTAGTAATGATCATTATTCTTCTTCTACATTAAAATAAATATAGTCAAATGATATATAACCCAACAAGAATGATGTGCAAGCTATTATGCATATGGGTGTGATGGGTGAGTCTCAAAAAGAAGTCTTATTCCACAGTAAAATCAATAGAAAATAAAAAAAGAAATTTTGGGGGCTTTTCATGATATTTAACCACATTTACACTCAAATTCCAATAAAACAATAAAAATTAATAAAATAAATTAATTAATAAATCATTTTAATTCCTGTAATAGCAGGGTTTACAACGAAGAGTCTGAAAAGTCCTACAGGGGCCAGCGAACAGATATTTTATATATATATAAAATAAATAAATAAATAAATAAATATATAAATATATATATTATATAATATATATTATAATATTTAACATTTTTATTTTCATTAATAATATTATTAGTATTCATTACAGTAATGAGAATGAAATTATCAGATTACTGAAGGCGACTTATTCCGGGAGGAGGGATATGTGCTTAGTTGTCACATCACAAAGCAAAAAAAAAATCTTAATGGTCCTTAAAATCGGCTTCATTATCATTATGCAAATATAAGATCCCCTTTTTTCTTTTGTTGTGAAAAAACGATCTGAATATTTCTTGACAGTTTTCATGAGATTCATCCTGATAAACATACTGCAAAACATCTATTAACAACTGAGAATACAATTACATTTCCACAAACGCGCACTCTAGTCAGGAATAATCACAAACCTCCGCTCCCAAGATTCCTAAATTTCTTTTTAATTTGACACAGATATCGCCCGAGGCTTTAGCTCACTGACATGATGTACATGCATGTTTGCTGAAGATAAGCCGGGACTACATGATCCAAACACTGGCCCACGAGCGATTCAAGGGTCCGGTTGGATCCGGCATCCCCTCGCCGTGTCTCCTGTGCGTTATGCCTCAATAGTACTCCATTTCCCAGCCCCACACACGCACTAATGACTGTATTTATCTCATTAGGCTGGAGCGATCTAATACCGGCAGCTGGCATGCTAGCTCTGCCTTGCCCTTAAGCACTCTCATTAAAACCAGAGGGAGTCGTGGCCTGAATATCAATGTGCCGCAGTCTTGCTCGATCCGTGTGAGAGTAGCGGCAGTCATCACGCAACACAGAGCTCGCACAACTTGATTTTTGGCCACTCAACGTTTTTCATTGTGAACTAAATACAGTACACAGTGACCTGATCCTTAGAAAACTGACTATGCTAAATACAGCTTCCACAGTTCGGTTATTGCTACTATTGTAAAGGCATAATAAATAATATGGGATCTCAATTTTTGAAATGGAAGTACTCTAGCTCTTACTTATGACTTAAGTCATGCATTCAAGTCTGAAACTATTAAGGCCCATTTTCATCACATAAGAAAATAAATTATGTCATATTAGTTTTAATTATCACATAAAACTCAAAATCATGGCATACTAACCAATAAGTATGAGATAAGGGTTAGTATAAGATAAGTCAAAATTGACAAAAAAAGTGAATTATGACAAGTCAGAATTATGACGGAACGGCAAAATTATGATACTAATTCATAAGTATGAGATAAAAAGTTGAAATTGACATAAGTGAATTATGACAAGTCATAATTATGACAAACGCCACGAGTATGATGTATTAACCCGTAAATATGACATAAAAAGTTAAGTCTTAATTATGAAATAAAATGTTGACATTGAAAAAAAGTGAATTATGACATAAGTAATAATTATGACAAACACCAAAGTTATGACACACTAACCCATAAGTATGAGATAAAAAGTCAAAATTGATATAAAAAATGACATATGACACAAGTCATAATTCCAACTGACAAATTATATGACAAAATTATGATACTAATCCACAAGTTTGAGATAAAAAGTTGAAACTGAATCAAAATTGGCATAAAAAGTGAATCATGATATAAGTCGTAATTATGACAAACGACAAAATTATGACATAAAAAGTTTAAATTTAAGTTTAAAATTAAAATCAAAAATTATGACATATTAACTGATAAGTATGATACAAAGTTGAAATTGACATATTAAGTCATACTTTTCTACTATTACTATTTTCTCATAATTATTAATCACATAATCTAACTTTTTACCTCAAGATTATGACTCTTCTCATACTTTTGACTATGTATGTCTTCATTACGACTTCGTAATCTCAAAATTATTATTTACCAAAGCATGATTTAGTTTTTTTATGTAGCGAAAATGAGCTTCCACATGAAACAAAATAACAAATACATTAAAAAATTCCGTTGTTCCTCTGGTAATCATATGTGAATACATGTGCATCACACAAATTATTCATGCATGGTATTGAAAATATGCCTTAATTGGCATAAATCAAAATTATTGAAATGTCACAATGAAATGAAAAAGAACTTCACTATCAGACACTGCAGAGCTGCTTTCGGCCATCTTGCATGGGGACAAGCCCCTTCCTAGCGTTGCCTAAACTAAACTAAACCTAAATGGCACGTACAAACAAACTGAATTATAGTGGCTACTTTACATGTCACATCTGTCGGTTCTTGGCCATAATAAGCTGAAAACAGTCAAAAGTCTGGTTAAGAGAGACTAAGGCTAGCTAAGCACTGGGTTTCCCAGCACTAGTGTGTCTTGAAAACCCAGCTGATGGCTCAATCTACCTGAGGCCCGAAGCGTTCAGGTGGATTCGATTGTCGTATAGTAAATGCGAAACATGCCCTTGGAAGCTGATTACACTTCTAAGAGTTGTCAGCATAAGGTTGAGGTATGTAGCCCAAGGTAGCATACTAACAGTTTAATATGGTCTAAATTGAGTTTGCAAAGTGAATTAGCATCACTTTGGTTGTTAACCTGAGATTAAGACGGTCTATGTAGCTCTTGGGAGACTTAAAATTCAGGCAGTGGAAATTCCAGGCTAACGTTAAGGGCGAAGACGGTGTGAAATGAGACAAAATGACACGAATGTTGATGAGAATCGTGTGCATGCTCTGTAATTACAAATCTAAAACCCAATTATGTCGTAATGTAACCTACAATACTGAAGCCGTCTTCGTGAAGAGCCTTTTCTCCGGCTCTGTGCTGGCAGCTTTCGGTTTATCGATTGACTAGAGTTTACTGAGTGTTGCAATTTATCAGTCTAAACCGGAGGCTCATATTTTAGCAGACAAAAACTCAATTTTCACACAGACAGACAGGCTGATCCATGGGAACTGGGGACGTACTGCTAAGCTGATCATTATGTTTGCATATATTAATGCCTGTTTCTCCACCTTCTGGTTTTTAAGGATCTTTCTAATTAGGTAAAACTGTCAGGAGTGAATATGCCTCTCTCTTTCAAGATTCCCGGTCTCTGGCTCCAGTCTAATAAATGTTTATAAAGCTTAAAAAAGTACTGTTTATTTTTTTGTTGGCAAACAGGAGTTTTTTTCCAATAATTCTTTCCACACATTCATTACTAGGAGTGTGACGAGAGGCCAAAAGATATATCTCATGATATCGCCATGATAGAGGGTGAAATGAGGATAGAATATGCCACTGCTACGCCTCCACTGTCACTTTGATGTTATAGAAATAAAAACTATTCAATTCAGTTGGATAACGGTCGCTTCAAACCCATCCAGCTCATGCAATAAAACAGCAGAGTTGTACGTAGTGCAGCAGGAATCAGAGTTCACTGATCATGTGACCAGCGTAAGTGACGAGATGACTGACAAGACCGTGGCGGAGGATTCATTGCACAACAGAGCCAAAGCGTCTGACAGATGCTCAGCATCACCGCTCCCTATTCACAGAGTACATGCGATCACGAAAGCACAACGCAAGCGCAGATTCAAACGCGATTTCAATACCACGGATTTTGAAATGCATGCAGATATCTTCCAATATGACAGCTATCTAAGGCTGGGCTGTGTAGTTGTAACCATCTCTTAGCTCTGTATCATACTTTTGCTCTTTATTTGCACTTTGAATATTGAAAGAGTACTTTGGTTGCACTTAAGACTACGAGTACACTATTGATTTTTATCTATACTGTTTTTATTTTTATGATCAATTTGTGGAAAGTTCAGTTAGGAGGTCAAAAGTTGTAGAAGCTCATGATTCATGTCTGAAGAGACTTGAAGAGCCAGTCAGTTGATTTTGTGGCAAAACCTTTTACAGTATTGTTGTCTTTTATTGCATAAGATATTTCATACTCAGAAAGTAGAACTGAAATACCACTCATTACAAGATGATTAGTTAAGACATTTCAAACGCACATACAAACTATTTTTCTAGTCATGTATTTCATCATTGAGGTTTTTTAAAGCATCCTTGCTGAATAAAAGCAGTATTTTTTTTTTTAAATAAGTAACCGCAAAATGTTGATCAGTACTGTATTTTGTCTTTATAATGGCTCTTCACAACCACAATTGAATCCATTTATATATTTCTGAGGCTAATGAACAATCAAAACAGTTCAACACTCCAACAGAAGTGATCAGACTTAAAATTTACACCTGGAGAATGATAAAACAAGAGACGAAAAAAACCACAGGAACCGCGCCTAGTAACTCCCATCAAAAACTCTAGACACTCAAAACAAACATCCACAACACTCTAGCAACCCCATATCAACACCCTAGTATCCATTTTAAGACACCATTTAGACAAGTGCCAAGTAACAAACACCCAGAAAACCCAACCAACTGGCTAAAACCTAAAAAAAAAACCCTCTTTTACTTGGTAAAAAAAAAAAAAAAAACTAGAAGAACTTAACAAAAATGCAATATTTCAATGAGAGTATACTTAAAAAAAGCATTTCCCGCAATGCTCAGATACGACTTCATCACTTTTAGGTGATAATCAAGGACAAACTGAGTGCAACAGATTCGAACAAGGAGAAATGAAGGAAAAGGAAACAATAACTGAGTTACAGTTAGAAAAGAGGTTTGAAGGATTAAACACAGAAACTATAATTAATCTCTTAAAGTCTCAAAAACACACTAAAAGGGGATTATCGAACTAATTCCAAACCAGTGAAAGTCTGACTGATTAAGTAAAGCTACATTTCAAATGCTCTTGCATCATTAGCAGTAACGGAGATGAAAAAGACAAAAAGGCTAGTCGCTAAACAGAAAATATAAATGAAACGTTGACTTCTGAACCAAGATTACAGTCACAATCTCTGAATTAATTACCAAATCTGGCAAAAGAAAACTGCTGCATACTGCAGTTGCTTTTGTAAATTTCATCATTACTCATCACTTTCATCACTACTTAAACATTACACTGACAGTAAAGTTTAATGCTACGCTAAATTTGAACATTTTATTCAAATATAAACGTTTAAATGTTAGTGTTATTAGATCGCATGGTGCTACTGTACAATTAAAAGAGATGCTTTAAGATGTTCAGTGAAATAAAGCTATTGCAATGATAGTGTATTCTACTTTATAACCAACTTTTGACACTAATTGGATGAATCATATTCCCTTTATCATCTTCAACTAGTACAGAAAACCAATATGTTCAGACACTGCACTAATGATGCAGATTTATCAAAAACAGTTAAAAGTTGTCAAATATTTTTTCACCAGTGTCAGTGAGGTGAGAAGCACATTCTGTGACACAAATCTTGTCCTTCTGGCATTAAACGTTTAAAATCATATGTGCGTTATGTTTTACACAGTTGACCAAACTGTAATATCTTGCTAGTTTTGAGTGGCATGTGTCCAAGCTGCAGATGGCGTCTTCCATAAAGCGCACATCAATCAAAACGGCCGACGGTCCGCCGTGAGAATGACACTTTGACTGTCGGTTTGACAGCATGCATCTGTCACTCCCCGCAAGACTGTAGCAACATATCTGTATCGAATATTCAGATAGATGATGTTTATGGACTTCTCGCCATATGATATCCATCTGAAAGCATTCATTTTTGCCCACTGCGTGAAAAAAAGTGATTTCTGATGTATTAAAGTCCCCCTATTATGCTTTTTCAAATATTACCTTTCATGCAGTTTGTAATATAGAGGTTTGTGAATGTAAAAGGTTTGTAAAGATCAAAGTGCACAACAAATAAACATATTGGCACCTAAAACAAAGAATAGATGCTGAACTACCGAAACGAGTCATCAGCAATTACATTCTCATTTCCTGTTCAAACCTTAGTAGGGTTGGGAATAGAAAATCGATTGAAACATTGACAATTCTGGAATCGGATGCTCAATTTATAAAATTAATTCATTTCGATTCATCTTATCGATTCCTTTATGTGCATTTTAATATGACTTTTAACCATTCGAGCGCAAGACGTCTTGTGTGTCGTTTTCTGTGTGGCGCAAACAACCAAAACACGCGCAAAGAAAGACTCTCATACTGTAAAGTGTGTGATACTGAAGTTCTCTTCCGCGTATTTTTGCACTTGAACGGACAAATACACACAAAATATGTCAAAAGATCCTCGTAAACACAGTAGGTTATGTCTTTAGTGAACAAACAGTTGAGAAAGAAAACGTGTAACAGTATATTAGATCCGTGCAGCTCTTAAAATATTCCTCTATAATAACGATAATCAAACAACAAAAGACAAAGAGCAAATTCACTCGCTGTTCTAGACAACTTTTTAATTTTTTAACTTTTTATAATTTGTAATGTACATTTTATTAATAAAGTGCACTGTTATTTTACATTTGATTACAGTTTCTGTACCTGAATACCTGACAGTTTTTCAGTCGTATCTTTGTACGGTTGTATTTATTTTTCCGATTCCTAATTTGTTTACTTGTTCTTTTTTAATTACTGAGTGTTTACTTGTATTCAATAATGCTTGAAACATGTATTAGTTAGGCTAGTTATTTTTGCGATAGTATTTTTAAACCATAAGCAAATGTTCCTTGTGTAAGCGCTCCTGAGCCTTTTGATTTTTGTTCATGGTATTCAGCTACAATGAAATGTTTTGCAATAAGACTATCCAAGTTTATTTACCTTATTGAAATCGAATCTGAATCAATAAGCAAAATCGGAATTGCAATTGGAACCGTTAAAATTCAAATGATACCCAACCCTAGTAACAAATTTGCATAATGCCAATTGCTTATGGTCTTCATTGGCAGCCCATGAACAATGTCAACTTTGACCCGCCCTCAAACACTGTAGCTGGAGTTCGGTTCATGTTGTCGACATGTGGAGAAGACGCTGTTTTCTGCACTGCGAATCGACTTTGCATGAACTTCAAAAGGAAGAGGACTCGGCAGGAATTGATACAGAAAAACGACGGCATTGTTACTGTTCATATCACTGTGTAGGAAGCGAGCTGAAATTTGTTTTCAGACACATGCTGTAAGCAGTAGACTGATCACAACAGAGTGGGCCATCTGACCAATCAGAGCAGAGGAGGCTCACGGAAAGGAGGGGTTTAGAAAGACAGAGTCTCAAACAAACCGTTTTCAGACTCTTTAAAAAAAAAATGATGTGAAGTGAAATCGTTAATCGACCTTGGATGCATGTTAACCAACACAAAATTAAGATCCTGATCTTGACTTGCATAGTAACAGCCTGGCAACCATTATGTTTTGAAGTTATAACCATTTCATAACGTCCTACAACAATTTACCAATGAAAAAAAGACAAAAAAAAAAGTTAAAACTGCCACCCGTACTGTTCCTCTATACTTAAGCGTGTTGAACCTCCATGAGGGGATTTTCTTTATGCAGCACTTGCTAATATTAAAAAGGCGCGAAAGTAAAGGTTAATGTGATTTGACCACTTCCAGGCCAGGCGTGTCTCTGATGGGAAAGAGGCTGTTAACCTTTACCGTCAGAGCAGCGTTCCCTGAGCCCGGGCCTGCTGGAGAGAAGTCCATCAATCACAGAGCTGTCTCATAACGCCGATCACAATGTGCGCGTGCTGGAGTTCTAAGACGAGGAGCATGTGTCATGGGATACTGCTTGCGGTTTCCAGACTAAACCTTGACAGACTCAATACAAGTGCATGCTTAAACGGACACTCTCGCTGTGCGCCTAATACACAAATCATCGTGCACAGTAATTCAGTACATGCATAGTTGTGAGTACTCTTTACATATCCTTGTATTAGTAGTGCATATTTATTATCTTTAATAACGTCAAATATTACATGTTTAAAAAAATAATTAGGAGCCCTACTGCAATTGTTAGAAATCCCCATTCTCCCCTAAAAGTGATCAGGCAGACTAAACTCTAAGTCAGAGGCTTGAAACTTTGAGGGATGGTCGTATTCACAACATCTACGTCGTCACCAAGGCTAATCCCAATCGGCCTGCTGGTGGCGCTACAGCGATAGAAAGTACATAATGGCTTATAACTCCTAAACCATTCGTTGCAAGCTCAAGTGTCTTGTATCGTTGGAATCCTTAGCTCATCTCAGATTCGATCGTTACCTTGGCGAAATTTCCATGTATTTGAAATGTGGGCATGGCCACATTTACTAAAACAGCTATGCCTCTCTGAATGAGATCATTTCACCAAATTCGACACACCTATGTATGGGCTCGGTCTGTGGTCGCATGAAAAAGGATGTGGCGACTGCTATAGCTACACAACAGTCAGTCCGACACAACCTGTCTTTGTCCAAGGGGCCGTAAAGGATTGCATATCACACAGTTTTTTGAATGCTCACGACATTCATACCATACGGTAGAACTCCTCATTCTGAGCAACTTTGCCTTTAGGACCACCACCGTCAATCAAGTCATTTGTTAAATATTGAAGATTTTTCACGAACTAGTCCTAGGTTTATGGCTCAACCTCAATAAAACCACTGCAGCACAATTTTCTGGACTCTTATGTAGATCAGGCCAATGTTAAAAAGCTTTAAAACATATTTCCTTTGGCAAATACCCTGTATTGGGTGTAAATAGTCTTTTCCATCTTGGATCTAGGTGGTTACAAGCTTGCTAAAAAAAACCTTTTTATGCACATGCTTAAAGGCTGTAAAGCGCTTGAACCCTGATAATTGCTGCTTGCAGCTATGTTTAAACTAGTTATAATAATGCACCAACAAAAATAAAAAAGATCATACTGCAATATACAGTATAATGATAAAATAATAATAATATAATATTGTATAATGTAATATATTATAAAAATGGAACACAAAGGGAAGTATTTATAGCTGAATGTGTATAATAATGCACCCATGAAAATAGAAAAAGCTCAATATATAATATAATATAATATATAAATCTGCCCTTTTGTGTTCTATGTAAGATTATATAACTAAATGTTATGCTAATTTGCATTCAAGGAAAGTGAATAGTGACCACTGTCAAGATTTTCATGGCAAAATGAATAGTGAATAAGTCTGTCACAGAAAGCTATAGTAAGTTCGGAAGACTTGGAGTAGAGCGCATGAGTCATGGACTAATTTTAGGATGCTTTTATGGTGCTTTCTTGGTCTTTGTTGGAGCTTGACAGCACCTGGTTTCCATCTCATAATACTAAGTATAAGCAGACGTCTGTCATCATTTTATAAAACTTATTCTTTATATAAAGTGACTGAGTTTCGTCTTAAACTGCCATCTTGAGTTGTTATAATACACATAGGCTTCAATAACTCTCGTAGACAATTTAAGCGTTTCATGACGTTCAGAAAAGTTTGAGAGACGTGCACCGTGTCAAGACTTGTGAAGTTTGAAGACACAGATGAACTTACAAATGAACCCTCACAAACAAACATGGAGAGGAGGGCCTGCCACGAGCGATTAAGTATGCAAAAGCTCATTAATATTCATAAGTCGGCCTGCCTTCTCTGCTAATATGAATATGTGTATTTAGTCCACAACGCCTGACTGACAGAACACATCGGCACGAATAAATGAGGAAATCACAGCAGAATGGGGTTCAATTTTAGAAACAGATTTCAGTAATTAGCCTCTCGCGGGCTGCACTGAGCGATTGTGTTAACAGCTTCATATGTTCCCGCTCAGACGGCAAATAAAACATGATGTGTCCATCTCGCATCCCGCTGAAGCATGTGTGCCATGCAGCTATAATTCTAGACAATAAAAACAGATATGAAATCCATTATAAGCGTCATTGTACGATTACATGTGCGCCAAAATGTTTATGTGTGTGCAAAGGCAGATAAACATACTAAGTACTTTTCACAAACATCATTTGTCTAAATCAGCTCTTAAAACCAAATTAACCCGTTTATATATTTCTGTAAGGGCAATCAAAAGAGTTTCAGCTGCTACATGCATGAAAAAAAAAAATCAACAGACATTTTGAGGCAACTGAAAACATCTGCACCACTGACCAACAAAAACCCGGTCTAAAGTCAACAGTGCAGTATTTTTTGTTACTTAAAGGTCGCGTAAGTAATATACACCGAAATGCGGGTACACTCTACTTGTTACACACACAGGGGTGCGCAGCAACACACAAACATGCTTAAATATTAAAAATAAAAGGATTCCTCTCTGGAGATGCGTTCAGTCTTTACGCTTGTGAATTGCACATTACACCCCTAAAACACACCCATGACTCATTAGGAGATTAGGTACAACCCTTTGACCATGCGCCTGGTGCACAGACCATTTTTTCCGTTGTTAAACTAGCAAAAGAGGATTCGGATTCCTGCCCCATTCAGACCATGTACTTAGATCATTAAAACAGGGCCCTATAACTGACTGCGTTGAGCTATATAACAATGATTCGTTTTCAGTCGATGAATGTTTCTACAAAATAAAAAAACGAAATCAAGGATAACGTGGGTATGATGTCATTGATAGGTCCGTTTCCTGGTTAAAATTGCTTATTTGTCTGGATTTAAACATTCTTGGAAACTTTTGGGATATACACTCACCTAAAGGATTATTAGGAACACCATACTAATACTGTGTTTGACCCCCTTTTGCCTTCAGAACTGCCTTAATTCTACGTGGCATTGATTCAACAAGGTGCTGAAAGCATTCTTTAGAAATGTTGGCCCATATTGATAGGATAGAATCTTGCAGTTGATGGAGATTTGTGGGATGTACATCCAGGGCACGAAGCTCCCATTCCACCACATCCCAAAGATGCTCTATTGGGTTGAGATCTGGTGACTGTGGGGGCCATTTTAGTACAGTGACCTCATTGTCATGTTCAAGAAACCAATTTGAAATGATTCGAGCTTTGTGACATGGTGCATTATCCTGCTGGAAGTAGCCATCAGAGGATGGGTACATGGTGGTCATGAAGGGATGGACATGGTCAGAAACAATGCTCAGGTAGGCCGTGGCATTTAAACGATGCCCAATTGGCACTAAGGGGCCTAAAGTGTGCCAAGAAAATATTCCCCACACCATTACACCACCACCACCAGCCTGCACAGTGGTAACAAGGCATGATGGATTCATGTTCTCATTCTGTTTACGCCAAATTCTGACTCTACCATCTGAATGTCTCAACAGAAATCGAGACTCATCAGACCAGGCAACATTTCTCCAGTCTTCAACTGTCCAATTTTGGTGAGCTCGTGCAAATTGTAGCCTCTTTTTCCTATTTGTGGTGGAGATGAGTGGTACCCGGTGGGATCTTCTGCTGTTGTAGCCCATCCGCCTCAAGGTTGTGCGTGTTGTGGCTTCACAAATGCTTTGCTGCATACCTCGGTTGTAACAAGTGGTTATTTCAGTCAAAGTTGCTCTTCTATCAGCTTGAATCAGTCGGCCCATTCTCCTCTGACCTCTAGCATCAACAAGGCATTTTGGCCCACAGGACTGCCGCATACTGGATGTTTTTCCCTTTTCACACCATACTTTGTAAACCCAAGAAATGGTTGTGCATGAAAATCCCAGTAACTGAGCAGATTGAGAAATACTCAGACCGGCCCGTTGCTTAAATCACCTTTCTTTCCCATTCTGACATTCAGTTTGGAGTTCAGGAGATTGTCTTGTCCAGGACCACACCCCTAAATGCACTGAAGCAACTGCTATGTGATTGGTTGATTAGATAATTGCATTAATGAGAAATTGAACAGGCGTTCCTAATAATCCTTTAGGTGAATGTATGTAAGTCCACAAGTCAACAAAATATATAACAGTGTTTTAGTGGTTTTTGGATATTTCAATCCAAAAATCTTACATATTGTGCCTTTAATGACAGAATGTTAATTTTTAGGTGAACTATTCCTTTCAAATATTACAGCACTTTAGAAATGTGCGGACCCATTTCCGTTAGATTGTCAGCCGCTAATGCTTGTTTTCACAAAGCAGTAAGTATTAGCTGTTTTATAGGCCGTTTAGCTCTAAGTCACTGTAATTGAAGCCACGGTTGAATGTTTCTCTATGGAGCCGTAAAAGACTGTGAATGCCACAGCTGCCATTACTGTACAGAATCTCAAATGATCTTTCCAACAAGAATCAGAAGTAAACATTCATAATAGTACAACTTTTGCAAAAAAAATTTACAACTTTAAGACTGTAAGAGCATCACAAACTCAATGACATTCAAAAACATGTCAAGAGCGCAGCGGGAGAGCGCAGAGTAAAATCACCCAGGGATTAAACAGAGCCAAATGCTAAATTTAAGTAAATTAAAGAATCATCTCCATTTCAGATTACTGTCAAAGCCATCTGCTCACTCATAAACAAACACTATGAGCATGTTTATAGCTGAACTAGTATGTGTCTAACTGCTGTTGGCTTAGGAACGTAAGATGAAGGTTGGTGTGTAATCTCACTCTTGTATGATGCATTCTGGGTAGAAGAAGAACAGGCGTGCTAATTGGATTGATGCCGCATTGGATTTGTAGGTTCAGATTTGGAACATTAGACGGAATTGAGGTGGACGGATTGGGAAGCAGCAGACGTGAGTGTGGGTTAGTATGACACACCAGAGAGGATGGTGTCAAAACTTGTATTCAATGTTAAAAAAAATTAATAAATAAATAAACACACACATAAGAGGGTTTTTTATAACCGTTACACCTCGTGTATATATATATATATATATATATATATATGTATGTAAGAGGTGTAATGGTACATGTATTCGTCACGAACCGAACGGTACGGACATCACGGTTCGGTGCATCGAGTCAGACAATGAATACAGGCGATCCACACTCCAATCCAGAAGGGGGCGCATTCGGTAATGCAACGCTGTTTGCTACCAGTAAAAAAAGAGCACAAGTAGAAAAAGAGACGATGATTGGTTTGTTTACGTGTAATCACTCAACTAGTGTTTAAACTGCAGAAAGCCCAATAAAACTGCTTGAATAAAATCTTATGTAGCATTACATTTACCTCAGGAAAGTCGTTTAGTGTGCACAGCATGATATTTCACCAGAGAAATGAACTCTACAGGGGAATATATCAGCTTATATATTCATTATATTTCTTAATTATTTAATGTTTAAATAAATTTGTCATGAAAACAAGTTATGACAGTAACTGTGCAAATGATTATATTTCAAAAATGAAGTGGAGTAGAAAATTAACTTTCTAATAATATAAATAGTAACTAAATTTAATCATTTGGGCACTGTTGTTAACTGTAACCTTTACTATCATAGTAATGTGTAAGTAAACTCTCCCTATACGGTTTACAGCATTAGCGAAGATTAAATATTTTAATTTTTTTTTAATTATAATTGAATTTCATATCATTTTTCATATCATGATACATTCAGGGTGAAAGAAAATAAACAAATAAAATAATAATATTAATAATAATAATATATACTGCATTATTCTATATAAAATCTAACATTAATAAAATTTTTATATAAATATAAAATGTATATAAAAAAGTTTATTATTCTACATAATTTGACAGAAACAATGTTGGGTTTATATATAATATTAATACACGCACACAAACACATTATAAATCTTTTTTATAATTAGAATAATGTATTACAAAAGAAAGTCTAATATTGATGTTATTAATATAAGTGTATGGAAATCTTTTGTCGTGTATATATACGTATGACTGTTTAGAAGCAAGTACCACAGATAACTGCGTACTCGCAGTATGAATGTATAACACACATAGCCACGACATCGGTTATTATACACTTATCCATAACAGAAACTCAGATAATACAGACAGCTTCAATCATTGTTTCACTGACGCTTCGCTTATGCAATGAAATACCTCTAATTGTGAAAAGACTGAAAGAAAAGTGAATCTAAATGCATCACGGCGGGCAGCCAAAACACGAAGACGGCTATAAAAGCGCAAAGCTCCAAAAATCTGATGCTCTATTGTTGTCATGTTGAAAGCATCCCACAAATCCATCTGTAGCTGCGGCCCATACAAACAGCTCATCTGTCTTCAAAACCACACTCTGTCACACGATAAACACAACATGTTCACCCCTAAAAGGGAAGAAATGAAAATCACCAGTTTGTTCTGCTGCAAAGTTGAAAACCGAACCATGAATCACGCTCTCACATGTTTATAATTTGCCTTTTTCTTTTTTTAAAGATGATGAAAAGCACCCGTGAAGACTTTACAATTAGATTAAATTGCACCATAACACAATGGCTAATTAAGTAATTTTTCAAATTCAAAAAGGAAGCAGATTGGAAAGCAGAGATGTGATACGAGTTGTCTGGCAAAAACCCTTGTTAAATACGTCCAAGCTGTTGGGCTGACTGATATTTGGCTAAGAGTTTGAATTTCTGGGAATTTCATCAGCGTTAAAGAGAGGCGAACAGTAAGATCCTTTCACATGACTCGTGTCAGGGTTTCGACGCATCTCTCAACACAAGGGTCGCGCCGCTTTGACCACTGCATGGAAATCGCTGCCGTCATGGAAGGATGATTTTACGAGGCAGCTGAGAAGCAAGAAGTGTACATCGAACTGGTGAAAATAGTAAAAACAGATGAAAGCGGTAACATATTTGAGATAAAACGCAGCCCAATCTTCAAGCAGAAAGTACTGGATGAAATATTCTGAGCCTGGTTTCTTCCAGAGATATTTTTATCCATTTCTGTCACCTAATGGAGTTTGGGTTCCTTTTCCTATTTATCCCTGTAAAGCAGATTTGAAACCATCTGTAGTGTATAAAGCACTAAAAGAGACTTGACTTTTTCTTGTTTAACCCTTGTGTTATGTTCCGGGTCAATTTGACCCGTTTAGATTTTCTAGTTGTTGGAAATACTGGTTAACCAGTATGTTTTTTTTTCTTGATATTTTGTGACTTTTTCTCATTTCTCATCATGAACACGCATGCAAAGTTTCAACATGCTGGTGTTTTTTGACATGTATAAACAAAATTACTGTTACGTTCGTGATGTTCGCCGGGTCAATTTGACACGCATATTTTAATGCTCTAAGGCAACTGTACTGACCCAAAATAATTTTGTTGTCTTTTTTTTCTGTGCTGACCCAAAAAAAATTTTTTTTACTACCTTATGAAGCTAAAAAAATGAGGTTTTCCACACTTATTTCAATACAGAAACATATTTTGACCAGCACCATGTGTGTGAAGTTCATATCCAGAAAACACACACTTGCTGTGAGCTCATCATGTCAGAAGAAACTTCTAGACTTGAGTTTACAAAACAGCCAACTTAGGAAAAGTACATATTTTCATTATACAGCTACATTTAATTGTTCAGTTATGATGTTCTAAGAAAAAAAAAAGTTGTATTTATTGTATTTAAAAACGTACTGTTTATTTTCAAATTTTGCCAAAACAAAACCGTTTTAAAAAATGGTTAAAAAACATTTTCATTAAATCATATCTTCAGATAGGTATTTTTTGGAATATTTGACAAAATGTTGATATTAAAAGTTTACAGTTTGTACCGGAATCTTTGTTGCTTTTACATAGTGTGATTTTTGAGGAATTTTATTGAATCCAATTAGGGTGAATTTGACCCGCTCCATAACGAGTGGACACAGAAATCCAACAGCGCATAAGGGTGAACATCCTATTTCACTCAAAAATGTTAACAGGGCTTCACATTTGCTTTTTTTTGTTTTCCAAAGTTACGTACCACTCAGCATTTTCACTGGCCACAATTTTCACATCAATATCATGGGGAAAACTGCCATATAGATATTTTTAATATTATCTCATAATTTGGTAGCAGGAATATTAGGCTGCTGTCACTTTAAGAGCGGACAAACGGATCCATTATACTGTCACACATGTTTTCAACGTTTACTTAAAGCTAAACTGATTGGGTTTACGTGAATATGTGATTTTGACATTATTCTGTATGTGACTGTTTAAGCACAATAAGGAGAGAAAAAGAACTAAATTCAGTACTGAGGGGCGGCTTTATGTGCCGGACTTTGGGTGTAAGAACAAAATTATGGGAATAAGTAAAATTATGAGCAGAAATTCAAGCTCTGTAACACCAACAATATTCATCCGGAGCGAATGAAATGAGCGAGTGAGGGGAGACGGGTTTGTGTGTCGACTCGAGAGATAAGAGCAGCTGGTATCGTGTATCTATTCTGTGGAAAATGAGTGACAAAAAGTGTGAAACTTTCTAAAGCCAACAAATCGCAAAAAAACCTGCCTAAAATTAAGGTGTCCATTCAAATGCAAGCATATGCTGATCAATTGATAGTCAGAGCTGGAAAAACAGAGGGCAGTCCTCACAGAGGAGATTTAGAAGGTCTATTTTATAGTTTAGAGAGACATGCACTGTCGTTCAGTCATCTTTCATCTCATACATGAAAAGAGTTCTCATGTCCGTCAGGAGGGAAAGGGATTATGCATGAAGCCCAAATATAAAACCCTCAAACACAAGCCTGTCGATCTCAATTAAAGACATGGATTTCACTATATGTCTGTCATCTTATCTGTCTGCCTGTATTTATAGAATCACACAAAGACAGCATATAGTTAGTTCGCTTTTTGTCCTCAATTATCATGGTGCTGTAATTATCGGAAGGCCTCCATATGCAGCTGCGTCAGGGGGCCCTTATGCAATACCATCATTCATCCTCTCCACTACCCTGACTACATATCAATATATCAGCACTGGGACAAATTTAGACTCAAAAGACCCAGGATAGTCCTGTTTCCATGTTACGGCTCCTTTAGGAGCTGCAAAACTGCATCAAAACATTTCATGGAGAATCATCTAACACAAATCATTGCATTTCTCATGAAGATTTCCTTTCGAAACTTTATGCTTGAGTGATGTGTGTGAATGTCTCACGCTCAGACTCGTACCTCAACAATGCAAATCCTTTTTTCTTTGTCTTTTTCTCAGGGTCTTCGGGCTCGTCCTTCTTTTTGCTCTTTTTCTCTTTCTTCTTTTTGGTTTTCTTTTTCTTTACCTTCTTGTCATCGTCCAGTTCCTGGCGAGAGGAGCCGCTGGCGGGCGTGTCTCTTCCAGAGTCTTCCTCAGAGTCATCTGTCGGTGAAGAACAAAGACACAGACATGAGCAAACTCCTAATGTGATCTAATCATAAGGAATCAAACAACAGGCTTCGAACCGGACTCTCGCGTGTCAGTAAAAGATGGAGATAGTCTTTCTTTATGGTATATTCAACTGCAAGTCAAATCCAGATGGGCACTTAGCAAACGTCAAGTCATATGCATTAAAAACTACGCATTCTAACAATTTTAAAAGAAAAAAATCCCCCCCCCCCCGACTGCCATAGTAGGAAAAAAAAATACTATGGCAGTCAATGAGGGAGGGAGATCTGCTTGGTTACAAACATTCTTCCAAATATCTTCTTTTGTGTACAGAAGAACAAAGAAATGTATACAGGTTTGAAACAACTTGAGGGGGAGTAAATGATGACAGAATTTATGTTTGGGTGAACTAGCCCTTCTCACCAAATTCCTGTTACCATGACGCAAAACATACAGCAATGTGAACAAAAAAAGATATTATTATTTATTGTATTGATATTATTAATATTATTGTATTATTTACTGTATATATATATATATATATATAAAATTATCCCATATTTTACTCACCCTCAAGCCATCCTAGGTGTATATGACTTTGGCCAAATGATTCCCATCTTTATAATAGGAGTGAATTGTACACTACATTTTGAAGGCCAAAAAAGTGCATCTATCCATCATAAAAGTAATCCATACATCTCCAGGGGGTTAAAAAAGTCCATCTGAAGCGAAGCGATGTAATTTTGTATGCATATTTATAATTTTATAAACTATAAACCATCACTGGCTACCGGTAATGGCTGTGCGTGAGTACCGACGGAAGAGAGATCTCTGACCCGACACATGACGAGTAGAACAAGCGAGAACAGACATCTCTCACGGTTCAAACAAATAACTCAAGCTCCTCTTCTCTTATATCGAAATCCTCTCACATTTCTCTTTAAAAATTCTCATTTTAGACCTATAATTTGTATATAATTTGTGTATTTTGTTTTGTTTTGCTCTGGTCTCTGTGCCTTCATGTTTGTCAACTGGTCATTCGTCGGGTCAGAGTTCACTCTTCCGCCGTATATTCACGTACTGCCTTTGGCAGAAGCCAGTGATTATAGTTTATAAAGCTAAAAAATTGATATTTTATTACAAAAACGCATCGCTCCGGAAGGCCTTCATTAACCCCCTGGAGCCGCATGGATTACTTTTACAATAGATAGATGCACTTTTTTGGGGGTACATCTTGGGTACCATTGCGGTACCATTCACTCCCATTATAAAGCTTGGAATAACCAAATTATTTTTTAATATGACTCCGATCGTGTTCGAAAGAATAGTCATATACATCTAGGATGGCTTGAGGGAGAGTAAATTATGGGATAATTTTCATTTTTGGGTGAACTAACCCCTTAATGCACCCAAAACATGCTTTATTTTCTTATTGCAAAATATTGATATATTTGTTTTATTTACTTATTTATTTTATTTTTGCTTTTGGTGTGAAAAGTGTCCTGGACATGTTTTGGTGTGGTTCGCCCTCAGTCTCCTGTTGAATCGGATAGGTTGTTACTAAAGCCAATATCCATAAACCTCCATTCGTCCAGCACCTCCTCTAAGGGAGCAGAAAGCTTGACATTTATTCATGAAGTCTGACACCTTATAGGTTCCAATCGAAGGCTCTGGCTAGTGCTTAGGCTTTGTCTCTATTTCTCATTTAGAAGGGGTCTTTAATGTCAATGAGAACGAGAAGGGTTGATACGTGCCTTTGAATGTGCGGACGTGCAGCTGGAGATTCAGACAGAAATCCGCGACACTGATGCATTTGCTGATTCACTCCTCACTGGCTCACAATGAACCAGTGAGAGTCAAATTCATCTCTCAAATGAGCTGCTCTAAGTGAGGGAGCGTCACTGGCACCCAACTTTAGAAGTTTTAAAGTCAACATGAAACAGCATTTGCAACCTCTTTCTAAAACTGAGGAGTTGAAGTTACTATTTTTTGATTACAAAAACATTTTGTTTGGAATACTGTGCAATAATGAAGTTTGACTTTCATTTCCACAATGCAACAGCATATACCACAATGTATGTTAATAATTATAAGCTTATGAGGCATTTTGATGAGAGTGATGAATGTTAAGTGTGCAGATGCACTTTTGGCAAAGTGAGACGCAGTGGTATGCAGCTGTAACTGTTAGCACATGTTTGGCAAAACTCATGACAATCTCGCTACTGTGCTCAGCAACACGCTTTGACTGTTATGCAGCATACGCATTTTAATGTACTTTTGCTGTCGTGAGCAGTAACTGCAGAAACCCCCTGAAGGCCTTCTGTTTAAAATACAATACTAAAGAACTACTATACTACACTAGAATACTACTATAGAATAACATTAATAACATATAACAGGAAATAAAGAGTGTCGTTACGTTACTGTTTCCTTTGGCTTGCTTAAGTTGGGGACTCTTGCTTGATATTCAGCAGTGTTTTTGATATGCCTGCATTGGTGTCGTTGTATGTGAACTGAGCTGAGCCGGACGATTACGTCACTGTTTTCTCCAGTGCTGATATACATAAATTACCTAGACTAATAACTATTGATATTTGCAACGGAATGAATCAATAATATATAGAATAAGCTGCACAATGACACCATTTTCTTATTAATGTAAAGCTGCTTTGCCACAATTTGCATTGTAAAAAGCGCTATATAAATAAAGATGACTTGACGTTGCATTAGACGTGAACAACTGATGGTGCACTAATAAAAAAAAAAAAAGTTGGTTGTCATGATCAGTTAATACACAAAATAAGCACTAACTTAAATGAATAACTTAATGTAGACATGTCTTAAATGTATTATTAATAAAGTAATAAATCTATTCTTTATCAAGTTACTGTACATCAAAAATAAATAATATTACTCAATTAATAAATATTTATACATGTATTTTCAATGATTGAAATAAGTTTGACTAGGCAGAATTAATTGAATACAAATAAATAAAAATATATTTAGATGTATATTAATAAGGCTTATTTAAATTATTAGCATGCAAATTAATTAATAATTATTATTAATAAAAGCAGATTATTCATATTTAAAAACATTTTACTTAATGTTAATTAAAACTGAACCTAAATAATTTCTGTTAATCGAAATAAAGCTGATGTGTGTGTGTGTGTGTGTGTGTGTGTGTATATATATATATATATATATATATATATATATATATATATATACACACACACACTAAAAACTAATTATACACAAATTAGAAATGTTACTTACTAAACTAACTGAAATATAGTCAGTTAAATTTAAGTAATAAAATGATTAAAACCACAATTAAAATAAAGATTAACAAATGAAAGAAATGACCAGCACATAATAAAATTACAAAATTAAAACGTCAACTGAAATTAAATGAAAACTGAAATTAAAATATTTTCTGATTCCGCCTAATCTTAATAATTTATTATTAATTTTTTAAATGTCTATGTGGTATTTTTAATGTGCTTTAAAACAAACCATGCCCAAATCATCCAAAACATCTAAAGACCGTTTCAAAAAAGCGGTTTAAATAACACTGGTGTTTCTTACATGGCAAACCATCTTGTAACCAATCACGTTGACGTGTGATCGTCAACGATTGGATCTCTGAGCTGGTGCAAGTGAGTGGAGGCGGGGCTAATTTGCATATTCATAGAACCACATATACTAAATGAGGCAAGGTGTAGAGTTACATTCAAGGGCCCCTATCATACACCCGGATGCAATGCAACGACATGTGTTTTTTGCTAGTTTCAGCCCAACGCAGTAATCATGTGCTTAGATTGCTAAAATATGGCCCAAGATATTTTAAGGCATGAAGACATTTTTTTTCAAGGAAAAAAAACGTTTAAATATGTAATTTTGGTGATCAAAGATGAGTTTTAAGGGATAAAACTATTGACTACAGGGGGACTTTAATACATTTAATTAATGCTGCATTTCATTATTTACATATAACTCACCATCCTCAGGTTCAGAAGGTCCTTCGTAGGACTTGTCGATGGCGTAGCGGAAGCTGAGGTTGCAGCCTCTGCCTCTCACCATGTGCGTGCGTGGACGATGGAAGGGCACCTCGTCCTTACTGACCTCTTCCATCGCTGTCTGGAGACTCTCCAGAGAACTGGACTTCTTAAGACCTAACCTGGGTCCCAGCGCCGTCCCGTTAGAGGAGGGGGGTTCTGAGACGGGGAGATGGAGGGATGTCAGTGATGGAGGATGGTAATGAAAGGAGGGAGATTTGAAGACACGTAGCATAGAGTGTCCTGTTGAAATGACCAGCACCGTTGTATATAAATATCAAATCAGGACTAGCCTGGATCATCGAGGAGATTCCCCCTGGTCTAAGCTGATCTTTTCAACAGGGAGGTCAGAAGTTGTGAATTGAAAATGCAACAGTTGTGCGTTGAGCTGAGCTGAAAGTCTAATGGATTTGGACTCATTCAAAGAACAGACAGAGATGAAAAATGTAAAGACGGCTGTAGAGGAGGACGAGGACGGGTGGATGATGAAACCTCAAGGTGATGGTGAAAGAGCGTCAGAGAATAAATGAGGTGTTGCAAACGTGGAACAGACATGCAGGAATATTAAACAGAAAAGTATCAGTAGTAGTAGTCCAGGGGAGAGGAACATTAAATGAAGTACTGAGAGATGAAGAACAACTATGAGGCCGTGAACAATGCAAACGGCGGAGAACAAGGGCAGCAGGAGCAGGAGGAGAAGGTGAGGGATTAGAACAAGCACAAACAAGAGGAAAAAATGGAGGAAAAGAACAAATCCAAGGGCTCCAAACACTGAAAGGGCAAAACAAAGACAGGGGAAAGAAGAAAAGAGAAGTGCTTGGTGCTTGAGAGGTAAAAAGTGCCATGCAGGAAAGAGCACATCATGCTTTAAAGGGACAGTTCAAACAAAAATGAAAATTCTGTCATCTTTTACTCGCTCTCATGCCGTTCCAAACCCATATTACATTTTTCTTACAGGAAACAAAAGGAGAAGAAGAAAGAAGAAACAAGGTAATTTGTGTTTGGATGGTAAGTGAGGGTATGTAAAAAATTAAAAAAAATTTTTTTCATTTTTGGCTGAACAATGCCTTTAAAAACTATTTTCACAAAGCAGCAGTAAAAAAAAAGTATATACAAAAAATAAATAAATAAGCCACTGAAGGACGGACATAATTGTACTACAGTTAAATGGCATTTCTAGGCACAAAACAAAGTTTAACTGTGTTAAAATCACCGTTTAAAAAACACCAGCAACAGCAACATGATAGAAGACATTTTTTCCTATTTTCCTAGAAACCTTTTAATGAACAAAAAGTTCAAAAACATCATTTATTTGAAATAGAAATGTTCAGTAACATAAATGTCACACTTTCTTGCTTAAAGGGGTCATGGCATGAGAAATAAAATTTGCCTTGATCTTTTGACATTTAAGAGGTCTTTGTACCATTAAAACATCCTGCAAGTTTCATAGCTCCTCATTATAAACAAAAGATTCATTTAATCAAGCTCCAAAAAATGGCTCGTTTTGAAGTAGCGGGATCTGTGACGTCATGACTGCCTCCATCATCGCACCACAGGCTTACGCTTAACGGCAGCAGCTGCATCACAAAACATAAGTGAACGATTTCATAATGCTTTGTCGATAAATTATGTTTTTTAATAGAGGTTTTCGAAACACTTACTTGCGTGCAGAAGTGAACGAGTTTCCTATGATCATTTCAGAAATTTTTGTGTACTTTATACATTTTTCAATTGTAGTCTTTTAAAAAGGCATCTGAATTAATAAACTAAGTGCAATGTAGTATTGTCAAAAAAAGATTTTTCGATACATATTTATTCTGAAGTATCTGAAACGCTTCCAATACTCATTTTCCACAGAACAGATACACAGATAGGTTTGACACACAAACCTGTCTCCCCTTACTCACTCGTTTCATTTTCTCCGGATGAATATTGTTGGTGTTACAGAACTTGAATTTCCGGCTTGGGATTGCGCATAAGATTTTGTTCTCTCACTCAAAGCCTCCTCTCAGTACTAAATTGAGTTCTTTTTCACTTCTTATTTCTCTTAAACAGTCAAATACACACAAAATAATGACAAAATGCCGGTCTTGGAGATCATTCACATAAACACAGTCAGTGAACATAAACAGTTGAGAAAGAAAACGCATGTGTAACAGTATAATGGATCCGTGTGTCAGCTCTTAAAGTGACAGCAGCCTAATAAACCTGCTGACAAATTATAAGAAAATATTAAAAATATCTATATGGCAGTTTTGCCCATGGTGTCAATGTCAAAATTGCAGCCAACTTTGGAAAACCACTAGCCACAGTTGCTGGTGAGCAAAAAAGTTAACTTCAAGCCCTGTAATGTTATAAGTGAACCTCAAGGAACATATTGAAATAATATTAAAACCAACCCATGTTATGACCCCTTTAAACCGATTCATTTATTTTTAAAAAATCATTCTGACTTCAAACCTTTGAACGGTAGTATATATACAATTTAAACCAAAATAAAGTTGAAATAAACTAACGTTAGAATAAACAAACTCCGGGATCCATGACCACCCCTTGTTCTGGGATTTCATTATGCACAAATTGAGCATTGGATACATCTATATCATTTCCACGAAATGCAGATGTAATCATTACAATCTGAGCAGTGAAATGTTTAAAATGTAGATTTCATTTCCACAGCACTGCGCGCATGTGTGCCGACGCGCATAAACATTCGACACAGATGGCCCTCTCTGGGATCCTTACATAAATCAATCTAAACCAGCACAACGTGGCTGCTCTCAACCGGAATCAACAGCAAACTAGACGAGAGAGGAACAGAAACAGACCAAAACATCGACAGCGAGACGGGATAGTCATTTAAACAAGTTCTGACGAAATAAAACAGCAATTGACGAACACTCTCTGGCAGACAGATACCTGTATGCTGCCATTATCACGAAAGAGGAAAATAATGAGACGAAGAAAAAAACAAACAAATCAGCAGAAGCAGCGCCGCAGGGCCCAAGCCCGGTGAACGGTAACTGGGCGACTGCCATGCAGCTCCTGGAAGAGGAGGAAGAGAGATGAATGGAGGGATGGTGAACTGTGAACTAAAGCGCCGCATAGCCCGTGAGCAACGCAGGCTCTATGAGTGGTCTTCATTTGGAAGAGAGGTGCCACAGGAAAATGTAGGAGTGTTGGAGAGAAGCCAGTGAGAGAGAGAGAGAGCGATGCCTCCAGCATCTTTCATCTATCCTCTTAATGGACATGTTCTCCTCTCCTGCGGACTGGGACATGGCTCTCCATTCTACCAACTACACACACATACAGTATATACAAACAAATACATGTTGCTTTGTTGCTAGCAAGAAGGAGAGTTATACTCATCTAATTTGGGAAATGAAAGTAGTACTTAAAGGTAGGATAGGCCATTTTTTTTTATGTTGTACTGGTTGAAACTTTCTTTATATCCTGATAGCAATCAATAATAGAAGGTCTAAATATTAAAAACATGTACATGTATCTTCTGTGGAAGTCTCAGGACCGAAAAACGTTTGTCTGTTCGGTCCAAGCCGCTCACGTCCTCAGACTCGGATTTATACGCTCCTATGTCAACGCTATCAACGGCGAAACGAATCTGCAGCAGTCAGGTGGTACAAGTAAGAGCTCTATAAGTTGTTTACGTTCATTATTATTGTAATGTTATGTGCTTTGAGACATGAGGTAATTTAACGGCATGTCTTATCACGTGACGCTGTGCGTTCATGTTTTGAAGGAGGCATGGGATCTTATGCTTTCAAAGCTAGCCTGCTATTGCTAGCCTCTCTGAAATTGCCTACCCTACCTTTAAAGTCAAAATAAAAGAATGAAGAAATTAATTCGTATTCCTCGTATTATTGTGCATTCAACCATGCACTTTAAGAATCGCAACATAACGCATGGTTAAAAGAAGATGGAATGGATATTAGTTCAAGCAAACTTGGCTGGTTTATATCTTCAAAATAAAATAATTCAGATAGAAAAGAAAATAAGTGTTTCATGCAGCATTTAACTGTAACGTTTAAATGTCTATTGAAAAATGTATAAAAGTTATCCTTTCTTTTGAAAATACATATTAAAGTCAACTTTAACAAAGTTTAAAATAAAAAAAGACAAGATTGCAGAATAAAGTTTCATTAAATCAACATATTTTCTAATAAGTTCACCAGTAAAGTCAAACATTTTGGACCTTCTGCATTTTAACCACAAAGAAACAAACACTTTTTAGACTATTAACTATATGTCTCACTATTGATTTGTACAATAATATCCATCTAAAGCTCAATATGACCGTTAGCAGTGAAGAATGTTTCACTCAGAACACCTAAGACTCCCTTTATAGTGATATTTAGTGGTTGAAACTAGTGTACAACAAATGACAACCACTTTCTTATGTACTCTTTATAGAAATAATGGATTATGGTTTCCAGGATACAATTTTCACAGACACGCAAGTCATATGATTTGTTACTTACAATAAATGGAACATCACATGAGTGCAATGTTTTTCCAGGTTGCTGGCTTTCAATAGTAAAGGCAATAAATTTGGCTTCGCCATTGTGGACCCTATTTCTGTGCCATTTTTTTTTTTTTATTAATAATAAATAACCTAAAACAGATGAAAACATTTAGTAGACACCACAAAAACATAATAATAATTGTAATAACAGAGACATAATGCTGGACAAGATGGTGAATTTACAGGAAAAACACATTTAAAAATATTGCGTTTACTGCAAAGAAGATGCGAGGAGAGAGAGAGAGAAAGAGAGAGAGAGAGAGAGAGAGAAAGAGAGAGAGAGAGAGAGAGAGAGAGAGAAAGAGAGAGAGAAAGAGAGAGAGAGAGAGAGAGAAAGAGAGAGAGAGAGAGAGAGAAAGAGAGAGAGAGAGAGAGAGAGAGAGAGAGCACCGCAGAGGTTGGCTTGGCCGGCACTAGCTGGGGGTTTTTAGTCAGATTAAACTCTGAGCGGCCACGTCTTCAAGACCATCCTAATAATGAAATATGTCAGAGCATATAAAGGAGTCTGGCGTAGGTAGAGCGCGCCAGAGGGAAGAGAGAAAAATGAGTGCGTCAGCAGAATAGCCTGCAGCCTGTCAATATCTATCGGATCTCGCATCTGTAAACCTACACTCCAATCAGCCTTTCATGTATTTACCATTGTCCCTGACCCCTGAGAAGTATACAAAACAGTCGTGTGAATCATTTAAATTTGACTGTGTATGTGTTTTATGCAGACACATGCTGTGAGAGCTGCTAAATTGACTGTGTGCATGTGGTTTTGATTTTGATGCAATTTAGGATCCAATGCCATGCGTTTGTGTCTATGCGTACAGGACTGAGTTGTTACTGTGTGAGTGTATCTATATATTTATCACAGTTAACATTAAAATTTGTAATATGAATATAGCTTCACATGGCGTTTGCTTCAAGATGGATCTCTTTCAGCAGTGAATCGTTTTATGTTTCGTATGCATCGATCCCACTTTTTCCATAACGATTCCGATACTTTAATTTTTGGTACTCGCTGATACCGAGTACTAGAGGTGTAACGGTACGTGTATTTATCCCGAACCGTCACGGCACAGGTGCATACAGTCAGACGACAAATACCGTTAGTCACAGGCGAACCACACTCCAATCCAGAAGGGGGCGCACGGTAATGCAACGTTGTTTGCTAACATGTGCGAATGACTAGATATCCACTAGATAGACTAGCCAAATGCGTCTTTTTGCACTCACGGACAAAGGATTATACTTTAAAAGGTGAAAGAGTGAAAAGCAGAAAATAAGTATAGGCGGGTCGGCTTAAGCTTTGAATGTTTAAATACAGTTTTTGGTTTTTGTTTTATAACACAAGATCAGTTTTGTAGCTAATTGTGACCAAACACCGTTTGTTTTTTTTAATCAGCCCTACAAAAAAGCGCAAAAACCGATGCAAGAGTGTATTCTGTTTACGATTTGCTCTGCATGACCATATTCTACATCGCTTAATCATACCCAATATCTAAACTTAATTACCTTACTAACGATTAATAAGCAGTAATTAGGGAATTATTGAGGTAAAGTCATAGTTATCAGTTAGTTAATAGTGAGAATTGGACCTATTCCTTTTCCTATCGTATCGAACCGTGTCGTCTGTGAACTGTTACACCCCTACTGAGTAACTGTGTATTCACTGCATTTGTAATTTTGAAAAATATTGGGTGGAGGAAGGATCAAATTAGTTTATATGAATCAAATCAGTTGGCTTAATTCATTTAGCAAATTGATATTTCCTTCAGCTATTTTAAACGAGGGTCTGTAGGTGTCTGTGGTCTTGTAACTCGTGGTCACTGCTTTCACTGTGCGTGTCCGTTTCCTCCACTAACTCAATCACTCCTTGCAGCAACTCACTCTCTCACCTCAACTGACAGACTACAAATGGCCAGCAGTCGCCCTCCGTTTATCTTCATTTGACTTGGCTGAGACACAGCCACTGATCTGGAGTCAGATTACGGGCCTGTGAGTCAACCAACACAGCGCTTTACAGATCGCACGCTTGATCTTCGGCCAGCGTTTGACCATAAATGAGATGTCGGCTATTAAAGCAGTATGGTGGAACTGACATTGCGAGGCTGATAAACTCTTCCACTTGGCAGAGGACTTGTTTACTGAAATTAAAGTTTATTAATAAAATAAATTAAACACTGGTGTCTTTTATCATATTTCTGTTGCTACTGTTCATTAAAATACATGACATTTTACCACACTCAAGGGGGTAAACAAAACTCCTTAACTGTAGTAAAATCATGTCCTCATGTGGCTTGTGTCTTTAATATGTACTGTATGTGTGTGTGTGTTCCATTCCTTACCAGGACTCTGTCCTTGAATGGAGGCCATGTTACTCTCATCTGCCACTGCAACACACAAACATAAAACATCCATCAGCTCTTCAAACACTCATTTGAGTCTCCCGATGGACATTCCAGACTGTATGTACAGGGTCATGTTAACAATTTGAATGCCTAAGTGTTACCGTAAATACTTTTAAAACGTTTGCACGCATTTGCACTTCTATTGTAAGTTGATTTTGTTGACATTAGCATGTAAACAGCTTCAAACTTCAAAGCTTAAACAAAACTGAGCTGGTCTTAGAAGGTTTAAACTGGTCTCCAAGCTGTTTTTCAGCTGGTTTAACTGGGAGGCAGACAGTTTTCCAGCCTTCTAAAACCTATAAGGAAACCAGCTGAGACCAGCAAACCATCTTATGCTGGTTTAGGCTTTTTTTCCAGCAGGATTAATCCTTAATAGAAGTTATGTAATGCATCACACGTAAAATAAGTCCTAGCATAACTTATATAATGTATTATACCCAACAATTGTAAGAAACAAAGAAAACTTAATAAAAACATTAGACTTGGAGAGATCCCTTCTCCTAAAATCTTTCGCCAAAAGTGCGCTGATCTCTCTCTCTCTCTCTCTCTCTCTCTCTCTCCCTCCCTCCCTCTCTCCCTCCCTCCCTCCCTCCCTCCCTCCCTCCCTCCCTCCCTCGATCTCTCCCTCTCGATCTCTCTCGCTCTCTCTCTCTCTCCCTCTCTCTCTCTCTCTCTCTCCCTCCCTCTCTCTCTCTCTCTCCCTCCCTCTCTCTCTCTCTCTCTCCCTCCCTCCCTCTCTCTCTCTCTCCCTCCCTCTCTCTCTCTCTCTCTCTCGATCTCTCCCTCTCTCCCTCCCTCTCTCTCTCTCTCTCCCTCCCTCTCTCTCTCTCTCTCTCCCTCCCTCCCTCCCTCTCTCTCTCTCTCCCTCCCTCTCTCTCTCTCTCTCCCTCCCTCTCTCTCTCTCTCCCTCCCTCCCTCTCTCGATCTCTCCCTCTCTCTCTCGATCTCTCCCTCTCTCTCTCTCTCTCTCTCCCTCGATCTCTCCCTCTCCCTATCTCTCTCCCTCTCTCTCTCTCGGTCTCTCTCTCTCTCTCGATCTCTCTCTCTCGATCTCTCTCTCTCTCGATCTCTCTCTCCCGATCTCTCTCTCCCGATCTCTCTCTCCCGATCTCTCTCTCCCGATCTCTCCCTCTCTCGATCTCTCCCTCTCTCGATCTCTCCCTCTCTCGATCTCTCCCTAGCTCTCTCTCTCTCTCGATCTCTCTCTCTCTCCCTATCTCTCTCTCTCTCGATCTCTCTCTCTCTCGATCTCTCTCTCTCTCGATCTCTCCCTCTCTCGATCTCTCCCTCTCTCGATCTCTCTCTCTCTCTCTCTCTATCCCTCTCTCGATCTCTCCCTCTCTCGATCTCTCCCTCCCTCCCTCTCTCCCTCCCTCCCTCCCTCGATCTCTCCCTATCTCTCTCTCTCCCCATCTCTCTCTCTCTCCCTCTCTCGATCTCTCTCTCTCTCGATCTCTCCCCATCTCTCTCTCTCTCTCTCTCTCTCGATCTCTCCCTAGCTCTCTCTCTCTCTCTCTCTCTCTCTCTCCCTATCTCTCTCTCTCTCGATCTCTCTCTCTCTCGATCTCTCTCTCTCTCGATCTCTCCCAATCTCTCCCTATCTGTCTCTCTCTCGATCTCTCTCTCTCTCTTTCTCGATCTCTCCCTCTCTCTCGATCTCTCTCTCTCTAGTAGCCACACTTGGTTTTAATTAGGAAGAGCTGTGCAGGACCAGTTACGCTTCTGTACAGCTGAGAACATCTGTGGTTTGCCTAAACACAGACTACACATACACACACACACACACTAGAAGAGCTCGAGTTACATTGTGCACACATAGCAGAATTCAAAACAAAGAAGAAAAAAAAAAAAAAACAGGATATTTATATATTTTTTTATTTTTACAATAGTATCCTCTTTAAAACATCTGTTCCGTGTGTAAAAGTTTGGGATCAGTAAGATTTTACAGTCTTTATGAAGGAAGTCTCTTCTGCTCACTAAGACTGCATTTATTTGATCAAAAACACATTAAAACAGTATTACTGTGAAACGTTATTACAACTGAAATTTTGATATCTTATTTATTCCTGTGATCAGCATCATTACTCCAGCCTTCAGTGTCACATGATCCTTCGGACATCTGATTTGCTGCTTAAGAAACATTTATTATTATTATTATTATTATTTTTATTATATTATTAACATTGAAAACAGTAATGTTGTATCATCTTTTTATGGAAACATGATGCATTTTTTCAGGATTCTTTGTTGAATTGAACATTGAAAACCCCCAGAGCACATATTTTTGCAGCGCATATGAGCGACTACATCTATGCAAGTCATGATGACACATCCAAGACATTTACAGTAGCGCCCCGTGGAGGAAAACAAGGAATTATTAGTGTGTGGGCCTGAGTGTGAGTGGTGAAAATGAGAAAGTGTGTCTGTGAGAGAGGGAGAGAGAGAGACTAATCCGCACAAACAGGATTGAGCAGTGAAGAGCAGCTGCTGCCACAGGCATTGCACCATGGGATACAATAATGGGGTTTCATTACACTGCAATTTCTCTTAAATAAGCCTTTTCATCTTTTATGAGCTCAATTTCCCCAGCAGAGAAATAACACTGGAAGAGAGGCTTGTGCAAGCCGGTGTGGGTTTACACGCGTGTGTACATATGGACACGTATGTGAGAGAACACTAACAGGGCTGATGGGGGGGGAAATAGGTTCAGAAGAGAAAAAAAGGTAGGAAAAATAATAGTTTGCCTTTGAATGCTTGAAAGCGCCTACAAATCTGGATTATCCACACTCAACATAGCACAGACACAATGTCACACTCAAGCATGCAGAAAAACATCCAAATATCACATACAAAAACATCCTTCACAAGCACATTTATAAACATTTATTATATATTTAGCTGTGTTTGCCAAGTCCAGTAACCACTCTGAACATCACAGCAACACCAAAAACAACCTAGCAACCACCCACAAAACCATAGCAACATGCAGAATGCCCTAGCAACTACCCAAAGCACCATAGCAACACCCTTCCAACCACCTAAAACAAAAGAAACACCTAGAACTCTCTGGGAATGCATTAGCTATCAACCCAACCATCTATAATCCCCTAGCAATGCCCTAGAAACCACAAAACATCCCAGCAACGCCCAAAACAACCACCCAGAAAACCATAGCAATGTGCAGAATGCTCTAGCAACCACCCAAAATGCCACAGAAACACCTAGAATCCTCTAGAAATGCCTTAGCTACCAACCAATCAGAAAACCCTAGAAACCACCTAGGCAAAGCCCTAGCAGCAACCCTGATCGTCTCAGCAACACACACACACACACACACACACACACACACACAAAACCCTAGCAGCACACAAAACACCCAAGCAAACCCCAGAACCCTCTAGGAATGACTTAGCTACCAACCCAAACAGTACAGCAACGATCTAGTACCTAACAACCACCCCAACCCCTTAGCAACACCCTAGCAGCAACCCTGAACATCCTAGCAACCCTTAAAATCATCCGAGCAATGTGCCGAATGCCCTAGCAATCCACCCAAAAGACATAGAATCCTCTAGAATTGCCTTAGCCATCAACGACCCTGAACACCGTAGCAACCGCACAAAATTCCTTAGCAACACCCTAGCAGGAACTCTGAACATCTCAGCAACACCAAAAAACCCCTAGGAATATGCAGAACAGCCTTTCGACCACCCAAAACACCAAAGCAACACGCAGAACCCTCTAGGAATGACTTCGCTACCAACCCAAACAGTCCAGCAACAATCTAGTACCTAGCAACCACCCCAACCCCTTAGCAACACCCCAGCAGCAACCCTGGACAACCTAGCAACCCTTAAAATGATCCTAGCAATGTGCCGAATGCCCTAGCAAACCACCCAAAAGACATAGAATCCTCTAGAAATGCCTTTGCTATCAACGACCCACACCCTAGCAACCGCCCAAAATTCCTTAGCAACACCCTAGCAGGAACCCTGCACATCAACCTAGCAATGTGCTGAATGTCCTAGCAAACCACCACAGCAGCACCAAGTGTTTTCTAGCTATCCACTCCGAACCACCGTTCAGAACCGCTGCGACCTGGCATCCACCCACGACACTTCAGCATTAAATGTGGGTTTTTCACTAAAATGTTTTGCAGAAAAAGTAAAAATCTAGTTACAGGCTACATACTCTGATAAACCCAATTTGGCTAGTGTATTGCACTTTTGCATAAAAGTAAGGGTAAATGGCCTGAAAGCAATCAGCAAATGAGAAATTAAGAGCATTTTCACATAAACTCCTGCCCAGAAAAACACATACAGCTGCTAATGATGCAACTGGCAGGATAAACCTGTTTCTGAGAGACTCAAGCCGAGCCAAAACTCTGAACTCCGAACGCTAGCCTCTAGAACTCCAGCCAAACCTTTGGGATCACGCTTGACTGAAGAAAACCTTTGTCTTTCAACGTTTCGCAATATCAGTGAGGAAAACATTAGCCGGACTGAAATTATGTGTCTTGAGGACAAGAAAAGTGTACCCCTGGGTGATGGACACATTACCTTAAAGGTCTGAAGAATGTTTGTAAATGAAAATGAATAAATATGTTGGCTATTTTTGTATTTGGATATGAATGACCTGTATTACGCTGACAGCAGTATTGAAATCGCGCCCAACTCCAGTCACATTAGCGATGACCCTGAATGGAAATCCATTACCCAAAAACCCTTCAAAAACAATCTCTTTGATGGAAATTGTAGATGAAATTTACGTCCACTTTATTTAAGACTCAAAATTGAAACCTATATAAGCAAGCACAGTGATTCTAAATTCATGTGCTTTTTTGTTAAATTATAAATGTTTCAGCAATAAGGAATATTATTTAAAATGTTTAATTTTGATAAAAAATAGCAACACATAAAAAAAGCATAAAAAACAAATAGTTGCACATGAAATAGACATAAAAAGGACAAAAAGAAACACACAGGCCACAAAGCCTACACAGAAAAATTGAAAGAGTAACTTAAAGAACAAAAGATAAAGAAATAAATAGAGGGGAAAAGGTCTGGATGGAGGATAAAAGATGGCAGCAAAGCACGACACTATGAGATGTGGGTAATGAAAACCAATCAGCTTTCAGCAGTGAGGAGATTAGCACAGTGGCAGTGGCGCTGAAGCCAATACTCCACCCTAATGAAATGTAATTGGAAACGGGCGAAAACTTCCCATTGTGGAGCACAGAAATATCCCTCATGTTTCCGAAGGCGGTGGAAAAGAGAGAGGATAAGTTATCGGGGTCATCCATGGCGAATACTAGGAAATGTGTAGCTATAGGGCTTTATTTCGCACTGGAGGCAATCGGTTTCCACTGTGGTTCAGAAATACAGACCGAAACCTTAAAAAGTCTCGGTGTAACCTTTAGTCTTAGTCTATGAGGCTGTAAGAACAGTTGCAACACTAATAGTACACACTATTTCACTTCAAAGACCTGCGTCTTATTGACCAACCACCCACAATCAAAGTTAACCAAGCGATAAATGCGCTGAAACAGCCCTACTTAAGTAACTACTCGAGCCAGTGTGCAGGCTGTACAGTCCCAGTATGCTAGATTGTGCTAGTTTGCTCCATCCTAGCACTCAGAACCGGTCTGCAGGATGGAGAATTGCTGATGTTGTGGATGTATTTGTGCTGGATCGTTATTTTGTGGGCAGTTTCTGTTAGATGTGGTTTATGTGTGTTTCCATACCTAAATCCATGCTCTTAGAGGACCTGTTGGTGGGGTAGTCTGGGAGTGGTGGGGCTTTCTGTCGTTGAGGGTATTGTTGGTTGGTGGGGGGGTTCGCATAGGAAACGGGCTCCATTTCAGCCCTACAAGACAGATCACACAATTCTTGATGGCTATGCGTTCTCCTTTTCACAAGTCAATTAATAAAATCACATAAAATACAAAAGTTTGGGAGTAAAAGCTGTCTGAATGAAGCCTCTTATATTCACCAAGGCTGCATTTATTTGATTAAAAATACAGTAAAATCAGTATAAAATACCATTTCAATTTAATGAAGCCTCTTATATTCACCATTTATTTTCATTTATTTGATTAAAAATACAGTAAAATCAGTATAAAATACTATTTCAATTTAATGAAGCCTCTTATATTCACCAAGGCTGCATTTATTTGATTAAAAATACAGTAAAATCAGTATAAAATATTATTTCAATTTAAAATATGTGAAAATATTTTAAAATGTAATTAATTCCTGAGATCAAAGCTGGATTTTCAGCATTACTCCAGTGTTCAGGGTCACATGATCCTTCAGAAATTATTCTAATATGATGATTTGCTGCGCAAGACACATTTATTACTATTGATGTTTATATATGATTTCTATATCCTAATTATTGTTGATGTAATTCATTTTCCAGGAGCTCTTTGCTTCTAACTTCAGTTAAACTGCTAACTCTGATTGTAAATTAATTACCTAAATTATGTTATTTGCTAACTGCATTCTTTAAATTGTAATGTTGACATCCATTCTCTGTAAAGCTGCTTTGAAACGATATGTATCGTGAAAAGCGCTATACAAATAAATCTGAATTGAATTGAATGTTTAAAACACTTTGCGCCGCTTCAGTTTAAAAGAACAAAAGTTCAAACGAAACTTTAGTAATATAAATGTCTTTACTGTCAATTTTGAGTTTTATTTTTAAGAACTCTCAGACTTTTGAAAGGTAGAAATTAGTCAATATTTAAATATCTAATTAAATACACTGAACACTTTTTAGTACTGAATGAAATGCATTCATTTAATTTCAGTCCACCATCTCATATATGATTGTTTCTTTTGTGTTTGTATATGAATATGTAAGTCTAAGTGGAACAAATGGACTGAATATTTGATGGCACAATTAGATAACGGCATAAATAAATCTCGGTATCATCGTGTTTGAAATAAGCCTTCAGGATAGTGAGGGTTGATCAAAGTACCACATGATCTGATTCCACGATATGAGCTCTCAAAGAAATTCTATGAACTACGGTTATTATCTCTGAGCTCTATAACCAACCGATCTTGGTGTTTGTGCGGAGGGTTTGTTTCCAGCAGGTCCTGATCAGAAGGTGGAGGGGGGAAATCGTCTTCATCGTAGTCCTCCTCCGGCAGTTCCTGTCTCTCCCCATAGGATCTGTATGGAGCTGTTTGAAAATATAATGTTACGTTCCGTTATTAGAGCTGATATCCGTCACACAAAGCCATTGTATGGCTTCAGAAGACAGCCACGGATCATATATATGGAAAAGCCATCTCTTTTTGCATTCTCACTGAGAAATATAAAGCCACACAGGTTTGAAATGACACGAGGGTGAGTTTTCTCTTCTTAAAAAAACCTGGAAATTCTCCCATTATGTGAGAAACACACCTTCTCGATGACCACACGATGTTCAATGTTAGCATTAACACTGAAATATCTCAATTCTCTGCACTACTGTCCCAATTTCTTCCATCATTTAGACATTTATCATAAAGCGAGTCCAGAGTGACTGTGTCACATGCAGTGACATGAAATATTAACGCCGGTAAAGGCATGTTATTAAAACTATACCTCGTTAAAACTCGACGAAATGGCATTTGTAGGAGTTCTGTTTGAAATTTTCCAGATTTTCCCAAATCTAACTGAAACGAGCGTGCAAAGTCATCTGAATTTAAAATGAGATGTGTGTAAATATCGCATCCCTCTTTGTGAGACTAAAGTACAGTCACATACTTTGACGGACAAGAGACGCTAATCAGTAAACAATGGTTTCCAAAAAAAACACGGAAAAAGCCTTTTGTGTTGGCACGGCAACTCTCTGGAGAGCGCGGGGAAAGAATAGTGTGAATTTAAAACAGTTTGTTATCCGTTCTCGAGCGCTCGGCACAATTGCGAGTATGCTAATAAGGCCCACTTAGAATCCATTTCATCAGCTTAATGATTTCAAGGTCAGGCCGCGTTGCACAAAAACGGAAGGGGATGTAGCAAAAATATCGTCATTGGCTTTTTCATCCCTATTGATGAGATGGGCAGATTTCCAACTTGTATAAGTCGAAAAAGCTAATGGAAAGCTATGCTGGCATGGAAAATGAGGTGGCAGAGAAAATGAACTCATTTTGTCCTTTTATTGAGCAGCGAAGCCCTCTTCTCGTAGTGTTGATGATGAACGCATGCTTTCATTGCTGAGCACTGATCAATTTCTTTTGTTTCTTTAACAGTGAGAGAATTTAGATGAAAGCACTTAACATTATATAAAAGCAATTACTTTTATCATTTGGTGTGCTTTTAAAAATGCACTCACTGTGCATTGACACAGAACGAGATTTGGCGACCGCCAATTATGCGATCATGCGAAACGATGTGATCCGCCACATGATCCAGTTGGAAACTGCGGCTGTCCAGGAAGCCAAGGAACCAGAGCATGTGAGCTCAATATTCCACTCTATGCCTATTGTCAATTTCTTCTCCTTCTTCATTCTTAACTTGGATGTTTACTTTGTATTTACGTATAAGCAGGGCCTAAAATTAACACTCGCCAAGTGGCAAATGCAAGTAAAAATCGGCATTGGCGAGTATATTAAACGGTCACTTGGCAGTTTTTATGAATTCTAACAATGCATGAATGGTTCTCGGGACAGTTGACGGGCCAACGCTGCATATTCAAGCCCAAGAAGATGCGAAAGGGAGCTCAATTCGTTACTCGCCCAGAAAGCCACGTCTCAAACAGAGCGCAAATACTAAACTGAGCCCTCTTTCATGAATTCTTGACAAATTCACAAAATTATGTCAAAAAAAAGAGTCTCCTAGTAAACATATTCGGTTATCTCTTAAGTGAACGTAAACAGCTGAGAAAATAAATGCGTGTGTGCAGTATCAGTATATTAGATACGTGCATTAGCTCTTAAAGTGACAGCAGCCTAATAATCCTGCTTCTGGCTGTGTTTTTAACAACAAAGGACAAAGAAAAATCCCTCACCGCTCTCGACTGAATAACTTCTGTAACTTTAATAAGGATGTTTAATTTATACAGTAAAGACTATGCGGTGTAATTTTACATGTACATATTTTACTGAAAACTACTGTCAGACCTGAAAATCCTGAAAAGCACATTTGTATCTTTGTTATATTATATTCATCTGTGCTTTTGCTTATAATTTGGATATTTGTTCTTATATATATATATATTTATTTTTTTTTTTTCTTTTAATATATATATAATTTAATTTTATATATTTATATTATTACTAGGACTGTCAAGCGATTAAAAATTTTAATCAAATTAATTACATGATGTGGCGATTAATTAATCGAATTAATCACAAATTAGACCACTTAAAGTTTTTTTTTTTTTTTTTTATTAGTGACTGTTATCATACGTGTCTTTAATACTGTTTTAAATTTATATCAGTTAGGCTAGAAGTTTTAGCGGTGTCAAAATTGGAATAGAGAATTGTGATTTTTCACTGCTATCTGAAATTTTTGGTGTAGTAACTGCCTGTTTTTGCGAAAACAATTTCATGACTGGTAAAAAAAAATATATTTTGGCACATTTCGGTACATTTTCAGTCACCGAACACTGGCAGGTGTGGCAAAAAGTTAGTTTTAGGCCCCTGTGTATAAGGTTCAAAAGGTTAGACCTATTGCTTATTTCACATATTCTCAAACCGCATATCAAAAAGGGCATTCTGGGTCGAGCGAGCAGCCCGGAGCGGACTATTCGGAAAGGCGCTTCGGAGGAAATATCACCGCTCTGCTCTGATGCTCTGGTAGGAACTAACCGTACAGCAACTTGTTATGACCTCCAGCAATTTAATCAGTGCATGTGAGCACTTACCAGGAGCAGCCTCGTACATCGCTGCGGATGGTGGCGTGGAGCTGTTGGTGTGGTTGCTGTTAGGATGATGATGAACAGGAGAGTCGTTTCTAGGGACAGTTTGACTGGCTTCCTGATTTTCCTAGAGAAGAGGGACACATTTGTGGACAATTCATTTTAGACAATTAACAGTTTTATACAAGACAATGATCTTGACAACAAACACGGACATTTTAAAAGCACGTTGATCAACTTCCATACATGTTCTACATTGGGTTCATGCTGTCAGAATGTCAACAAGAGGAAAACTTGTCATGCAGTACAATATAACAAGCTTAAGGAATTGGGAGTTCACTCAAAAAAAAAAAAAAACAGCCTCACATGCATGGACGAAACATATTGAAATTTACATTCAAGTATATTCTGATAAGGAGACTTGTTTTTTGTGTGACTTCTCATCTAGTCAAAAGTCAACTCTTAAAAATGAAGGTTGTTTATTGGCATTGATGGTTCCATCAAGAACATCCATGGAACTTTTGCATTGCGCAGAAGGACCTAAAATGCTAAATTGCTCTTCACACTTAGAAAAAAAGGGTTCTTTTAAGAACTGTGTAAAAATGCTTCTTCTATGACATTAGCTGTGAAAACTCCCTTTAGAACTTTTATTTTTATTTATATAAATGTGGAACATCTTGGTGCTCCGCGTCTGAATGTAAGCAACACACACTACCGTTCAAAAGTTTGGGGACTGCAATTTTTTTTTTCTTTGAATACTCTAAATTGATCAATACAGACATTTATAATGTTACAAAAGATTTGTACTCCAAATAAATGTTGTTCTATTGAACTTTCAAAGAATGCTGAAAAAGAAAATGCATCATGCTTTCCATAAAAAAAAATTAAGCAGCACAACTGTTTCTCAAGGAGCAAATCATCATATCAGAATGATTTCTGGAGGATCATGTGACACTGAAGACTGGAGGAATGATGCTGAACATTCAGCTTTGATCACGGGAATGAATTTTTAAACAGGGATGCACCGATATGAAAATGAGCGATACCAAATAACCGATAATTCTTTATATTTGAAAGCCGACAACCGATATATTGGTTGATAAATCCAAATCAAAATTTGTATATAATTTTTGAGAGCCCGAATGCAAAAAGAAAAGTCTCACAATTAATGTCACAGGCACACATTTATGTTCTTATTATAATATTATGTCGTCTATATGACAGACTGATGACAGAAAGGAATGTATTTCCTTTTTGAAGCGATTCCAATCATATTTAAAGCAATTCAAAACCATCATGGTGGACAGAAACGTCTCAGCTGAAGGAAATAATCCATTATTTATCGGCTATAATATATATCGGCCAAGTTTTCTTATCGGGCCGATAATAATAACATTAAAAAATGAACATATTTCGGCCGATGCCAATATGGTGGATGATATCTCATGCATCCTTAATTTTAAAACATGTAAAAACAGCTAATTTATTTTAAATTGTAATAATATTTAACAATATTAATATTTTACAGTAGTTTTGTTCAAATAAATGCAGCTTTGGTGAGCACAAAAGACCAAAAAAAAAAAAAAAAAATCAAACCCACACTTTGACGGTACTGTACAATTGTGCACGTTTTAGAAAGAAAACTGCAGCAACTTAAAGAGATTAACAAAAAAAGTGAGAAAACAACCCTGATCTAGGGGAAAAAAATCTGTTGAAAACAAACTGTAAATGGCAAAAAGATAAAAGCAACCCATATTCATAAGCCAAAGGCAATCCTGGCAGACGGTACTCGTCAAGAAAGACACGGAAACACGTGTCAATATGAAGACGTGAGGCCGCCGAATGATGCGTCCTGATGGGTTCTTCTCAGAAGACAAAGGAGCTACAGCTGTCACTGTATGGGCGGCTAACCCAGAGGAGGAGCACCGAAGACTTTATACTGTCATACAAACCACACGCTACAAACGCAAACACGCTACTCGCAGCCCAGACTGACTGGACGGACATGAAAGGTATTAGGATATCACCATATCAAAGTGTGCTTAAATGCATTCACACCGTACTATTCCGCATGGCGGGGGAAAACAGATGAAAGCCTCGTTCTTTTGTTCCGACGTTAAGCCTCAGTTGGAGGACAGTCATTAGCGGGGATGATGGTTCTTTACATGTGGAAACGTCATTCTTGTCATCTGCCTCCTGCTCGCCGTCTCTCCAGATGCACAGGAATCATCAATGAACCGAAGGACTGATTCTCAGGCTCTCTTTCTCCTCGGAAAGAGAAAAATGACTCTAAAACCCCGTCTTTCAATGTGATTTGTGCCTTGACGACGGTTACGCACGTGTCTAAGATAGAGAGCTGGCAGGAAAATATCAAAAGGTACTTGAAGAATGATACAGAAACTGCTAGAATCCAGATGGAGACTAAAAACCAAAGAACGAAACTCAAAATGAAGTCAATTTAAACAGTCGATGTTATTGATTTACATGTTCACCTCCCACCGACTTCAACCGCTGTATCGTCCTTATTAGTGGGGCTTGTTAAAGCAAGGATCACTGTTACTATTGCTCACACTGATTTGAAGTGCTAATCTTTGATGCAAAACACATGCATTTGTGAAACGACATGAAAGAAAAGTGTGCTTTGTTGAGTAGAAGAGTGAATTGTGCATGGTGGACTATATAATGCACCCACAAATTAAAAACACATCATGATCCGACATTTTGATTCACAAGTTTGCGATTCAATTCGATTCCGATTCAATTCGATACTGATTATTTTGGATATAGAGTATATCAGATGGACAATGTTCTATAGGAAAATTAACACAATTTAATATTGAAGAATAAAAATGAACTGATGTGTGTACATTTGTGTATGTTTCTATAATACTAAATGTATAATTACATGATCATATTTCTACTCCAAATCGTTTTTTTTTTTTAATATAAACATTAAACTTGACGGACATGCATTAAATATTGAAGAACATTAAAAAATTATAATGAATACGTAACATGGTGCATATATTTAGCAAAATTCTCCTCTCTAGAGTTCATTTCTAACAGACTTTATGGTCATGTTTTGAAATGTTTGGAAATGTTTTGTTGTTATTATGCTTCAATTATTATTATGGTTTATGGTCAGTTTTTTCTGAGACAAATGTGACTTGCGTGGCGTATTGTTTACAAGCTGTTATTGACGTCGTTCGGTAAGCTGTACTGTATCTTTAACATGCCTTCAGAAGGTCGTTCATGTTTATTTCGCGCTGTAACTGGTATTAAAGCGGAAGAGATGAACTGAGGCTCTACAGCCATCTCTCACGCCACATTAAAGAGCGCCAAAACGGTTTTTATTATTTGAATTTCGTAATAAAAAGGGCCTAATTTGAAATCTGAGACTTTCATATAAAAAAGAAACAAAGCACAAAGAAAAAATACTATGGTAGCCAATGGGGGGGGGGGGGGGTTTACAAACATTCTTCCAAATATCTTCCTTTGTGGACAGCAGAACAAATACATTTATACAGGTTTGGAACACCGTGAGGGTGAGTGAATGATGACAAAATTTTCATTTTTGGTTAAACTATCCCTTTAAGAAACGACGTTGGTTTGATTAAAATTGAGAAGTTTTTTTACCCAGCCCTGACAACAACCAGCTAACAAGCTCTCACAGCACACTAGCATCTGAAAAAGATGCCAAAATTTCTCTTTGCATCAGTCAACATGTCTATAACATGATCATATTCTCATTCAGTGAAGTATCATCTTGATTTTAGAGTACAACTCCCACATCATCACACACACACACACACACACACACCAAGAACCTCTCTGACATCTTCAAAGACTGTGCGCTGCACATCTTAATCAGACAACAATCACAAGGGAGCTCGGGTCCACCGTCGAAGACAAAGAGACAACAAAACAAGACCCTAAATCCATGGACGTCTCCTCCCCTCCACACACGGGCAGCAGTGAGGGTGAGCCGAGGTTAGGAACCCTCAGGGTAGCCCCGGGCAGCCTTTCATTAAAACCCAAAATTTGCCTTTCATTCAGGGATCCCAAAGTGTAATCTGATTAACTTGCTGAGCAAGCGGAGATCCAGCGAGGTAACGGGATTAGATATCAGACTGGGCGGGAGAAACAGGAAGGAGAGGAACATGGAGGAAGGAGAAACAAAGATGGTGGTTTCACATGAAATTAATGTACTCTATAGTAAGTATACTACAGTGCAAAGGTTTTTTGTTTTTAAATATATTAATACTTTTATTTAGCAAGGAAGCAGACACTTATAATGTTACAAAAGATTTTCTTTCAAATAAATGCTGTTCTTTTGAACTTTCAATTCATAAAAGAATCCTGAAAATATGTATCATGATTTCCACTAAAATATGAAGCAGCACAACCGTTTGACACTGATAATAATGATGTTTCTTGAGCAGCAAATCATCATATCAGAATGATTTCTGAAGGATCATGTGACACTGAAGACTGGTGGAATGATGCTGAAAATTCAGCTTTGATCACGGGAATAAATTACATTTTAAAATATATTCAAAATCAAAAACACTTATTTTAAATTGTAATAATATTTCACAATATTATAGTTTTTACTGTATCAAATATATGTAGCTTTGATGCATAAGAGACTTCTTTTAAAAACATTAAACAACTTACTGACCCTAAACTTTTAAACGGTAACGTACATGAACAAATATTGCGTTTAAAAACAATTACAAAAAAAAACACTTTTTCTTCCATTATCAATCTTTGCTCTAAAAAATACTGGGTTAAAAATAACGTACGTTTGGGTGAAAATGGACAAACTCAGCAATTTGGTTGTTTTAACCCAGTGGTTGGGTTAAATGTTTGCTCAACGTGCTGGGTAGTTTTATTTAACTCAACTATTTAAAAATGACTACATGGCTGGCTTAAACTGAACTCAAAATAGGTTGAAAATTAAAAATTCAGACACTTAATTAGAATAACAATCAAAAGGTGAATATTTATTAATAAGCAATTTAATAAATGTTTATTGTTTAATTATGAATCTATAAACTTTTCAATACATTTTCATTTATTAAGCATTAATAAATGTTCGTTTCCAACATACTGTGGGTTCATTTTAAGCAAGTGATACAGTAGTTGTTAAAAAAAATAGTTGACTTAAATAAAACTACCCGGTAGGTTGGGCAAACATTTAACCCAACTTCTGGGTTAAAACCACTCAATTGACCCTTCGCAAAGACCTTTAGTTACTGTTGCTATGCCGCTCTCACGCCACACATCATGTTCTCACGAAGTGAAAAATACATTGTGGAGCAAAGAGGACACTGACAACGTATGAAACAGTTTCATATTTAATATATGGTAATTTTTTAAAGAAGTTTAAACAATAAATAGCGTCTAGTGTGTGTTTAATGTGTGGTGACAGATCGCTGTAGCTCCTCGTGAAGCGATCATCTCTTCATACTAGTTCATTTATAGCATCAAATAAACATGAATGAACATCAGAAGGAATGTTGTTTCAAGTGTGGAAAGACATGAGGACACACAATTTATCAAGTTCAAGTTCACCAACACTAATCTACTAACTCCCTCGACTTCTTTGTCGGACAAAATGGAGGATTCTGGGTTATGATTGGTCAGATCACCTGTCAATCAAACTGTTTGCGAAGGGTCAGTTCCTGGGTTTGTCCATTTTCAACCCAGCATTTTGTAGAGTGTAGTATTACAAATGTACAAAGATCCCCGATAATACCAGGTTAATTGGTTTTATACCTTTATTTATTTCGATTTCAGTATTTTTCTTGAATTGAGGAACAATCCCATTAAGTTTAGTCCACAAACACGTTTGATTCTCTAACCTCCCACTCGTTCTCTTATCACTCAACTCTGTCTGGGTGATTAATGGCATATTGATCGCTCCGTCTGCATGTGATTAATGAAGAATGCATTCAGCGACATCACCTTCTATTGAGCGTCATTACCGCCTGCTCCGATCACCATCTTTCTACCAATGGATTAGGTTGAGGATAAGCTAATGTTCCCCAACAATACTCTAATGCTCACCCACCCAAAGTCAGACTGCTGAAGGTGGAGTCAATAACCATTTGTCATCATTTTCACTGGATGGTGATGAGGAGCTGTCGGAATTGATGAACCATCCCAGTTTAACCTTGGATAAAAAGACTCTAAACTCGAATCAAGCCACATTTGAATATTTCTAAGCATTCAGAAACTTTATCATGCCACCTCCTTTGGAAGATCGAAGGGAAAGCTTCAAGCAGAAAAAAAAGAGATTCTGTTATTATCTCTTGGTCGTTTTGGTGAGCTGCTGACTCAATTCACTTCCCATAAAAGTAAGGAAAAAATTTTCTGAAAAAGGTCTGTTTCTGAAAAGGATGCTTATATAACAAAAACACTATTTCCTGAAGTGATCAACATTTTTTCATAGATACAACTGGAGTTTGGAATTTTTTATTATAATTTCTTTTTATCATGTGAAACCACCTCTATCATCAATGATATCGTCATGCAGGTTGTTCAATACACAGAGTGACTCCTTAAACTTACCACCACATTAATAAAAGGGGGACCCCAGTGAACATGGCGGACCCGCTAAAACACAGAGACAATATTGAAAGGGGGCAAAACTTCTGTGCGAGTGTCCCATTAATGCAAGGACAAGCAAAAGATCTATAGACACTTAAGACTTATATACACTGAAAACCTATAGATACTGAAGACCTATACACTGAAAACCTATATACACTGAAGACCTATAGACGCTGAAGACCTATATACGCCGAAGACCTATAGATGCTGAAGACCTATAGATGCTGAAGACCTATAGATACTGAAGACCTATAGATACTGAAGACCTATAGATACTGAAGACCTATATACACTGAAGACCTACATACACTGAAGACCTACATACACTGAAGACCTATATACACTGAAGACCTATAGATGCTGAAGACCTATAGATACTGAAGACCTATATATGCTGAAGACCTACATACACTGAAGACCTACATACACTGAAGACCTATAGATGCTGAAGACCTATAGATACTGAAGACCTATATATGCTGAAGACCTATAGATACTGAAGACCTACATACACTGAAGACCTATATACACTGAAGACCTATAGATGCTGAAGACCTATAGATACTGAAGACCTACATACACTGAAGACCTATATACACTGAAGACCTATAGATGCTGAAGACCTATAGATACTGAAGACCTATATATGCTGAAGACCTACATACACTGAAGACCTACATACACTGAAGACCTACATACACTGAAGACCTACATACACTGAAGACCTATAGATGCTGAAGACCTATAGATACTGAAGACCTATATATGCTGAAGACCTACATACACTGAAGACCTACATACACTGAAGACCTATAGATACTGAAGACCTACATACACTGAAGACCTATAGATGCTGAAGACCTATAGATACTGAAGACCTATATATGCTGAAGACCTATAGATACTGAAGACCTACATACACTGAAGACCTATATACACTGAAGACCTATAGATGCTGAAGACCTATAGATGCTGAAGACCTATAGATACTGAAGACCTATAGATACTGAAGACCTATATACACTGAAGACCTACATACACTGAAGACCTATATACACTGAAGACCTATAGATGCTGAAGACCTATAGATACTGAAGACCTATATATGCTGAAGACCTACATACACTGAAGACCTACATACACTGAAGACCTATAGATACTGAAGACCTATATACACTGAAGACCTACATACACTGAAGACCTATAGATGCTGAAGACCTATAGATACTGAAGACCTATATATGCTGAAGACCTATAGATGCTGAAGACCTACATACACTGAAGACCTACATACACTGAAGACCTATATACACTGAAGACCTATATACGCTGAAGACCTATAGACGCTGAAGACCTATAGATCCTGAAGACCTATATACACTGAAGACCTATAGATGCTGAAGACCTATAGATACTGAAGACCTACATATACTGAAGACCTACATACACTGAAGACCTACATACATTGAAGACCTATAGATGCTGAAGACCTATAGATAGTGAAGACCTATATACACTGAAGACCTATAGATGCTGAAGACCTATATACACTGAAGACCTATAGATACTGAAGACCTACATACGCTGAAGACCTACAGATACTGAAGACCTATATACACTGAAGACCTATAGATGCTGAAGACCTATAGATACTGAAGACCTATAGATGCTGAAGACCTATATACACTGAAGACCTATAGATGCTGAAGACCTATAGATGCTGAAGACCTATATACACTGAAGACCTATAGATACTGAAGACCTACATACGCTGAAGACCTATATACACTGAGGTATTTAGTGGAAATGCATAGGTTTGCATTGCATATTTTAGTGCATTAACTAGCAATAAGGCAATGCAGGGTAACAATTTATTTTAAGGTGACATAGTTTCACATTACTACATGTACTTACTATAGTAGTAACAGTAAATGCTTATTTACAATCAACTAAACCTAAACCAAACTGTAAGGACATGTAGTTAATTAATAATACTCAGTACTTATTTAAGTGAGTACAATGGAACTACTTCACCTTAAAATAAAGTGTAACCGAATGTAGACTCAACTGATGTTTTGTTTCTCAGACTTTGGTATTTTGCTTTGGTAATTCTTTGCTTTCTAATTCTAAAATATAATGATCACCTTCTGAATCGCATCATTTCCATTTTAATATTTCTTTTTTTTTGTGAAGCTCAGATTATTTCAATCAAAAATGCATATACACTACTGTTCAAATGTTTGGGGCCGTTAAGTTTTTTCTCAGTGAAGTTTTATGCTCACCAAGACTGCATTTATTTGATTATAAATGCAGTAAAACTAAATATTTCTTTAATATATAACTATAAATATAAGATATGTATTTAATATATAACTATTTTCTCCTTTAGGGTATTTTAAGATGTAACAGAATTTGATGAATAGAAAGTTCAAAAGAACAGCATTTATTTGACAAATTTATATATTATATATTTGTATACATTTCTTTTAAAAAAAAAAAAGTTTTAAAAAATCTTAAATACCCCAAACTTTTAAACGGTAGTGTACACACTGCAAACAACTCTATCCAAAAACTATCAAAGTTCAAGAACTGGATAAATCTCTCAAAAACTGAAAGAAAGGAAGAAGTATGACAACACATGCTCTTTAGAGAATAAACAGAAAAGATTCAGGAAGAGAAGCCCTGAGGGTTAAAAGGAAACAGAGTACATGCAAAGATTTGAGAGCATTTTATTTAATAAGAAAACTTCAGTGATACAGTATCGAAGCAAAAGAAAAGCAGACATTGACAATTAGACGTTCCATTAATAAATGAGTGAAAAGAGTAAATGAATATAATGTACAAAAAAGTTAGTAAAAAGGCAGGAAGCTAGAGAGAAGAACAAGTGCTTTCACAAGGAAAAGAAAAATCTTCAATGTGTCAAAAGAAAACTAATCTGATTTAATTTCGAGGACTTCCTCCCCAAAAGTTCATGATGATACTGCAATGACTCACATGGCAACTCATGTAGCCGACCCCAATTTATAACTTTTTGTTTAGCTTTTTTAACTGGGACAAAAAGCTATCTTTACATATTTTTATTAAAAATATATATATATATATATATAAATATTGGCATACATTGTTTAACCAGAAGCCAATTTTCGGATAACAACTGTACTTCAGGAGGAAGTCAAAACCATTTTTCTCCTTTGAGCCACACATATGTATGTGTTTCCTTGTGCACAATAACTAACATTCAGAGGTCACCTGATAGCCTGTGATGGCGATAGCTGTGATACCGATGGGCTGTGGCCAGTGACCCGGGTTCAGAGGGCCTGCGGGTGAGCGGTCTGTAGCGGTACACATGGTACGGTACAGGGACTGGGCATACCTGTGCAGGTGAACTCTCCATAGAACGCAGAACCACCAGCTGGATGGTTCCTCGGAGGTTCCCTTCAGTCGACATAGAGTGCCGCAGGGTTTCCATGGCATCGTGGTTGGAGCGTCCGATCAGCGATTCGCCGTTAACGGCTACCAGCTGGTCATTGGTACGCAAGCGACCATCCTGCAAACAGAAAACACAAACACCAATGTTACTCAACATGTACAAGCTACTCAGAAAATATAGTCATTAAACTGAAAAAAAACCCCAACTTGTCAGCCAATGTGTGTAATATACATAATGTGTGTGTGTGTGTGTATACATATATATACATATATATATATATATATATATATATATATATATATATATATATATATATATATATATAAATAAATAAAAGAAGACGATATATATATATATATATATATATATATATATATATATTTATTTATATATTTAAAGTGAGTATATATACACATTAATTTAACCTACAGATTTAGTGCATTATTTAAAATTAAACAAAAAAAAACACGAAACTACATATTACTATTATAGATGAAAGAAATTTTGTAAAAAGACTTTTTTACTATAATAAATTATATATTTTCCTATAGATTAAATGGCATATTTAAAAAAAAAATAAAACAAAACAAAAACTACATAATAAAAATAATTCATATACTTAATATTAAAGATAATTAAAAATAATTAGATTACTAAAAAGTAATTATATTGCAATTATAAATCATCATAGCAGTGCTTTTCACTATAATATATACTTTACTAATTAATTCAGTGCAGTATTTTAAATAAAATATATTTTAAATTTTAAAATATATTTAAATATTTAAAAAAAAATACAATTTATATACTACTAGATCTAGACAAATTTAAACGTTCTTAAAAAATGACGATAATATTATAAAATATTTAATTTAGCGATATATGTAGGATAGCATTTAAAATAAATACAAAAAATAAAAGATAAGACCTCAATTAAGATGACAGTAATCAACTTAAATATACCTTTAGTCTGATTTGTGACCAAAATGAAAACTCACTAAAAAGTTTGAAAATGGCCGAGTTACTGTCACATTGCTGAAACGTGTACTTAAGTTACTTTTAGCAAGCTACTCCCAACACTGAAGCCCTATAGTGCGATTTAAAAACATTTATGCAGCACAGCCCCACTGTTAAATGTTTAATGCATTTCGCTATGAATTCAGATACAATCACGGATGCATATCATTAGTGTGAAAGGACCGGGCCGGAGTGAATTGGATTAAGGTTCACAGCTGTGGTTTCCTAAATAAAACTCAGCCGAGGAGGAACAAAAGAGATTAGCAGCTAAAAGCCACTGGAGCCGCTAAAGACTCCTGAGAGTCTGTGTCACGGAGGATGATCCTGACCCTTGGGCGGGGTCACTGACCGCAGACCACCGATACTGACCTGGGAGGGGGTCTCAGAACAGACACAAACACTTGTGCCCATCTATTGAGAAAATATACTCATGCATAAACAAGCAGACGGTCTGGAAGCTCAACAACCCAAGACGAATTTTTAAAGTCCTGGTGAAGGACGCCACCTCATGAAGAGCTCCAAAGATAACCTACGACACGGTTTTTCTTCATTACTAGGCAGACTAATTTATTCTAGAAATTATAGAGCTTCTAAAATCATGCCCACAATAAAGATTATCTCAATCTTAGAGTGTAAATGCTGGAGGAGCAACAGAAAGCGAGTGATAAGGGTGAATCGCAGAAGTCAAATGAAGAGCTCAGCCTTTGAAAATGTCTATTTCGTCGAGCGTCTCTCTGATGGAGGCCTGTGATGCAGCTCGCTCTCTGAGCCCACTCTCCACTGGAGTGCTGATAGGGGCCAGAGACGCAGCTCCACCTGTGAGCCCACTCTTGATTACAGTGCTGATAGGTGAATAGATGTGCCCTTATCTACACAGACGCACAACACCTGCTGCCTGACTGACTGATTGAGGACAGCAGAGGAGCATTCATATCTCTGTGACCGCACTGGTTCACCTATAACAACAGATACAGCATAACCCGAACCACGATGACGAACCTTGACAGGCCACAATGGCCTCTATTCATCTGATCATTCATCTACTTTTATTTATTTTTTTTTTTAGTTTGAGATGACTTTGGGTGAATCACAGTTGGTGTACTACAGTATATTCTACAAAATAAGCAAGATTTGTATTGTTGCTTCACAAAACATAGTACGCATGTACAGCTAATCAGACGATATATGGACATATTAACTGGGCGATTTTTTGACCAACAACCGTACCTCATGAATGTACATTGTGTTAAAAAAGGGTGTTAAAAAATATTGAGAAATTCATAATTATGTAAACCAAGTGTTTACTTTGAATTTAAAATAGTTAATGGAATAGCTAACATGAAATGATGAAAAAAAAAAATCCACCACTGATGTTATTGTTAAATAAAAGTAAAACTATTATATTTTTGAATTAAAATACACTTTAGTTTAAAAAAAAAAACTAAACTACTACTACTAAAGGCTAAATAGAAATATTTAAAAACAAAAAATGAATAAATAAAAATAATAAACGAGCATAAAACATACTAAAATGAACACTAAAATGTAAAACCTAATTTAAAATATTAATAAATATTATAATATTATATTTATACATATACTGTACTAATATATTTTTACAATTTGAAGTTAAAAGATACATTATGAACAACTGTATATTTATCAGGGCTGTCAAAATTAACGTGTTAATGTATGCGATTAATTTGTTCCATTTTAAAAATATTTTAGCATCTATTTTTTCCATCAACCATTATCTAGTTACATTATATGATCACGCCATCCTTCATTCAAGAGCTATTAAATCATTCAAGCATGATGAGATGCAAAAAAAGAACTTAAATCTGTACCGGCACTAGACAAAGAGAAAATCCCTCACTGCTCTCGACTGAATAACTTTTGTAGCTTTAATAAGGATTAATCTATATTTAATTTATAATGTCTGCAGTGAAGACTGTGAAGAGTTTGATCATTTTATTACACTTCCTGCTGTTAGATCACATATTTAAAATGTTGTTTCTACATTATTTAGAGATTAAATGTGAAATTATTACGATATAAAATATATTAAAAACGTTAATGTTAAGTGCAATTAATTGCAATTAATTACAGAAAAATGTGCGATTAATTAGTAAGACAGCAGTAATATTTGTAGTAGTACATGTATGTATTTAATAACTTTATTTTCAAATGTATTTAGTAGAACTGTAAATCTTCTTCTGTTGTGACATGCGCAGGTTTTACACTTACATTTATTCATTTGGCAGATGCTTTTATCCAAAGCGACTTACAAGGGGAGCAATTAGGGGTTTCTTGCCTTGCTCAAGGGCACCGAAGGTGGAGAGAGTGCTGTTCATTCACAATCCCCACCTTCAATTCCTGCCGGCGTGGGAATCGAACCAGCAACCTTCAGGTCACAAGCCCGACTCCCTCACCAGTAGGCCACGACTACCCATCATCTGCTTTTACCTTGTGTGCGGCGCCGCCGTGGATGATGGACTTGATGAAGATGCCCAGGTCTTCTCCGGTCTCTCGGGACTTGTTACCCTTCAGACTGACCCCCAGACCAGCTGAGCCGGAGTCGTTCAAAGGAACTTCAAACATCAGCTGCTCTCGCCCGTCCTCAGCCCGCAGTGGACCTGACGGCTCTCCTTTCTGCAAATAACACACTTAGGTCAGCATCTCAGTTGACTGATAAATTTGAGCATTTACCCCAGTGCAACACTGTGCTGCATTGACTACAGCTGTAAGTGGATTACTGGACATGCAATTTTTGCTTGCGTTTACAAACTACAAAATGATTGTCAGTGGTAATCGACACGTGCCACAGATGCCGTCGATGGAGTTTAACTCGTATTGAACCTGGAACACTCCAATAAGATAACGGATGTAATGAGATAAAGGTACAAAAGTGTTTGAAAGGTCATATGATTTTTAAAATGCTCTTTATAGAAATCTCTTCTGCTCACCAAGGCTGCATTTATTTGATGAAATATAGAGTAAAAACAGTAATATTATGTAATTATTTGAATATATTTCAAAATTAATGATATATTTTCTGAATTTTCAGAATCATTACCGACAATCCTCATTTTGTCTGCGTGAGATTCGCCAGCTTTGTTGTTGTTGAGCTGTTAAAGCTCCGCCCTCTTCTGGAAAGGGGGCGGGGAGCAGCAGCTCATTTGCATTTAAAGGTACACACACAAAAACGGAGTGCTTTTGCTCACACACACATAGAGGCAAATTTGACAAGCTATAATAAATGATCAGTGGGGGATTTTGAGCTGAAATTTCACGGACACATTCTGGGGACTTTTAGATATTATATCTTGTGAAAAGGGGCAATATAGGTCTCCTTTAAAAGCATTCATTTCTTTAAAAAAAAATCTTAAAATATTTTAGAGACGGATGAAATAAAGTCAGATGTATACATGATCAAATGTATGAGGAAGGAATAGTGATGGATGAATATGTAAAGTAGTGTTTGGACAGAACGAAAGCATGTCTAATGGTGAGGCAGGAAAACACATCAGGGGTCTTGAACGTGAAAGGGTGAGAGCATGAAAACGTGCCAGATCAAAAGGAAACATAATAAGCTCCTTTCAGCGATTCATTCATGAGGGCGGGGGGGTTGGGGAACAACATCATGTAAGACTAATAACTCATTATTGAACACACTTACACACAAATAACACAACCACCCACACATTACACCTCTCTTTTTGCTTTTTTTGGCTGCAAAACATCATATCAAAGAGATCAGGGGTGTCAGTGCCATGGCCTTTGACCTTTTCTCCACATCGTTTCCTTCTTCTCTCCACTACCGTATCAATAAAACCAAGCAAAAAGGCCTGGAATGAATTGCAATTGCTAAACACGACCAACATCCTTCTGGAAACCACATTAAATAACAGCATTAGCCTGTTGCTAAGCTGCTGTGGAAATGGGCCAGGGGAAAAAAGAAACAAAAATGACTTTGTAGAAGCACAAAGTTGGGCAAAAAGCATTAAGCAAGAGCTAACGATGAAAAATAGGAGGGCCAATGGGGCAAAGCTTCAAGAAGTCCTTTTAGTGTGTCCTTTTACTGATGATAATGTGTCGTACATGGCCTGAGGCGGACGACAAATCAGAGTTTTAGCACACAATAAAAGGCCTGTTTGTAAGTGAGGTCAAACTTTGGTCCCACTGAGAATATCAGATTGTCTGATGTCTCCTCGCACAAGGAGGGAGATGGCGCTTCGGTGGTCCTATCAACACTCGGGGCCCAGACTTCACATGAAGACCTCCTGAGGGCAAATACACACTCATATGCTCTCAAACACACCATGTGATGAACTATTTTAACTGAAGTACAAGAGTAAAAGCTGGGAAAAGAGTCAGAGACACTGAAAAGGCGGATCCACGTGAGGAATAAGAGAAGCGATGAAAACACAGTATCGACCCGACACATAAAACAGGCCTATGGGTGATGCAAATGCAAAAATCACTTGGACAGTTTATTTTAATAACTCATACTCATATTAAAAGTCATTAATCAGAACTGATGATATAAGCATGGAAAATCTAAGTAATCTGAACACTAATAGCTAATATTAATTGGTTATAATATATTATCCTAATGTGATTTATATTCATTAATATCAATATTAACATCAACATTAATAATAATATATTTTATTAATATTAATATATTTATTTATTATTATTATTATTCATTTATCAATTTATTAAATTAATATTAACTAGTAATATTAATAATTATTATTCATATAAACACTAATGACTAATATTAACAGGATACTAATATGATAAAACAAATTAATTTGAGTATTACAAACAACATTAATACATGTAATTAATATCACTACTATTTAAGTAATAATTTAAGATAATAGCAACTGATAAAATAATTAGAATTAATAACAATAATTATATTAATATATATTAATATTTATATTATTAATATTATTAATAAACAAATAAACATTATTAATATCAACATTAGTAATTAATAGTAATATGAATTTATTTGTTATTCTAAAAGGACTTGAATTTAGTATGAATAGTCAATATTAGCTGATCATATTAACAGGAATTAGTGTTATTATTAAGACAATTAATATTAATAGGCAATATTAATACATGTTATTAATGTCAATATTATTTAATAAGTATTAACAATAAATCAATATTAAGCTAATAGTACCTGATATAATAATAATAATAATAATAACTTAAAAATATTAATAATAATACTAAATATCGAAAGTAAACAATTGATTATTAATAAACATTAGTCACGTCAGCATTAGTAATTAATATTAATATGAAATTAAATATTATTCTAATCGGACTTGATTAATAGTGATTAATATTAACCGGTCATATTAATATTAATAAATGTATTATATCACTAATTCATATTAATAATATTTTAGGAGAAACATCTGAGACAAAATTGATAATCAACAATGATAAAATAACCGAGATATCCTGAGCTACAACATTTTCCATAATTGGGAAAATTCAGTGAGACACACACAGCATTTTGTGAGGAAGTCCTTGTGTCATTTACACAAAAATAATCCACGGGAAATGTGTTTTGATGCCTCTGGCTAGAAGTCAATGCACCTTAACCCAGATATTGAACTAAATTAGAATTGATGTCAGAAGGCCATCTGCTATTACATGAAAGCATCTACACTTTTTATATTACTCACAGCTTTAAAAAAAAAAAAAAAAAAACATCCATTGGTTTTGGAAAGAAGTGGCCGTGACCCAAATAACAAATATAATTAAATAGGCCATGACAGAGCAGAACACATCCTGTGTGTGGGAAGAGGAGTTTTTACTACGGCCATCTCAAGGACATCTACACGCTCCACCAGCCCTGTGGTCGACCTCTCTTCCTCAGAGTACAACCGTGTGCAATGTGCTGTCTGACCCCTGCATCCTCACAGAAAACCTGTCTGAATCAAACTCTACACTGTGATTGTAAATTGATTACAAACAGAAATATTCAGCTCTTACACCAAATATCCAGTTAGAAAATCATAGTATAGCGGTGGTATACCATGGTCCAACTAAAACGACTCGATTTTAGATCATTTATCTTGAATATACAGGGGGTAGGGAAAGTATTCAGACCCCATTAAATTTTTCACTCTTTGTTATATTGCAGCCATTTGCTAAAATCATTTAGGTTCAGTTTTTTCCCTCATTAATGTACACACAGCACCCCATATTGACAGAAAAACACAGAATTCTTGACATTTTTGCAGATTTATTAAAAAAGAAAAACTGAAATAGCTCATGGTCCTAAGTATTCAGACCCTTTGCTGTGACACTCATATATTTAACTCAGGTGCTGTCCATTTCTTCTGATCATCCTTGAGATGGTTCTACAGCTTCATTTGTGTCCAGCGGTGTTTGATTATACTGATTGAACTTGATTAGGAAAGCCACACACCTGTCTATATAAGACCTTACAGCTCACAGTGCATGTCAGAGCAAATGAGAATCATGAGGTCAAAGGAACTGCCTGAAGAGCTCAGAGACAGAATTGTGGCAAGGCACAGATCTGGCCAAGGTTACAAACAAATTTCTGCTGCATTTAAGGTTCCTAAGAGCACAGTGGCCTCCATAATCCTTAAATGGAAGACGTTTAGGATGACCAGAACCCTTCCTAGAGCTGGCCGTCCGGTCAAACTGAGCTATCGGGGGAGGAGAGCCTTGGTGAAAGAAGTAAAGAAGAACCTAAAGATCACTGTGGCTGAGCTCCAGAGATGCGGTTGGGAGATGGGATAAAGTTGTAGAAAGTCAACCATCACTGCAGCCCTCCACCAGTCAGGGCTTTATGGCAGAGTGGCCCGACGGAAGCCTCTCCTCAGTGCAAGACACATGACAGCCCGCATGGAGTTTGCTAAAAAACACCTGAAGGACTCCAAGATGGTGAGAAATGAAAGCTCTAGCACAATTTCTGCCAGGAAGACTCATATGTTACGTCACCGAGTTTAGATCTAACCAATCATTATCCAACACTTGTAGTATATAAGATCGGTACTAACACACGTCTGAGTTCGCAGATGCTGACGTCAACCTTTACCTCCATCCTCCCCACCACCACCAGGATGGTCCCTGTCCATACCTCCGGGGGGTCGGCTACGCCCCTGCCTTCATCTTCAGGCAGGAAACGCAGAGTCCGCAACCCTCAGGATCTAAGCTACGGACGGGGCCTACGGCAAAGAACTTTCTTACTATATTTGTTTGCTGATTGTTAATAAATATCATTGTTATGTTATCTTACCTCCCGAGTCTTTCTGGTCGAAATAGGATTCTCTGGTCTGATGAGACCAAGATAGAACTTTTTGGCCTTAATTCTAAGCGGTATGTGTGGAGAAAACCAGGCACTGCTCATCACCTGTCCAATACAGTCCCAACAGTGAAGTATGGTGGTGGCAGCATCATGCTGTGGGGGTGTTTTTCAGCTGCAAGGACAGGACGACTGGTTGCAATCAAGGGAAAGATGAATGCGGCCAAGTACAGGGATATCCTGGACCAAAACCTTCTCTAGTGTGTTTAGGACCTCAGACTGGGTCGAAGGTTTACCTTCCAAGAAGACAATGACCAAAAGCACACAGCTAAAATAATGAAGGAGTGGATTCACAACAACTCCGTGACTTAAACCCAACGCCCTGACTTAAACCCAATTGAGCATCTCTGGAGAGACCTAAAAATGGCTGTCCACCAACATTTACCATCCAACCTGACAGAACTGGAGAGGATCAGCAAGGAGGAATGGCAGAGGATCCCCAAATCCAGGTGTGAAAAACTTGTTACATCTTTCCCCAAAAGACTCATGGCTGTATTAGATCAAAAGGTGCTTCAACTAAATACTGAGCAAAGGGTCTGAATACTTAGGACCATGTGATATTTCAGTTTTTCTTTTTTAATAATTCTGCAAAAATGTCAACAATACTGTGTTTTTCTGTCAATATGGGGTGCTGTGTGTACATTAATGAGGAAAAAAAATTAACTTAAATGATTTTAGCAAATGGCTGCAATATAACAAAGAGTGAAAAATTTAAGGGGGTCTGCATACTTCCCGTACCCACTGTAAGTGCACTTTGGCTAGTGTAATTCTACAAATATAGTCATGTTATCATTCAATTAAATTCATTTTTGCAGTGCATGACCATGTCTGGTGGGCACAAAAAACTTTACATTCCAATTTAATTTGATGTTTGGCTGATTTATTGCTGCTGGCTATCAGGTATATTTAATATGCTGCTGAAGACATTAATTCCCCCTACTGTATTCATTTAATCTCAATGCACGTGACACACTGACGCCACGTTCACACAGCAACAGAATATGGTCGCAGTGTTAATTTAGTCATTATTTTCGTCAACGGCGATGAAAATTAGACCGTAACTACATAAAAACCAGTTTTGAATGACAAAACTATAACGAAAATCTATTGACATTATAAATAAAATTATAGAATAAAAACTAAACGGAAATGTTAGGGAAGAGATCAGGTCCGAACTGATGTCCTGAGTAGCTGATGTGCACAATCGATTTTCACTATTTTCACTGGTTAAAATTTTAATCATTGATATCAGGAATTAGATTTCCACTAGTAACAATGGCAATTTTTGATATCAAGAATTACATTTCTACTAGTAAGAATGTTAATTCTTAATATCAACAATTCAATTTCCACTAGTATAAACTATAATTCTTGATATCAAGAATTGTATTTTTACTAGTGAAATCTCGCCATCTCTTACTAGTTTCACATATCAGGAATACAATTCTTACTAGTAAAAATGCAAATTTCTGATATCAACAATTACATTGTTACTAGTGCAAATGTCTATTCTTGATATCAACAACAATTTCTACTAGTAAAAATATTCATTTCTGATATCTGAAAATGAATTCCTGATATCAATATAATTTCTGATATCTAAAACAGCTTTCTTACTAGTAACAACCACATTCATGATATCAGAAATGAACATTTTTACTAGTAGAAACTCAATTGTTGATATCAAGAATAGACATTTGCAATTGTTGATATCAGAAATTTGCATTTTTACTAGTAAGAATTGTATTCCTGATATGTGAAACTAGTAAGAAATGAATTCTTGATATCAACAATTGAATTTGAATGGCAGCCTATGGCGAGATTTCACTAGTGGAAATGTAATTGCTGATATCAGGAATGAACATTTTAACTAGTGAAAATGTAATTGTTGATATCACAAGTTCATATCCTGAAAATGAATAAAAGTCAAAACGGCTTGCCATAGCGTTCCTCTTTTTCCGTGCTTTTCCAAATTTGGATTTAGGCACATCCCTAATACACATACACTTACAAAACATTACTAAAAACAACTATATTTTTCGGGCATGTATTCTTTCAAGTACCTTGGCTGATCAGCTAAAAACTGTGATGATTATAAACCACCGTAAGATCCACCTTAGCTGGATTGTCCAGCAGGGCCGGAAGTTTCTGTCTGTCTCCAGGATATCCAGTCACCAACACATCAGCACCGTGACTAGATCCCAAAAGGGTTGATTCAGAAAAACAAGGCTTTAACTCTGTCAACGGTCTCTAAATACGAGTCACGGCGACCGCTCCATCTCCAAACGGAGACCATTCTAGCAGCTAACAGGAAAGACATTTATGGTGTCACCCATTTCCTGTCTAAAGAAGACGGTTATGAAAGATGCTTTATTTTTGCTAATGGCTGATCATTAGCCAAATGTGCCTTTGTGAATTAAGATGGTATATATTGTGCTGACAGTGGGTGGTTAAAGAAACCGACGGAAACTGTATGAAGGTGGGTGTTTATGGAGGTTTGGATGCACTCATTGGTTGGAATGAAATATAAATACACACACACACACACGGACTCAAAAAGGCAGATGGTGAATCTACTCAACACTGTCATTATATCTTTTCATACTCTTCCATTCTCTGAAAAAAATATTTCTCCCGAGTGCGTCATTTTTCCTTTTGCCTGCCGTCGCATTTCTGCCATAATTTACCCTGGCTAAGCAGTGGCACAGCTAACCCACTTTGAATTTGAATAGAGTGGAAAAATGGAGGAGGTTTTTCTCTGTGAATAGATAGTGCAGAGCAGCTCTTTATTACGCTTTTTTTGTGCCTAACAAGAATTAATGGTCCAATAATAGTCAGTGTCAATGACATACAGCTGCTCTTCCTCAACAGATCTGGGACAGCAGAGGTTTAAAGTACAAAGCTAAATCCACAAATAAAACCCAAATTTAACAGTGCATGAGTATAATTTTCAATATAATAAAAAAGCAATACTAATAATAATCTCTCAAATTGAGGAAGTAATTCATGAGAAAAATGTCTGTAAGAACTATTATGAATTATTTGGCAGGCCACACAGGTGACCCATCTAAACCCCGAGCCTTTGATCAGCAGACACTAGAGAGTGCAAATGAACTGAGGATAGACAGAGACACAATGCAGGGATGTGGACTTTCTTCCTGTGATGAGGGATTTAGTGGCGCCACAAGTGCAGTTTTACTCATTGTTTGGATTCTAACGGGTGTCTGAAGTTTAGAAGAAAAATAAAGATGCTTTGATATGGGTCAGCGAAAACAACACGCCCCACGTTCAACATCTGGAAGAAGAGATGGACCAGCACTGGCACAAGGCTTCCTGTTAAACTGCTGTGTCGTATATACAACTTCCTGTCACAAGCTGATTCGACACATTCAATATAAATGAGGAGACTGCTGGGGTCATCATACACTGGGTGTGTATATATATATATATATATATATATATATATATATATAGCCAAAAGCGATTTAGGTAAACCATGCGATTACATTTTTTAATCTAATTACTTACAAGATGTTGTAATTAAACAATTTAAATAGTTAATTAATATAATAAATTGCAAATTAACCTCACATCAAATTTGGCTGAGATATTCCCCCATAAAATAATTTAAAGTGATTATTGTGTCAGATGAGAAATGCATCAAACAGACATTACAAAAAGTAGCTTTACAAAAATGATATATATATATATATATATTTTTTTTTTTTTTGATTCAATATAGAATTTCTTATAAACTTTAGTAACACTTCGTTAACATGAAACTGCACTTATACAGCATTTATTAATCTTTGTTAATGTTAATTTCAACATTTACTAATACATTATTAAATTCTTGTTAACATTAGTTAATGAACTGTGAACATGAACAAACAATGAACAACTGTATTTTCATTAACTAATGTTAACGAAGATTAGTAAATACAGTAATAAATGTGTTGCTCACGGTTAGTTCATGTTAGTTAATACGTTAACCAATGTTTAATTAATGAGGGTGAGTAAATGATGACAGAATTTTCCTTTTTGGGTGAACTGTGCCTTTTAAATGTCTTTTTTTATTGTTAATATGGTGGGGGGGGGTCATGTTGCAGTAAATGTCTAAATGAGTAAGTAATTGAGTCATTCATTCATTCAATTTGTTCGAACGGTTGATTCATTCAGGAATTAAGTAAATGGCTCCAATATATGAAGTTTATTGCAAAATATGCATGCAAATATTTATATTTGCATAAATATTTACACAACTATTAGTATTTTGACAGCATAGTGAGACCGGTTCAATTTACGTCATTTGTGGCACTTCATGGGAGTGTCCGTTTCCTGCAAGACTCTCTGATTGGTGGAATTTTCTATACAGCATCATGGGTACTAGTTTTTCACCACAAATTAAGCAATCAAACAACTGTTTTATGGATGGCTTCATCAAAAGTATATACTATCAATTAACCACCATGGAACAGTGAGTCTGTCTTTTTCTTTAGGTTTATTAAAACATTAGTTCACCCAAAAATGAGAATTCTGTCATTAATTCCTCTCCCTCATGTGGTTCTACAACCGTAAGATCTTCGTTCATCTTCAGAACACAAATGAAGATATTTTTGATGAAATCTGATGGTTCAGTGAGTCTCTATTGACAGCAAGACAATGAACACTTTCAATGTCCAGAAAGATACTAAAACATATTTAAAACAGTTCATGTGAGTACAGTGGATCAACCTTAATATTATAAAGCGACAAGAATACTTTCTGTGCGCCAAAAATAACGACTTTTCCACAATATCTAGTGATGGGCGATTTCAAAACACTGATTCATGAAGCTTTACGAATCATTTGTTTCGAATCAGTGATTCGGAGAGCCGAATCGGTGATTAAACTGCCAAAAATCGCATGAACTATTGAAATTGAGAAACACTTATGACGTAACAAAGCCTCTTTACTGAAATCACGTGACTTTGCAGCTCTGCACCACTGATTCGCGTTCTGGAGATGAACGAAGGTCTTACGGGTGTAGAACGGCATGAGCGTGAGGAATTAATGACAGAATTTTCATTTTTGAGTGAACTAAACCTTTAAGTTAATGTTAAAAATCAATTTCCCAGTGGAATAAATGAATGGAGCTTTTACGTCCGGTACCTGATTGTTGCACTGTATAGTCTTACCAGTTCTCTGGGCAAAAACTCCTCTTGTCTTCCAACTATGATAGACACGGTCTCTCCCAGTTTGGTGCTGCGCAGCATAGCCACCAGTTCCTCTTGTGTGCGGCCTGTGATGTCCACTCCGTTTACCTAGGGAACGAGAGAAAGCCATTTCCCATAACAGTCAAAACAGAAAGGAAAATTTTCATTTACACTCTCACGAGATGGAAAACATGTCAGTATTAATTCCGTCTCTTGGCCAGGTGCAATACAAGACAGACAAGTGGCCTAATTACATCAAAGATGCATTCTGCTTTCTGAAACAATATATTTAAATTGCATTTAAAACAATACCTTTTAAATGCATGACTGGCGGGGAAGGAATAGCATAATTTAATGTTCTATAAATAAGCTCTGATTTTGCATTTGCCGGGCTGCGCTCTCATGATTGCTTTGACGCAGGAAGCATGTAATACCTCCAGGATACGGTCTCCAGACTTGAGCCGCCCGTCTTTAACGGCAGCTCCTCGGGGTAGAATGCTCTTGACCATAATGGGTCCTGGACCATGAAGGGACGAGTCTCTGGTTACCACGGTGAAACCGAGGCCCTCCGTGCCTGCAGAGAGAAGAAGGCCAGAAACATTAAACATGTATTTAATGACCCAGTGAACCAGACAAATGGTCTTCTTACCGTTTTCGCCAGTGTTCATTCTCAACAGTGTGGAAAACAAAAGCCACGCTAACTTCTGAACATATTTTACTCTGCAGTATGATATAAAATAACATTCTTCAAAGGTTTGCATCTACACCCATAGCTAAACTCATTGTAGTACCAATGTTTGAAAAAGCACATGGTTCCACTAAAATCCTAAAGTCCTAAAGACTTGCTAACATCCTACAGCTCTGTTCACGGCAAGGAACATCACTCTGAATTTTCACCGTGCAATGAGAACATTTTGCAAGCTTAAATGAAAGATGTGATGTTCTGGTCATTTACACACTTAGATGTACAACACAAACTTCAAAAGACACAAAACTGACAAAATAGCTAGTTTTGACGTGAAAGGCTAAGGACGATGACAGATATCAAGGATGAAAATACATCATTTAAAAGCTCTTATATCCGAGAGAAAAAAAAAAAAGTTTTGCTTAAATACTAAAACTGTTTATTGCAATGAATATTCCAAGTTTTTAATAAAAGGTTTGAAGCTCTGGAAGTTTTTTTTTCCCCATTTTAAAGGCTTTCTGAAGAAAACGTCCAATGAAAATTCAATATAAAGGGCCTGTCAGAATGAAAATTTCAATTTAATGGTCTTGTCGAGCAAAACTGCCAAAGAAAGTTCAATTTGGTTGGACGGAAACCTCGTATCTCCATTTTTTCTTTTCTTTTTCATAAATCATTACTATTGGTCACTCTTCACATCTCTCTGTGGGTTTTGCAAATATTTAACCAATGAAAAGCATTTTGACTAAACCTCATAACTTGGTCCTTCAAACTGTCGGTCAAACCTCATAACTCCGCCCACCTCTATCATGAATGAAGTGCTGCACACAGTTTGGGTCATCTTTGCTTGTTTGCAATGATAAAGAACTGGTTACGGTGTTTTCTTTACTTAAGAATCACTATATATGCAAACACAAATGTTTTATGTATTTGAGGAGCAGAGAAGAGTGTCTTAGTGTAGCATTTGACATTGAGCCTCAGCCAATACTGTCTTAAATAGCACTTCATCTTTTATAACATGAGATTTTGGCCAAATGACTGAAAAAACTCAATGCCCACATGCAGTAGCTACAATAAACTTCATAACCATCAAGTTGATGAAAATGTAATGCGACAGACTTAGACGCAGCCGCTCTACTGATGGACAAAACATATATGTCCAAATGTTTATATTATGCAAGTGTCTGAACATATTTAAAGCCACAATATCAACTTTGACAACATGATGTTTAATTACTTAAATAAAAAACAGTTTTTCCCCCATTTCCTGAGTAGTAACGTTTTTGGAGATACAAGGTTTTCACCCGATAGTGATTTATCAGAATCAAAATTAGAATTCTTGAATTCAAAGTTTGACAAAATGATTTTTTTTTTTTTTTTTAAATTAAAGGCTTTAAAAGTCATTCAAACTGCAACTGACATAAAAGAAACCACAGTGCATTTTGTCTATTATTATTGCATGATTCATTTTCAATTTCTATTACTAATAAACATCATAAAAGCCAACATCATCAGTGTCACTATTATCACTGAAATATAGCAAGGTAGTGAATAACGGCAAAAACTGTATCAAGATCAGGTCAAAAGGTCAACGGTACGCTGATGAAGGCTTTCGAGCACTCTGGACTGATAACCTGTGTTTAAGCTGTCGGTTTCTCTCCGTCTCCACCCCTGCACGTTGATAAATGTTTCCTTACGGGGATTAGACAGCTCTGCACTTTAATTTCACACGTGAACACATCTACAGGAGACGAGAGATGCAGAGAGCAGGATACAGGATGAGGAGAGAGAGAGAGAAAGAAGAGCAATAGAAACAATGACAAAGGGTGTGGTCTGAAAAAATTTATTAGAGGAAGTGGAAGCACAAAAGAAGATGGAAGAGCGAGTCTCACCAAAACACGTCAGGGTCACATTTCAAACCTCACACCTCAACAGGAGAAAAAAATATTTTTTTATATTTCATGCACAAATATTACTATTTATGCTGTGTATATTGTAAATTGCATATATTGCATACATTTTTTATATATTTATTGCAAAAGTATTAATATTTTTTATTTACTGATACACATCACATAACTTAATATTTAGTTATTTTTATATTTATTTTTATTTATTACTTTAATGTTTATATTTATTTTATTCATGAAACATTTAATTTTTTTAATTTAAATTTATTTAAAAAATACAAGTGAAAACATGGTAATATTTATTGATTGATTAGCATAAAATAAAGGCAGTTACACTACGAAATAGTATTTAAAATATATAAATACAAACTTCACCTTTAACACAATGTTTTTAATAATCTTTTACACTATTATTTTATTGTACTGGTCATGAGAATGATACTTTCTTGCAAACAAGCTTATTTGTCATTAAATGTCACAATGCAAGTCCTAAATTTGTTTGAATAAAATATTATTATATAAATGAATAAAAATAATTTCTTTCTTCTCTTTGATTTCGAGGTGAAGTATGACCTGGACATTTTACTGACAGGTTTCCAGAGATTCACAAAGAAGAAGAAGAAGAGAAGAAAAAAAAGAATCACGCTACAATAGCGATTCCCTCGAGTCTCTCGTCTAAAGGGGCACGTGAGATTACTGAAGCTGAGAATTGCTCTGTCTCTCTCTCACACACACTTGAGGGAGAGATGTCATCGAGGATAGCGGCCAATCCAGCATACTAAAGATGGCAAATGATGAAATCTCAAGTCCCAGAAGAGCACCTGACATTAAAGTTTTAAACAATAGCGGCTGTCAATCAGCTGAGAAGAGTGATAAAGACAGAGAGGTGAGGAAAAAAGGATGAAGAACAAGTACAGACGTTGCTATGCAGCAGTTTTGACACGAGTTAAATCACAGGGTTCATGACGGCACCTTCTGCTCAACTGGACAGCTTAAAATCAACACGAAATGGCATTCGCAAGCCATTTTCCTTCCACAATGTGGAATATTTTTTGAGTAAAAAATTATATAAAAGAATTTAATTGACCTGAGAATCGATCAGACATTGAAAAGTGGAAAAATTGTGCTTTTACTTCCAGCTTACCTTTCTTCAAATCGATCTTCATTTTCTTCCCAGGCTTTTTGGTGATCATATCAACGACCGTGGTGAGGGCCGGGGTCTTCCTGGGGGCGGGGCTCTCGCTACGATCGCTCAGGGTGGGCGATGCGCTGACGGGAGGAGAAGGCGTATATCTGCGATGATTTGATTCAACGGGGGCGTGTCTAGCAGGGCGAAGCTCCTCCTCCTTAAGAGGCGGGGTTTGTGAGGCAGGGGGCTCTGGGGATGGCGTCGACGCGTTACTCGGAAGGAGTTTATGGACCAAGAAAGGACTCTTGACTTTAGGGACCACAGTGGTTGGTTCAGTGCTGTTGAAAAGCTGCCCGATGAGGCTCTTCTCGTAGCGGAGCTTGTTGGCAACAGGAAGCACCTCCAAACGTACGGTGGAGGAGGACATGGCTTGGCGAAACACCTCCTGAGACCTGAAACGTCAAGAGTGAGACCGTGTGATGCACATTTGCAGATAACATAAATATAAAGACATTGCTTCAGTGCTTCAAATATTCAGAAGAGCTCTAGACTCAACAGTCTCCTTAATTAGCACCATTCAGGAGCCTTTTCGCTCAAGAACTTGCAGAGGGAATCACTTCTCAACATTTCCATCTCTTTACAAAACTCCCTGAAATTTACCCCATCACTATAAGAGTAGTGTGATTATGTTAAAATAACAAGATAAAAAAGGTGGTGCATTACAGATTTTAACAGCTTATTCATTCCATATTATGACTTGCATCCAAGCGAAAGTGAAATAATTGAAGGGTGGGGAATATGGGTTGTAGAAATGGCAAAAATATACCACTTTTTTTTCAGACAGGATCATGATCTTATCACGATTCTTTTTTTTTTTTTTCAAACTCATTTTTTAATAGAAACAGCATGTCCTGATGGATATAAACCAAGAATAGCAAACAGGGGTGTAAAGACAAGAAACACTTAACAGAAATTAAAGTAAAAAGATCTTCACATTTTTAAATCAAGCACAGAAATGAGACGATTCATAGGTATGCATGTGATTGTATGCACATTTCTACTGTGTGCAATGTCCATTTTTGTTGTGAAATATTCTTAAAACTGGGCTCTGTCTTGCCTCACAAATATTCAACTGAAGTCTGAACTACTGTAGTCACGTTAACTATTTCAACGATGTCTTTACTACCTTTCTGGGCCTTGAAAGTGGTAATTACACTGCAGTCAATGGGAGGTCAGAAAGCGCTCGGATTTCATCAAAAAAATTTATTTTGAAGATGAAAGAATGTCTTACGGGTGTGAACAACATGAGGATGAGTAATTAATGACAGAATTTTAAATTTTGTGTGAACTAACCCTTTAACATTAATAACAGACGGCAGTAGGTTTATTAGGCTGCTGTCACTTTAAGACATGATACATATGTGGATAATAATAATATTATTATACGCATTCAAACTATTTACATTCACTTGAAATATAATTGACTGTTTATGTGTGTATTTGGCAGTTTAAGTGAAATAAGATGCGAAAGAGAACGTAGTTCTGTGTGACAGGCCATTAGTGTGCGTGCGCTTCGGGTGTTTGTGCTATGTCAGAACGGCACGTGAATAACTTTCATAATGGTGAAGAGCTGCAAATGGCGTAAATGTACGTGGCGATGTACAGTATTGGGACGGCGGTGGCCAACAAAGTAGCACTACACTCCGATCTCACTTCAAAGTCAGGTCGTGGAGACATTTTAATCATTCACAATTTAAAATCGTGATATCGCACACCCCTAGTTCATGTTGCGTTAAATGTGTTGAGCAAACTTTTCAGAGTTCAGTTCAGGACGCTGCTGGAGAAGTAAAATTGACTTGCTTGACTGCAGTCTTTTTTCTTTTGTACTTCAAAACCTTTAACGCTCATACCCATTTCTCTAACTCTTCCTCTAATAGTGCCACTTCGTTTAATCTGTCACCCGTTTGAAGACTGTCCAATACCCTTGATGCCACTTAATAGGGCAATTCCACACTCGCGGCAAGAGAAGACCATTTTCTTTTGTTGTGTTAAAGTTATGGCACTAAAACGCTGCAAGAGAGGAAAAGACAGATAGACAGATAGACAGATAGACAGATAGACAGACAGATAGACAGATAGACAGATAGACAGACAGACAGATAGACAGATAGACAGACAGATAGACAGATAGACAGATAGATAGATAGATAGACAGATAGACAGATAGACAGATAGATAGACAGATAGACAGATAGACAGATAGACAGATAGATAGATAGACAGATAGATAGATAGATATACAGAACGTTTGCACGGTATGAGCGTGTAGGACACAGAACAATCGCATGAAAGTGAAAATAATACAAAAGACGGGTAATAAAAGAAGGGAATGAAGTAGAGAGAAAGGGAGGGGTGGATGATTAGTAATCCACATGACGACAATGAAAGTGTGACAGATGAAAGAGTCAGACACTCACTGAGCGAAGGACTTGTCTATTAACTCGATGTCATTGATCAGCACAATGCACTCGTCCTCTTGAAAGATCCTCTCTCGTTCAGAACGGCTGTTCTCCTCGATGGATCGGATGTGCAGACCCAGAGTCCTGATGAAACATGCACACACAGATTTCAGACAGAAGGGCATGATTGGAGAGAAAAAGCTGAAGATATTAGTTCTATAGAAGTACTTGAGTTCCAACTGAAAATGACTCTCTGAGGTACGCAAATGCTCTCAAGTTCAGCTTTCGATTACATCTCATAAATTATACATAAAATACAATAAAAAGATTCAAAAGTAAAGACATTAAGCAAGGTATAGGGAAAAAAGCAAAGAAAAGGATGACTCAAAAGAAGAGATATGTCCAACACTTATTATAAAAAACAGAAAATAATAATAATAATAATAATAATAATAATAAAAAAGTAGGAAAAAAGAAAAACAACGAATTTTCCTGGACCAATATTTACTATGGAAAGTGTAGGATAAACTCATTTGATGAAATATGGAATGACACACAGGGTTAACACTTTATTTATTTTTTTTTGGTTACACTTTATTTTACAGTGCCGTAGTTACATTGTAATTACTCAAATAAGTACTGAGTACTATTAATTAACTGCATGTACTTACTATAGAATTACAGGGTTTGGTTTAGGGTTAATTACTTGTAATTATGCATAATCTACTGTTATTACTATAGTAAGTACATGTAGTAATGTGTAGCTACGTCACTGTAAAATAAAGTTTTTTAATGGCAATAATGAAAATATCAATCATATTCTATCAACTTTCTTTGAATAGTGTCTCAAAATTAGCGGAACAATATTTCGAGAATAGACTTCTCTAGTCAACTATTTCAATGGTCAATTCTGTTCCTACTGGGAAAATGAAGTAAATACAGGATTTCATTTGCTGTTACTTCCTTTAAGACTTTAGGGTTTCCTTTGAGACTTGCAAAACCCAAAGAGTAGTTCACCAGTTCACCGGACAGGTTTGACCACCAACAGAGAGAGTGTCTATTTCCATCCGGAGCTCAACAGGGCGCAAAGACCCCAACAACAGGAAACATGTCACCGTCCACCCAGGGAGGACTTCCTGTCATGCAGCACGTGTGTGTCCTTGCCCTGAGCACTTAACTTTTGACCCGTTCGTGCACTCTGAAAGAGCCATTCACCTAGCTACTTCCTGTGAGTGTGTGAGTGTGGGTGAATGGGACACTGAAATTAAGTAATGCATGCATGTCCTAGATAGTATTTACTACAAAACACAATATTTATGTAATATTATCTGAATATTACATGACTTTATGATAATGTTATTAAACTTATTATTAAACCATATTTTACAATTAAAAAATATTCATATGCTGGTCAACCAATAGGACACAACAGAGACACTAAACAATTTAACATTAACAACATCTTCATTGAAGTTTAAGGAAAGAAAGTCATGTGTTTTTGAAGCGTTTTGGATCCAACTTTAATCTCACATTGCTAGATTGTTAACTGTATAAAAACATTTTCTAAGCTACTACTAATAGTTCTACAACGGTGCACCTCATAACATAATTATCATGAGAGTGTGTAAAACACCATGAGTCTGTGCGTGTGTGCGCTTTACCTTCCACTCAGTGAGGAGCAGTATGATATGACTTTGATTCCCAGAGGCCCGAGGTCTCCAGAAATCTCCACCGTCCGTGTGAGACTGCTGCAGTAAGTAAAACACAATGGTGGTTAGTGGTCACATTTTTCTTGCCAGAAAAAAGGAAAACAGTTTCAACAAACTGAAAAATATATTTTGGAAGAGGAAACTTTCAGTGCGATGCAATTACATTAGCAGAACAACAGTCACATGTCAAAATGACAAGCCACAAAACCATTACGGTAGGAACTGTCTTGGATATCAATGGAGTGCTCCCCCTGTCACCTGCATCATTTCCTCAGGTCGAGAGCTCTCGAAGTCTGTGGCATTATAGCATTCAATCAGTCTCCTCTGGCCGCGTACTTACATTGAAACTAAAGCAAACGCACATAGAATACACTACATTTTCACACATCATAAAGTAAATCTGAGTGGTGCCAGCTCATGCAAAACATGGGTGGGTGGATGGATGGATGGATGGATGGATGGATACTGAAGTAAATCTGAATGGAGTTTGTTCATGCAAAATACCCCGGATAGATGGATGGATGGACGGATGGATGGACGGATGCTAAAATAAATCTGAATGGTATTGTCACCACAATACTTTGATATTACTGGATGGACGGACGGATGGATGGACAGATGAATGGATGGATGGATGGATGGACGGACATATGGACGGACGTATGGATGGATATATACTGAAGTAAATCTGAGTGGTGCTTGCCCATGCAAAATATGCCACCACAATACCTTGTTATTGGATGGATGGATGAATGGGCTGGTGGGTGGATGGATGGATGGATGGATGGATGGATGGATGGATGGATGGATGGATGGATGGATGGATGGATGGATGGATGGATGGATGGATGGGCTGGTGGGTGGGTGGATGAGTGGGCTGGTGGGTGGGTGGGTGAATGAGTGGGCGGGTGGGTGGATGGATGAGTGGGCGGGTGGGTGGATGGATGGGCGGACGGACGGACGGACGGATGGATATATACTAAAATAAATCTGAGTGGTGCTTGCCCATGCAAAATATGCCACCACAATACCTTGTTATTGGATGGATGGATGGATGAATAGGCTGATGGATGGATGGATGGATGGATGGATGGCCTGGTGGGTGGATGGGTGGATGGATGGATGGATGGATGAATAGGCTGGTGGGTGGATGGATGAATGGATGGATGGATGGATGAATAGGCTGATGAATGGATGGATGGATGGATGAATAGGCTGGTGGGTGGGTGGATGGATGGATGGATGGATGGATATATACTAAAATAAATCTGAGTGGTGCTTGCCCATGCAAAATACGCCACCACAATACCTTGTTATTGGATGGATGGACGGACGTACGGAAAGATTTAATGAATGAATGTTGAGGTAGGATGAGAAAGTTATAGGAACTCAGATATATATAACTAGCCACCAGTGCGGTCCGCCGAGAGCAAAATTTTCTTCTGCCAAAAGTTTTAAGAACTATATTAAAAAACGTTCCTCCAGTGCAAAAGCTGCTTATGTGACCTTAAGGAAACTTATATAATTGCAAAAACAATCCAGGTTGATGAGTTTAATGGCACAAGCATTTGAAGGTAACGTTTACCCCCATGGTAATAATGCACAGTAAGTATATGAAACACACATTTTCAATGCATTGGACCCACATCTGCATCTGTGTATTTGAGTAGAGAACAGTT
>CM076084.1:3587602-3600102 GCA_038088235.1 Zacco platypus | reverse complement strand
TAAGCAGGGCTGGGTAAGTTACTTTTAAAATGTATTTCACTACAGATTACAAAATACATGCTTTAAAAAGTCATTTGTAACGTATTTCGTTACATTACTCAAGTTTAGTAACTTAATCTAAATACTTTAGAATACTTTGGAATACTAATAAGTGTGGAACAAACACAAAAAAGGTCATTGCAAGTTTTTATCTCACAATTCTGACTTTTTCCCTAAAAATTGTGTGATATAAAGTTGCAATTGCGACTTATAAAGTCAGAATTATGAGACATAAACTCACAATATTGAGAAAAGTCAGAATTATGAGATATAAACTTGCAATATTGAGAAAAGTCAGAATTATGAGATATAAACTGACAATATTGAGAAAAGTCAGAATTATGAGATATAAACTCACAATATTGAGAAAATTCAGAATTATGAGATATAAACTCACATACTAAATTCACAATTGCAAGAAAAAAGTCATTATTGCAAGTTTAAATCTCCCAAGTCTGACTTTATAACTTGCAATAGTGAGTTTAAATCTCGCAATTCTGAGAAAAAGAAGTCAGAATTGTGAAACACAAACTCTCAATTGTGAGGGAAAAAAACAAATTGTGAGAAAAAGTTGCAGTGACCTTTTTTACAATTATAAAATGACTCAAACAACTATCACAAAACATGAAAACAGTGGAAAACATGAAACTGAACTAAACAATTGCTGTTTAAATGACATTAAAACTCAAAATAATCACTTTGGTAATCTAAAACACTTTTCAGATGTAACTGTAATCTGATTACCACCCATTTAAAATGTAACTGTAATGAAATACAGTGACTCAAATTTTGTATTTTAAATACGTAACTAAGTTACTTGTATTTCGTTACTCCCAAACCCTGATTGTAAGCTTGGTAAACAGCTTTTGAGAATTTGATGACTGAAATAGCTGCCTGAGAGGCGTTTCCCAAAGTGAAATGGCTAGCCTTAAATGGACTTTGAATCAGTCCCAAAACTGTTCAGATTATAAAAAGAAAAAAAAATGTTGCCAACCTTATATTCCTGCCAATAATAATAATAATAATAATAAAAAAAACTTTTTTTGGAGGTCTTTGAGGAATCAAAATAGAACAATAAGGGGAAAAAACGACCGTTCATATGTTTACGACCTAAATAGGCTTGAAGTAAACACAGTAAAACATTCATGGTCAGACGCATCAGCCGTGCAAGCAGTCTATATTAAATATGCGTGTCCTTGGCTCTCGGGGTACACGGTCTGTTTACATAAGACTTATGAGCAGTGGGTACTGGGTAAACTCTGGGGAATACAGTAATTGAATAAATGTCAAAGCCTAATGAGAGAGTTTGTAAGAGACTGTGTGGGGATCTGCATCACAAATGTGTTTCTCTACGACCTTTGAGTCCATCTCATCCATCCATCTAGAGCTGACTGAGATATTACAACAGCAAAGCCTGATCATCAATCTGTTATACATGATAACTCAGCACAAATGCTAACATAACATATTTAGATACAAAAAGACTAACACAAACATGATACCTTTATTTAATACCATGGTATTCTTTAAAAGTACCTTGGGTGTACCACATCACATACTATAATATTTGAGCCAACCAACTAAAAGAAATAAACAATTTCAAGAACTTTAAGGTATTTAAGAACATGCGTAAAAAGGTATTGTGTTTTATTAGCAAGCCTGTAACCATCTAGATCAAAGATGGAAAGAACCATTTACTGCCGAAACAGGCAATTAACTAAGGAAATATATGATGGACTAGTCAGTGAAAGTAGGTTTTTAACAAAACGATTCGATTGACAGTGGTAGTGGTAGTGGAGTTCTACCTATGAATGGCGTGAGCATGTACGAAAAATTGTGCGATATATACAATCCCTTACACACGTAAGAAACGTGAAGGCAACCCCTGGTGGCCGATTTCTTTAAAACTCCTCACGAGCCTCTAGGGCCGAGAGTCAAAGATGCCCAGTGAATTTCCTTCTGATAGGCCTCCGTTAACATTGTTTGACAGCCGCTCGAATTTCAATGTCCAACGGCGGTAGTCTTTTTCAAGATACGCGAATGTCCTCGTAGGTGATCGTTCCACATTGGACAAATTTATCACATGCCAGTTTACAAGAGAATCAGACTCACTGTTGCATAGCTATAGCCGTTTTCATTTTTATAGCAACACCAAGTGGCCAGTCCCTGAACACTTTCCAACCTCTTTCACACGACCACAGACCGAGACATAGGTTTAGCGAGTTTGGCGGAATTATCTCATTTCGTTCAAGAGGGATTGTGGTTTTAGTAAAATTAGCCACGCCCACTTCAAACTTTTTGGCATCCCTTCATGGACGTGAATTGAAATGTAATCTATTTTCGATAATTATTAACAATCAGATTTCAGACAATCTTTCTGCACTCGTTTGGTTCCGATCAGGAGAAAAATCGAGGTCTAGTTCGCAAAAGTAAGTTTTTCGAAAAACCCCAAAATTTTCCCAGGGTGACGATCGAATCCGAGACATCCTTTTTGTTAGTCTCGAGGCAAGGATTCCAACGATATAAGACACTTGAGCCCACGACAAACGTTTAGGAGTTATGAGCCATCACGTGCTTTTGATCATTGCAGCGCCACCATCAGGCTGAATAGGGCGAGGCTTGGTGACGTTGTAAACGGGCTGGGTAGTCTCTACGACTTTAGGGGAGAATGCTGATCCTTGGAAATTCTAACAATGACAACAGGGTTTCAGAGCTAAGCACTTGAACCGCTAATGAATAAATGAATGAACAAACCAAATAACAATGAGAGAAATAAACAAACAAACAAAAGAACGAATAACAGAACGAAAACAATTAAAAGATAAAGAAACAAAAAAAAGCACCAGCACACAGCAACACTTCAATGAAGGAGCAGATTCTTCAGCAGCGTCTCATCAGATTGTCCCCCGATCACTGAAAACCAATTAAAGGTCCCGGGTGTTTATGAAAGCGCTGACCGTAATTACATATCTCATGTTCATGTTTATGTGCGTTGGAAGGTCTAGACGACGTCCCCAACACATCTAATAATCATCATGTCTTCAGTCTAAAACGTGACTGACAAAACCTGGCAGAGAATCCCCGCCCCGCACTCGTAATTACCCGGTTCTCCTGTACATACAGCTGAGATGTGAGCAGAGCCCAGAGAAACGCCTCACATCATTTAAAGGTGTGCCATGCTTCAGTGGAGGTGACCGCCGGCTGTAAGCTTGAGCTCCTGGGACGGATGATAAGGGACTGGGGAGCGCTTCGGGGTCCCCCGTCTCTGCTGTAACGTGAACATGGAGCTCAGAGTTCCTCGAGGGACTTTTCAAAAAGGACTTTCAGACCAGAAGCTGCAGTGTGCACTTCAGGCACGTGATTTACACAAGTAGGACATTCTGTTCTGTCCTGGATCTGATCTTAGAACAATATTCCCATTAAGCATTCAGTACCTAATCTTACTCTAAAATAAATGAGGTTCATAAGGATATTCTTCAAGATTCGAAACACAATCCTACAATCTCATCTGGTCCAGGACTAAGACGGATGCCGTTTCAGGAAACGTGTTCTACTCGGTTTGGTTTGATTGGCATTGTGCCCTGATTTTAGAGTAATGCAAGATTCTGAAGACACTATATCAGCCCGATTTTGGCATGATCTGAGATGACAGAATCAAGCCACCTTTCGTCTTTTTTTCTCTGAACGGTATGGACGTCACAGTTCGGTGCATACAGTCAGACGACTAGTACAGTCAGTCACAGGTGCTCCACACAGAAGGGGGCGCATGATAATCCAAAGCTGTTTGCTGACAGCCACGACAGAAAAAAAAGAGCAGAAGAAGAAGAGACGATCTATGCACCAACGTAAAACAAGAGCTCAAAATGGCACGCAAGAGATTGCTAGTAGCCTATACACAGCGTTTCGATTCATTTTTGTGATGCGCTCCACTAACTTGTAGTGGTGGGCAGAGCGAGGCTTCATGAAACACTGAAACAGTTGAAGCAAATGTGCCGTATTGTGTCGAGGCTTCGAAACTGTACCGATACCCGTCTCCATGTTGACACCTAGTGGTCAATTGCACATTATCTGAAACAACTTTGACAACATAAAATAAAAATGTTGTGTTTTTGTTAATGTGGTGAGTTTTTAACATCCTCACTATATAACTATAATATATAATAATAATAACTAGGTTATATTGGTCAAGAAAAATGGAAATTAATAAAACAAATCAATCCACAATGGTCTCATTTTTTTTTTTTTTTTTTACAGATTTTTATTCAAAAATATGAATTGCTTTCTCCTCTCACGAAAACCCACGAGGTGAAGGTGCATTAACTCCTCTTTTAAACTTTGTGGGAGTTGAGACAGATGTGCGATCGTGTGATTTGTTCCCGCCCCTGTAAATCAAACGCAGACTCGGCGAGCACGACACCTGTCAAAACGCGCAGAAGCTTCGTTTAGCCATAGTCACGTGACATGGGTGTTTTGAATCACAGTTCGGAGCAGTGTTTCCAAACATCTACGCTTCAGGATCTCGACTCTGTGTCGAAACGTTAGTTTCGCGTCAGCCATCCCTACTAACTTCACCGAAAGGAAACTGGTACGGCAGAAAGCATTGTTTTTTTTATTTTACAAAAACACAATGTTTTGTTTTTATTGTGAGTGTACACACCCTTTACAGTTTCAAATGATACTCTTATCTGTATGACCATAAATTACAGTATTTTAAGTTGTTTCAGCTGTTATAATGATCCATCCAGATGTGCCAATCACTGGAGCTAAGCAGAAAAAACTATGTTTTACTTTACGTTATTCTATTTATTTTGTACTTTTATTAAACAAGGGATGATTTTCAGTTCTGTAGCCAATCGACCCTTCGCAAACAGTTTGATTGACAGGCGATCTGACCAATCATAATCCGCCATTTTGTTCGACAAAGCGGTCAGGGGAGTTAGTAGATTAACGTTGGTGAACTTGATAAATTGTGTGTCCTCACGTCTTTCCACGATTGAAACAACATTCCTTCTGATGTTCATTCATGTTTATTTGATGCTATAAATGAACTAGTATGAAGAGATGATCGCTTCACGAGGAGCTACAGCGATCTGTCACCACACATTAAACACACACTAGACGCTAGTTATTGATTAAACTTCTTTAAGAATTACAATATTTTAAATATGAAACTGTTTCATACGTTGTCAGTGTCCTCTTTCCTCTGCAATGTATTTTTTACTTCGTGAGAACATGATGTGTGGCATGAGAGCGCATGGGGTGTCAGGCATATGAATAGGGGGCGGGTTTTGCGAAGGGTCAATTGTGACCAAATAACGGTTTTGTTTTTATCAGTCCTACAAAAAATATGATCTATACAAGAGTGCACTATAGGAGGCTGTACTGCACCAACTACCTCACGTGGACTCAATGCCACTAGGTGGAACAAACTGTAATTTGCATAACTGTCTGTTCAAAGAAAATGAAAAAAACCTAGCAGTTGCCGTTTCCTGTTGGACCGAACTCCTATCGAACCGTGACCCTAAAACCGAGGTCCGTACCAAACCGTGACTTCAGTCCTACAACTAAATGGCAAAAACAAAATTATGGGAGCATTACTGGTATCTGTAACTAAATTCGCCAAGAATCTTAAGAGTGCTGAAGAAGTTCTCCAGGAGGAAGTGGAATCTGCAGCGGTGGCACTGACAGAAGCAGATATTTATTTGGGTGTAGAGAGAATACGCACATATTTATGAATCCTCGAAGTCTCAAAAGTGCTGTCGTTGATGCATTAGTGTGCCCTCACCCTGTCATTGAGGAGTGCACCGCAATGATTACTGTCACTCCGAGCAATCTGGGACGGATGTGTGCGAGTGTCTGCGCGAGCTGTAATTTTGCAGACACCTTATAAATCCCTAACAATTGCCACACACTTTCTTTTCCCGTTTGATGCTAATATTTTAGAGATATTGGACAGTTTTATGTATGTAGTCCTGATACACTCAGCAGTTTCCAAGAGCCTGAAAGTGGTACAATTTAGGAAATGTCACACTCAGAATATTCAGCGTTGGCTTTCTGTGTCTGAAGTACAGAGTACATACAGCAAAATCCTAAACGCTGTTCACTCATTCTGAAACTTATATTACTGTTCAAAAGTTTGAGGTCTTTTTTTTTTTCTAATATTATATATATATATATATATATATATATATATATATATATATATATATATATATATATATATATATATATATATATATATATACACACACATACACTCACCAAGGCTGCATTTATTTGATCAAAAATACAGTAAAATCAGTAATATTTTTACAATTTAAAATAACAGTTTTATATTTTAATATATTTTAAAATGTAATTTATATCCAGTGATCAAAGCTGAATTTTCAGCATCATTCCTCCAGTCTTCAGTGTCACATGATCCTTCAAAAATTATTCTGATATGATGATTTGCTGTTCAAGAAACATTTCTGATTATTATTATGTCGAAAACAGCTGTGCAGCGTCATATATTTCATAAAAACCATGATATATTATTTTAAGGATTCTTTGATTAACAGAAGTTCAAAAGATCAGCATTAATTTGAAATAAAATCATTTGTAACATAATAAATGTCAGTTTTGATCCTTTAAATTTCTTTCTGAATAAAAGTATTAATTTCTTTCAGAAATAAAATCTTCTTGACCCCAAACTTGACCAGTAGTGTGAGTGATGTTTGTCTGCTAGAATCTGAAAAGCAAAAATGACCTCAAAGAAAGGCAGATATACACACATATATATATATAGAGAGAGAGAGAGAGAGAGAGAGTAAAAGCTTTGCTGATGAAAACAATAATAGGAGAGAGGAAGATAACAATGGTGGTGGAGCTAAAAGGTTTAACTTAAGCACAAATACAATATGACCATGAATGTTGACTGTGGCAGTGAAAGTCCTGCAAACAAGGACTGGTTAAATATATAAGACCACCAGCACTACAAAAAGAACACAAAAGCAGTGCGTCGACAATACAAATATGGCCTTCATTTTCTGTAACAACTGAAAAAAAGAAAGTTGACGCTTTCCCAGACACTCCTATCAGACATGAGCGTGTGATGTGTGTTCACTTACGGTTGACAGGGGTCTGCTGATGTCCTCACGGTCCAATGAAATGACATCCAGGGGCGGGGCGAGGGCGGGGTCACTGCTGCTTCGCACGGAGAGAGGGGTGGCTGATGGGTACAGTCAGAGAATATAGTTAGAAATCTAAAATAGAATCCTACTGCATTTGCAAATCTAGGTAGTCAAAGTCAAAGTTCATTTATAAAGCACTTTTTTAAAACAACAAGTGTTTATCGAAGGGGTGTACGTACAAAAAGAAAACATGTTCATCAACACAAACAGTCAGTGCCATAAAAGAAAAACACTTAAGACACAATAAAACAGAAAAAGAAAGCAGCTCTCACATGGCATTGAACGCCAGACTGTAAAAAATATGTTTTTAGGCCAGATTTGAAGACCTCAAGTGATTGAGACCGTCTGATATAGAGTAAGTAGGTAAAACAAGTACTGTGGCAATATTATTTTAGTATCACCGAGATTACTTTTTATATTATATTTAATATTATAATATTTGTTAATATTTTGAACTATATTTTCTCAACAATTTTTGTAATTTTTATTATTATTTTTCAAATAGGTCTATATAGTTTTTATTACGATTTTATATTTTATTTAATTTTAGTTATTTTAGTACTTAATAAAAATCTTGCCTTGGCAACTAGCTGAAATAAAATTTGTTTAATATATTAAATATATCTTATTCCAGTTAATGGTAATTATATATATATAATATACTGGTAATTTATTTCAAGTAATTAAAATGTGTGTGTGTGTTTACATACATTAGCATAGTTAATAAAAAGTGAAGTAAAATGTGATAATTTTGAGCCAGTTCCCATTTTGTGGCAATTTTTTATATATTATTTGTATTTACTTGTCCATGCACCTATTTTTTTATTTACTTATTTGTGCATTCGTTGGTTAATTGTAAATAACTCTTACATAAAATAAGTCATTTTGAGCAGATATTTTTGTCTCATTTACCATTATTCAGCTTTTTTTTTTTTTCAGACAATCAAGCACAGATCAAACACGAGCTGAACATTACCTAGAGTGTTTTCTGTTCTTTTCAGACACACACTGGATCAAATAAACAATTAAAATCACACTAAACTCACCACATGAAAGCACAACAACACAGTCTCACGCAACACAAACAGAGACATCTGAGTGTGTCAGAGCAACACAGTCTGATCAGTCCTGCCAAACGTCTCCCATCACACGCATTTGTCTGGTTTCCATAAGAGGGACAACAGCCAAAGCGCCGGAGACATCGCTAGACTCAGCAGAAACGGCTACGGGAACAGGATGCTAGATCCATCAAAAAACAGCTCCGTCTTTTACAGGAACAAAATAAAACTCAATGCAAAAATGCAGCGAGGGAGTTTTATATCAGGACAATGCAACAGATTGTCCTTGGCCTCCATTCTGAAGAAGATCTCCGAGACCTTCTGAGATAAGGCCGGAGACGCTGTGACATCAAGGATCTGAGGTACACAAATGTGTTGAACGTTGGCATTGGAGCCAAGGTCGCAATTTGTAAATGTTACTGCTGAAGAAAAGGAGCTAAATCGCGGGAAACGGTTTTCTACTACAACAAAAACAGTTTTGAGTACACTAAAAATATGAGAAATACACTAAGCTGCAAAATATACTAAGTAACTTCATTATTTGCACATAGCGTATTTGCACAAGAGCTTTTACAGTTACATGACAGGTTAGCTGTATTGAGCAGTTTCACCCACACTACATGACAGTCTTTAATCACTGCACACCGTTTACCAATATCTGCGTACAAGTTCTCTTCATTACGTGCAAAGAAAAAGAAATGTGTAACATATAAATATATATCTCATTTACTCACACGGTCTCTCTCTCTCTCTCTCTCTCTCTCTCTCTCATATATATATATATATGCGTGGATGTATGTGTGTATATTGAGTCTTTTAAAAAAAATAATAATAATAATAGATATAGATAGATATCTAGATAAATAGATAAATAGAGATATAGAGAAAAATGGATAAATCGCTATTTATCTATATATCAATTTATCTAGATATATATCTATAATTTTTTTTTTAAACTCAAGATTCAATATACACACATACATGCACGTATACATATATATATATATATATATATATGTGTGTGTGTGTGCGTTTGTATTTGTGACATATCAGGACAAATTTAGGAATACACACCAACTAAGTCAGGACATGGGTAGAAGTCAGGACATAAATCGATGTCCTCATTTTTCCGAGCTTACAGCAGTGTTCTCCAGCCTCAAATATATACCTGGTATAAAAATCTCCTCAGTCCAGAAATGTCACAATTTTTTGAAATCATCCGTGTGAGTGTGTACCACATTTCTGCTCACTCGCTGATACGCCAACTATAGGAAGTGTGAGGTACTGCGCTACAGTTTTACACACCCCGGAAGAGATAACGATTTCTGTAGTAAAGTTTAACAATTAAGAGATCTAAATGACTAGCTGTCTAGTCAGTGGTTGATTATAAATAAATAGTGTGTTGGGCAGCAGTAACACAGTAAACAGTTGTAAAGTTTGGACTTTAAACGGTATCATTTATTTTGACGGCGCTGAAAGCCAGAGAAAGGCAGCGCGAGCAGACAGAGGTCACGTGTTCATTAGTTCGTTAGATTATAGTCCAATCAGATACAATACATTATTTAAACAAAGAAAGTAAATGGTATACGAAAAAGTATCATAGCGTTTGCTTTTATATTATTAATAAGAAAAGGCAAACACTAATACTTTCTCATTTAACATCAACATTCAGCAAATGAGCATTTATATCATTTAAACAAATCTTTGAATATCTAATAAACATTTAATTTCATAAACCTTGCAGATTTAATGGAATCCATTAATGGAAAAAAACTGATGGGAACGTTTTTAGTATAGTTTTATAAGGGAAAGTAATTTTATTTGTGAAAAGGTGTCGTGACGTCATTTGCCCGCGAATTTTTTTGCGCGAGCCGAGACGAGGTGCATTTGTCATCGTCACAGATCGTCAGAGAGAGGTAAGTTCACTAACTTCTTTTATAAACTGTTATCTTTTCTAATTGTGAAACAAATTATTGATGCCTAGATATACAAGCAAATTATTACATCTGTTGCTTGCGAAGACGAGTAACTAGTCAGGTTAGCTAAATACAGTAGACCTAAGCTAATGCTCGCTAGGCCTGTCACGATAACTACTTTTTAAGACAATTTTATGCCACTGAATATATGATCTTAATATAAAAGAATAATAATAAAAGTAGTCCTTCACACTTTCAGAAGACAACCATTTAATTATTTAGATCATAGAAATGAAGTATCAAAAAATTAAATATCCTGAATAAAAAACTTGAATAAAGAGTAAATAATTTAGTTTAAAAAAGTAGAGTAAAGGTGCACTATTGCTGAAAACACAAACCCCAGTTAGCAGTCAGATGTCTGTATGAAGGAAGGCTCAGAAGCCTGAACAGGCCACATCTGCTGATGAACAGTTTCTCTCTAGTGTGCGCCATTTTGCGCTGTGATGTTTTAATTTGCACCAGAACTAGCAAGCATGATTTAAGTTGGTAGCAGGTGTAAAGCTAGACACAATAATCAATGTGCTGCGTCATACAATCAAGATTGAAATATTAGTCATTGAGCTTTTGATTATTTGCTTTCTAACTATCCTTCCTATCCAGAATTTAAATGCATAACTGGATGTCATGTCCAAACGGAAGCGAATCAGTCCCGTGGATGATGCCACTACACACATTCTGTCTGGCAAAGACAAACCATGCTTTGAGGAGAGATTCATTAACTCTCACAAAGGTTAGTAACAGTATTTCAATGCTTCTTCATCCCATTCCACAGGAAGATCCCGTAGCAGATAGGGAATCGTTTTAAAACTGCATCCTTCTTCATATAAAACAGTAATACAGTCATAAGAGCACAAAATGCATGTGTGAAGCTGTACATTGAATAGTCTAATTTCAGTAGGTATTTTACTGGTATTCTCAAGATAATTCGTTACACACAAGATAATACAGTTGCACTTAAATGCACTTAAATGTATATGTAGGTATGATTTCGACGTCAGTGTGTGTGTGTGTAGCTCAGGACTCAGTATTCACCATGGTCCCAATATGTAGGTATGATTTCGACGTCAGTGTGTGTGTGTGTGGAGCTCAGGACTCAGTATTCACCATGGTCCCAATATGTAGGTATGATTTCGACGTCAGTGTGTGTGTGTGTGTAGCTCAGGACTCAGTATTCACCATGGTCCCAATATGTAGGTATGATTTCGACGTCAGTGTGTGTGTGTGTAGCTCAGGACTCAGTATTCACCATGGTCCCAATATGTAGGTATGATTTCGACGTCAGTGTGTGTGTGTGTGTAGCTCAGGACTCAGTATTCACCATGGTCCCAATATGTAGGTATGATTTCGACGTCAGTGTGTGTGTGTGTGTAGCTCAGGACTCAGTATTCACCATGGTCCCAATATGTAGGTATGATTTCGACGTCAGTGTGTGTGTGTGTGTAGCTCAGGACTCAGTATTCACCATGGTCCCAATATGTAGGTATGATTTCGACGTCAGTGTGTGTGTGTAGCTCAGGACTCAGTATTCACCATGGTCCCAATATGTAGGTATGATTTCGACGTCAGTGTGTGTGTGTGTGTAGCTCAGGACTCAGTATTCACCATGGTCCCAATATGTAGGTATGATTTCGACGTCAGTGTGTGTGTGTGTGTAGCTCAGGACTCAGTATTCACCATGGTCCCAATATGTAGGTATGATTTCGACGTCAGTGTGTGTGTGTAGCTCAGGACTCAGTATTCACCATGGTCCCAATATGTAGGTATGATTTCGACGTCAGTGTGTGTGTGTGTGTAGCTCAGGACTCAGTATTCACCATGGTCCCAATATGTAGGTATGATTTCGACGTCAGTGTGTGTGTGTAGCTCAGGACTCAGTATTCACCATGGTCCCAATATGTAGGTATGATTTCGACGTCAGTGTGTGTGTGTGTGTAGCTCAGGACTCAGTATTCACCATGGTCCCAATATGTAGGTATGATTTCGACGTCAGTGTGTGTGTGTGTGTAGCTCAGGACTCAGTATTCACCATGGTCCCAATATGTAGGTATGATTTCGACGTCAGTGTGTGTGTGTGTGTAGCTCAGGACATGTCTTCAACATGGGGCCAATATGTATGATTTAGACTTCAGTAATTTGGTGGAAAGGGAGTTGTTGCTGAACTTGCTTGCTGTAGATGCATTACATTTACAGTATCTTGAGCCCTTTTGAGACATGGCACTCTCAAAAACAGAGTATATAGCATTGGTATGCAACAA